>MU380153.1:0-333139 GCA_022495085.1 Xylaria sp. FL1042
GAAATGACTTCTTGTCGGGTGGCTGCACTAACATGCGGCTAAGTGGGTTTCAGGCCAATGTAGTGAGAGGACTCGGCCAACGTAGTATGGCTCCGAAATACTCCCTTACTATCGCGTCATTTGAAATGAAATTTCTCCTGACGTAGTGCCAGTCTGCCGGCAGTATCCGTTCTCTTCGTAAAAGATACGACAATTAGATCCCCGGGGTTGTTTACCTGTAGTGCGGGGATGCTCGGCAATGGCTAGGGTGTTTCGGGAACCCCTGATCAAGTGAGAGCCGTCCGTACATGGGTCGCGATTTTTAACTAGTGCCTATGCATCTACACACTTCACATGGCTACACGCGGAGAGGTTTGTTGAACGCTGTATCGGGGGGAGCATGAATCTCTACGATGCCTGGTCAGGAAAGGACTCTGAAAACCCATAACAACCCTCCCTTCCTTTCGTCCACCCTATAGATAGGCACCACACGCTCTAGGTAACCTACTTAGTAGGTACGCCTCTGATCGTATGCGTACGCGGCGTAAAAGCAGCTCTTATAAAAGGCTGCTAAAGCGGCTCTAGCTCAATGAAAGTATAAATTTTTTTTAAAGATTTTTAGTTTTTATTATTAAATACATCTAGGATAACTTTAAAGCTTTACTGCTTTATATTTAGGGCCTGGAAAGCTCGAAAATTTAGCCACGCCGCGAAATCTAGCCAGAATAACCTCATGACCCCCGATACAAGATGTATCAGTCGATATATGTATGCCCTGATTATTATGCTGTAGTATAGAACACATCATATGGTACGAAGTTCTACTATTATTATCTAATCTGGTCATTTCCAGCCCCGAAACGTCTTATTTGAATATAATGCAACGTGGGCACGCTCATGGAGACATCCGTCAAACAAAGAGCAGAAAAGTGACACAGCTCGTATCCATTACGCTCTCAACATACGTTCTCCCATCACCATTATTACTACATGGGACCCCTGACTACCTATCTATCCGACATGATTAAAGAGGGTCCTGGGAGGATGGCCACGCATCAACCACTTGAAGTGGCTCTTAAGATAGTAGATCCTGCCGAATATATTTCTTACAGGCTGCTCTTCATGCCATACGATTGAGACTGCCCCCGTAGCTCGTTAGACCCTCGCTCTCGAGCTTTTTAGTGCCTGAACAGGTTCACATTTGTTCATCATGTTGTTTTCGAAGCTCCCTTTTGCCGTAGTGTTGCTGGCGGCCACTTCTGTGAGCGGGACAGTAGTCATGAATCATCCTCCTCTCGACGAGGGTGCGAATTGTGCGTGCGAACAGCTTACCGAAACATTTGGTGATGTTGTTTTCCGCCCAGACTCTGCCGATTATACGGCGGAATCACTAAACTTCTGGGACATAAGAGCTGTTCTTAAACCCAAATGTATAGTCTTGCCCAAAGATTCTTTAGAAGTTGCCACTAGTGTCTCAATTCTAGCATCGTGCGGCGCTCAATTTGCAATTCGTGGAGGTGGTCATATGAACGTAAGTATCTCCCACTCTTCCAGTAGGTGATATGACAAGTATTTAAATTTACCGATTAGTTCCCGGGATCCAACAATATCGACGGCGGAGTCCTACTTGCACTTAACCATCTCGATGAGATTCAAGTTGCCGCCGATAATAAGACTGTCGATGTCGGCCCAGGCACTACTTGGGCCGATGTTTATGAAGCCCTCGATGCATACGATCTATACTGCATTGGCGGACGCTTAAAGAACATTGGCGTGCCTGGCCTTTCGCTTATTGGAGGCTTTCACTACTTGATCAACAGGTATGGCATGGTAATGGACAATATAGTCAACTATGATGTTGTCCTTGGTAACGGCTCTCAAGTCGTTGCGAACAGCACGTCAAACCCGGATCTTTTCTGGGCGCTCAAGGGAGGCGCAAACAATCTCGGTATCGTTACGAAGTTCACTCTCAACACGTTACCCATCCCGCAGATTAGCACGACCCTTCAAGTGTTCAACGAATCAGCAGTGGAGGACTTCATCGCCGCTACCGCCGATCTGGCAAATTATCGTAACACGGAGCTTGGAGCGGGTCCTATCATTACCATAACCTACAATACGACAACGAAGGAAGTGAATGCAGTATTGCGAGGTGTTCAGGAGGGCATCGAGTCACCACCGTCAAGCTTTCAGAACTTTTCTGCCATCCCCTCTGTTTTAACCCAGAATGCGGTCATGCGACCGATCGAGTGGCATAGCAGTTTGGATTCCCCTTTCCAGATGTTCCGGTGCGTTGACCTCGCAGAAATGATTTTTTCGTCTCATATTCTGATAAAACAGTGTCCAATTCGCTCATAAAACGATGAAGCCGGATCGGGATCAAATGTTGAGAATCTACCAACTGTGGAAGCAGTCCGTGGAGGAGGGGCTCAACGACGTCGAGGGCCTCATCCCCACGCTAGTATTCAACTTGCTTCCAGCAAGTGCATTGAGTGTTGCTAAGAACAATGGAATTGGCAACGTCTGGGGCCTCGATGACGACCAATCCTTAATTAGTATGCCACTCCAGTTGCACTTTTCCAACTTCCCATCATGTTATTTCTGCTAACTTGAGCACATCACCAGTCTGGCAATTCTCTACCGGTTGGGACAAAGAGGCAAGCGATCTCCGAATGACGAATTGGGCCAAGAATCTTCTCGACTTTGTACATGCAGAGAACCAAGCCAAGGGCCTGGCCTCGGAATTCCTGTACATGGGCGATAGCGGTGAATTCCAAAACCCATTTCTTGGGTATCCCGCAGAAAACGTAGAAAGGCTCAGGGCTGTTCGGAATCAATACGATCCTCTTGGCATGTTCTCGGTATTCAATTGGGGTGGATTCAAGCTCCCGAGTGTCTGACAGGGTTGCGCTCCCTCGCGACTGTTTGACCTCAGATCAGATCATTATATTCATATCAGCTAGAGATGAGATACAGCTGCGCTCCAGTGACTGGGCTCAGGGGGGAAATTGGGGAAGCCATGTCGAAAGCTTCGATCATATATCATGTAAACTGTTTTACACCCTTTTTGGGCTCTGCATTTTCTCCGATATAACTCATAAACACTTCCTTTCGTTACAAATAATTAATATAGACCATCAGTATCATTTCTAAAGCATTGCTAGAGCATCTTTGCTCGACAGATTCGCCCCTGAGCTTTAAAAGATCTCAACCAAGTGTTTTAGGAAATTCCGGTAAGGAAAATTGTTTGAAGTTAATGCTAGTGGCATCTAACAGTGTACTTTCCATTAGAAACAACCGACGTAAATAAGAGGTCAAAAGGATTATCACTCGGGACAGAACCTCAAAATTATTGATGGTAAAATTTCGTGAAGGAAGAAAGGTGGAAAAAGTTCACATGAGGAACACATGCCGTAACCAAGAAACCCCTAAAAGCCTATGACCCTGCCTTTAACACAGGGTTTATTCATAGCGACTGCGTGATCAAATCAACCACTTCAGGGAAGCTGGTTTGGGGACGTTTGTTGAAGGGAATGGGGTGTTTATTTTGATTCGTTGAGGTAACTAAAGTAGCATCATACACTTTCGCCCCTCTTTGGATGCCGATAAATGCTTAATAGGGAATGTGCAAGGGGAATAAGAAGGTGAGTGTATAAAGAATGCCCGAAGCATCTATTGATTTGTCAGACATGTCCGCCCCATGTATTTCGCGTGTCGAGGATGAATATATCCCGGTATTCCGGCAGCTCGGTGGTATTATGGCCCGCAACAATACCAACCCTGTGGGCCTAGCCAAGGTGCTGCCCATCATTCAACCACGGGAACTACGTATAAGGGTATGAATCCGCGTATTGTAGATCCACTGAAGCTACCCAGCCGATCAGGGGAGAGAGTGGGGTAATCGTGATCGTATTTGTACATCTCGTTGTTACTAGCAGCACAACAACGGCGTCGTTTTGTCTTGCCGCACCACGCAGATGAAGTCATCATCTTCACATTCGGGTGGTCGTCAGTCTGCGATACTACTATCATCTGATACGAGGTTTCTCGCTCGATTAGAACTCTGGCGCATTCCATTTGGCATGCCTATTTTACATGTCAGATAGTTAGAGTTTATACGGGGTTATTGTGATTACATGCTGCTATGTTGAGGTTATTGATGCGTAGTCTATAGCATGCTAAAATAATTATAATAGGTATATTATAAATGTACATTATTACACGCAGAGTCTTGAGCTACACACCGGCGAACCCTGCTACAATATACGAAATGCACTCTTTGTCCTCTTGTTTACATGGTATAGTACAGACTACCTTGGCCAGGGATGCTACTTATGTATAGAGTCCGACATCAGCAGGCCTTCTCCTAGCCATTTAGCGAATCTGTGTGCCTGATTTCAACCACCAGGCGGCCAATCCGAATGGCTATTATACCAAACCCGTAGGGCATCGTCACATTTCCCTAGTAATTCAACTTCAGTAGACCGCACGAGTTGCTACATGAAGACCGTAGACACTCTACAAGAGTCTCAGGCTATCTACATCATTAGAGGATCACGATGTATGTAGATGCCGAATACTAATACTCGGTACGTGCCATATATATTCATGCAAAAGTTCATGACCGACTTTTGGAGTAACATGATCCCCTGCTCTTGTATAACCGTATCTGCAATGTATACCTACCCTAGAGCATAATGCCCTTGCAGGAAGACCCTAAGCCTCTTCTTCCACATGTGAACCCGTGTCCAATACCGCCACGAGGGGAGAAATAGGACATTCCGTACTATCAGTCATGCATGGGGAGACTATTCCAGCTCGTATTATTTACGATGGATGTCCGAATGGAATGCTATCACGCCCGGCGTGCCATCTCGGCGTTGAGCACAGATGGGTTCCACAGTACCCCTGCCAATAACATCCAGAAGTGCAAGACCAGCCGGCCAATGTTATCATTGCTATGTCTGGATAATATACTGCCGATTTTGAAGTACCTACTTCTACACTAAGTGCCAATGGTTCCTATATTGGAGGGATAGACTCTTGCAATTAGTCTGAGCTAACCCCACCTTAGAGTTGAGGCATACTGGGGTCAAGGCTACCTACCTAGATATTGAATTGCGACCCTACAGGTTGCAGCCAATATTGACATTACATCATTTTAGCTTGGCTTTTTCATCGCTTGTCACAGATCCCTATTTCATGCCTCAATACGCTTATACGTAAGTAAGTATATATGGTCGATGACCAAGTATAAGAATCAAGATGCCAGAACGCCACTTTCCTGTATCGAATTTGTTTCTCTATCCCGTGGGACATTCACTATTCGATACAAAGCCATGTTTTACGTGCGACGGTTCACTTTACTAGTCTTCTCCGCCTGCCTTGGCCTTTTCAGCGCCGATGGCCACATTCAGGCTCGGCAGTCTCCTGGAGGTTTGCTGCTCCCCCGTCCATGTGGTAAGGATACCCTCTGATTAACGTGGTATTCCAGGTGACGATGTGTCGTGGGCTACTGCCGGGGCCAAAGCAGACGCTTTTCTTGCTCAACTGACATTGGACGAGAAGATCGAGTTGGTGGCTGGCGCGGATCCTCTAACAACCCTAGGTTGCATAGGCAATATTAGTCCAATCTCCCGTCTCAACTTCTCGGGTATCTGCTATTCTGATAGTGGCACTGGTGTGAACCGTGCTGATCTCGTTAGTGTTTTCCCCGCCGGCCTAACAGCTGCGGCGACTTGGGATGAAGACTTGATGCTCCGGCGCGGTGTAGCCATAGGTGAAGAATTTCGCGGCAAGGGATTTCACGTTGTTTTAGGGTAAGCTAGTCCTCCGCTCAACAATGTCACACTGATGTGAACGTGTCTTTTAGCCCCGTAGCCGGTCCGCTTGGTCGCCACCCCTTGGGCGGCCGCAACTGGGAAGGTTTCTCTCCGGATCCCTACCTGACTGGCGTTGCCATGGACAAGACTATTCGGGGGATTCAGAGCAATGGGGTCCAGGCCGTTGCCAAACATTTCATTGGTAATGAGCAAGAAACGCAAAGGACCAATAGCACTCTGCCGGATGGATCGCGTGTCGAGGCCATTTCTTCTAACATCGATGACCGAACCCTGCACGAGCTTTACCTCTGGCCCTTTGTTGACTCTGTAAAGGCGGGAACCGCCTCGATCCTATGTAGCTATAATCGCCTGAACCAAACCTATGCTTGTGAGAATTTGGATGTTTTGACTAGGATTCTTCGGGATGAGATTGGGTTCCGTGGCTATACTGTATCCGACTGGTATGCGACATACTCAGCAGTCAACTCAGCTAATGCCGGCTTAGACATGGAGATGCCAGGAAACAACGTTGCTGGGGGCGCGTTTTACAGGTCTGGTCTTCCACAGGCAATCGAAAACGGCACGGTCTCGCAAGATCGTATTGATGAGATGGTTCGTCGTGTAATGACTTCGTACTACCTCCTCGGCCAAGACGACCCGAGCTTTCCTACAGTCGATCCGTCTACCCTAGCTGTCATCGCACAACAGTATGGCCAGGATTTCGGCGTTGGCATGCCCGAGGCCCGGGACGTACGAGGGGACCATGCGACTCTGATTCGGGAGATCGGTAGCGCTGGTGCGGTTTTGCTGAAGAACGAGCATGGTACCCTGCCACTCGCTACTCCGAAGCACATTGGCGTATTTGGTGACGATGCAGGCGACTTGATCGATGGCCTCACCTTTCAGGATCCGCCATCCACTGCTTTGGGGCCCGAGTTTGGTACCCTCGACATCGGTGGTGGTTCGGGCAGTCAGCGCCATACGTCCATTGTTTCGCCCCTCGAAGCTATCAAGGCTCGGGCCCAAGAGATATCCATCCGTGTGAGCTACATCGTGAGCAACCAACGCCTAGCGGCCAATGACTTCCACAGTCTTTACCCCATCCCAGAGGTGTGCATCGTGTTTATAAAGACCTTCGCTGCCGAGAGTTTCGATCGATTGTCCTTCGAGGCAGACTGGGATTCCACTGCCGCCGTCACCAACGTGGCGGAGAGGTGCAACAATACCGTCGTCGTGACGCACTCAGCCGGTGTCAACGCCATGCCGTGGGCGACGCACCCTAACGTCAAAGCCATCATTGCAGCCCATTTCCCCGGCGAGCAAACGGGAAATTCCATCGTCGACATCTTATGGGGAGACGTGAACCCTTCAGGACGCCTGCCATACACGATCCCCGTGACTGAGGAGGACTACGGCTTTCCCATCGTCAACCTGACCAGCGACGAGGTGACTTCACCAACGGCCTGGCAGTCCAACTTCACAGAGGGTCTGCTGATCGACTACCGCCACTTCGACGCCATGAACATCGAGCCCCTGTACGAATTCGGGTTCGGGCTGAGCTACACGACTTTCGAGCTCGTCGCCAACGTATCGGTTGCTAATCTTGTCACTAATCCTGCAGCCCTTGCTAGCTCGACGGCCGCGACCGAGCACGGTGACATCTTCACACCTTTCCTGAACGCCACTAGCCGCGTCTCTAACACTGGGTCGCGGGACGGCGCCGCTGTAGTGCAGCTGTACGTCTCTATGCCGCGCGACTCGGTACCCACAGGGACGCCCGTCCGGATCCTCAGGGGGTTCACCAAGCCTCGGCTGGCCGAGGGTGAAGCCAAGGACGTTGAATTTCAACTCACGAGGAGGGATCTCAGCTACTGGGACGTAACGGCCCAGAATTGGCGCGTCCCGACAGGCGAGTTTGAGATTTGCGTTGGGTTCAGCTCAAGGGACCTTCCCCAGTGCATTAAGCACACAATTTTGTAGAATATTAGTCCAAAACCCTGGCTTCTGTTTTAAATAAATGTCTTGCTATTGCTGAAACGAATAGATACTAATGGTAAGCTATAGCCTAGCGGCCAACTCTAGGAACCTTAAGTATGAATTGTGCTAGCCCGGTCTTATCTTGTGGTATCTGGGGCCAGATCTTCTCCGAAAGTCTTTCTTTAGAATAAGACCTGTTAAGCCGCAAAACATCGATTAGCTGAAAAGCTTCCGAACGCTCCACGGTTTAAAATAGAATGCAGTTGTCTTTTAGCTTATGAGCTTTAAGTCTATATATTAAAAAATCTCGTTTGTTGGTTATCCTGGTACTACTGTTTCATGATGACCCGCCACAGCTTTTGCAGCGCAGCTATTTTCTTACTTTCGCTGTCGCTTGCCAAAGCGTGAGGATTTTATATTGTGGTGGTTTGAATGAGAAAGAGAATGAGGCTGGGGATGGAGGGCACAGCCACTTGGCGACTGAACGAGATTTCAAGAATATTAGGAACAGGTATTGCGCAGGAAGAAGAGGAAAGGGAACAGTCACGCACAGATTTTCGTAACTTGAATTGAACTGCTTTGTTTTGGCCACCAAGATCTACCAAGAGTCCCATTTAAATCTAAGTGAATTATTCGTTCGAAGGCCACAGGAAGTGTATGCTGAGCCTATCTCCTGAAGGCTTGGAATCTCTTGGGGCGACGAGGCCCATGAGGCTCACCTCACTATCCGAAAAATTTGGTGACGGGATGGTGCAACCAAAAGACGACAATGGAGGGGACGAATCTTCTGTCACTGGTAAACTTGGTATCACTTCAACGCCATGCCCCATTAATCTGAAGCTTATTTTAAGGCTATACGAATGTGACTATTGTTGCGACAGGCTTTGAGAGCATCTTGGTGCATGTTGTTCCATGCCATTGAATGTATGCCTTATTATAGCTAATCATAGGTCTAGTTTACGAATACTAGGGGATAACATGAGTGCTTCACCGAGACTTTAGCGTTTCTTATATGGTCCGATTACGACTTGTGTATTTGATTCTCGTTCGCTATCATAGTGTGTATTGATGACGCTTACACGGGTCGAATAAACAGACTAGCTCACCGGAACCTTTCATCAGAATCTATTAACCGGTTCCCTATGAGTCTCCGCTCTGTATCCATGAACAATACGCTGTAGGGTAATAAAACAATGAAAGCGCGTAAACGACACGTATATCCCTCACAAGCTAGGGGTGTGACTGGGACCTATCCGGGCATGTAAATTAGGTTCGCCTAGACAAGTCGACGTTGACGGGAACCAAGGTCGTATCCATCCGGCTTCAGAAACTTAGTCGAAGTTGCCGAAATCCTATTACCAAAAGCTGCATCGAGCATTGAGGCCTCGTGAACCTGGACAATAATGCCGTTCCTCGGGTACAGTAACACATAGAAGAAAGTTATTTAGACCTTCCAGAGCAAGCCTCGATAACACCTTGCAACACCCTGAGCTTATTGTTAAATAAAATCGTAGCTCAGTACGAACATATAACCTTTCGTAAGCATTACATTTATGATAAACAATAGTCCTGAGCTTATTCTCAATTAGCTGGGAATATACGAGTCACGCTTTTTGGTCGGAGATCAAGACGAAAAGGGAGGTATTGAACGTACAACTTAGTCAGATAAGGTTGAGACCGAAATTTTTCAAATGAAAGCTTGGGTTCCTGGCTTCTGGCAATCCAAGACTTGCAGGGAAATTGTGCGCACAGACTCGCACGCAGTCGAAGGGTAACCGATTCCACATTCATTTCCAGCGATATGACTAAAAGGTGGAATTGTTCGATGTAGGTGACGTATAAGGCATCCCAAAAAGAAGCCGGAGAATGTGTCTCAAGAGAATGGATAGAAGAATGCTAATGGGAAATAGAACTGTTAGCTTTTGTCTTTGGCCTTGGGTCAAGACGACCAGATGAACCAATAGATCATCACGGAATAATAAATATCAAAAAGGTAGAATCCCTAAAAGTTACAGGTATCGCAAGGCAACCCAATCCGATATTGAACATATTACAGATGGGGTTGATGGGTTTACTAGCCTTTCATAGACAAATTTCGACGCACAAAAGTATATAACAAGTGCGATTACAGCCATCTTGCGCGAGTAAGACGTCTTGTCGAGAGCCATGATTGATAGTAGGAATCAGAGAAAGGATGGTATTTCGCTGCTTAGTATATCCTGCTTAAGAGAATATCCCGTACCTCTTCAGGGACGGTGATAATTGCGACGGTTCCCACACCTTTGTCGATGTTGCTATGCAAGCTGCTGCTGAAAATACTTCTCAGGACAGAAATAAATCCAGAAGATGGTAAGTAAGGAAACAATGGAAAAATATAGGAACAGTAGAGAATTTCCAGGAGCAGCCAGTTAATAAGAAGAAGCAGGGGCCATTCTAAATACAGCAAAAGAAATAAAAGGAGGAGAATGCGGAATAATAAAACGCGTGGATTCATCGCGAAATAATATAAAAGTAAATCAATGGATTTTTCTCCTTCGTAGTTGTTGGCACTACAGCTCCTCATTTACGTGTCACCTAAGCTAGAGCTAGTCATATCCGTAATATGGCAGGCTCAGCCGCCTGAAAGAAGGTGTCGCCTCCACTTCAATGCAGATGACTAAAGCGCACTGATATGATTTGCATTGCACTTCCTAAGTAGGAATAGGATCACTATAGCTCATTTGAGGAAGGGGGGGATGAACTATTTCGCCTCTACCTTAATGATAAATAATAGTAGATTTTAATTATCAGATAGCACACACGAGCCGAGTTGTAAATACACAATAGTCTTAAGGGGTCAGTGAGGCTTATTTCGAGCTTGAGCGTACGAAATAATCTCAATGTGCAATTGCAATATTGGAGATATGACTCCCATATACCTGTATTGAGTGTATTTTCCGAGCTTCAATCCCAAACTACATGGGCTCCAAAACTGCAATATGTGGCACCCCATGTACCAAAAACACCCATCTCAGTAGATGCCACGAACCTAAAAATGATCGCATGACATGGATCGAATTGGTACATTGGCTTCTCCAGTATACATGTGACTGACCATCGGGTTTCATTCTCTTGGGCACAGATAACTGTTATTGCCGACGTCCCTACGGCAATGGCTTTTACGGAACACCTATTTCTCCGCGTAAACCCTGACCACAGGATTCAGTGAACCTCTACAAATGAAGTGAATAAGAAAGTAGATATGGTCCAAGTGATATCTTATTCATACGATCTTTACTTAGCCAGTAAGGTAGTATAGTTAAATAAAAGGAGGGGTCGTGGTGGAGAGTAGCAAGGTAACCTGCACGCCTTACTTCCGATATCCAGCCCCAGAGCTACTAAGACTCATCCTATAAGAAACTAGTAACTCGCCCGTACTATTGGGAAAAAGAAATTCCATTTGTGCAGCACTGTAAAGCCAATTGTATAGAAACGCGAAATCTTAGAGTGACACTAGTATTGCCCCGGAAGCCCTAAACTGACATTCACGCTCACACAAATCTAAAGAACAAGGCGAACCTATCTTCGATTAGTTTCATTTGAGATACGATTTTCCGATGTAACTTAGCTAATTCATTCGACGATGAATTGTTATTTGCTACTACAGGTCGGATAGGGCAATGAATTGTGTAATTGCTTCGCCTCAGTCTCAAGTGTGTAACCAAATGAGTCGTGGCTCGTGAATTTGAGGCAATTCAAGTAACACGGGTATCGGCCACATTTTGCGGCCAGCAACCCCTATAAATTCTGTTTGTTTGTCTCCCGTTCTATGTCCCCCTCTCGACCCATCTCGTCATCTAACAACACGCCTCACCACTCCATTAAAATCCCACTAGATCGAAGCTCCAAACCTACCTACCTACCATAACCAATTCCAACTCCTCACCTAATCAAAATGGGAGGCGGAGACGACAACACACCACTCATCAATAACGGTAGCGGGGAAAAGGACAAAGCCCCTCCCAGCTACGGAACCGTGACGCCCAATGAAAAGCCCAGCAACGTCGAGCAATCTTCCTGTCAAAACATTACCACTTCCCACGGACCTTACAACTTTTACAGGCCCAAGAAAGTGGGCGGTGGTTATTATGGTGGAAGTAGTGAGTGGCCCCAATCTCTTCTACCTCCCGCTCGTGAGAAAACTTTGTCCCAATATTCCCCTATGTCATGCGAATTTGATATTATCCTATTCCTATCAGGAGCCCTAACCTCTAACATCCGTATCTCATAGACAATGTCCCACATAGCGACCCCATCGACATCCCAAAGAAAAAGATGGATCTAGGAAAGTTGTTGGATTCACAGTGAAACCGCAAATGCATATGTGCATCCGAGAGAGCACTGGAAGAGTCACCAACCGGGTAGAATAACGAGACTATGTATGAGCAGCTAGGAATGGAGCGATGGAGGTATCTCTTGATCTCATAGAATCCAACCACTCAGTCTATTTCGAGGCTGTATTGGGTGGCGATATGCGCGCACGTGACCGACCCCTTTTTGACCCCACCTACCCTGTACTATCGCAAGAATTATAGTGTCTTAGATTTGCGACCTTGCGGAACGACGTCCGTACGTAACCGGAAACAGTCTGAGCACAGCGCTTCGGAGCCGAAATGGTGTAGTGCTAGGATACAAACACACGGCAAGAAATATAATTATTGAGACGAATAAGACTTCCTAATCAACTAAACAAAATGTTGCCAGACGACAGAGAGCATTTAGAGATGCAGATAAAAATATAATCGTGATCTCATGAGATGAAAATTTCTATAAAGCAAGGACCGAACACGAAAATAGGTAGTCCAGTGCTCTAAGTTCCCTAAATCCTAACGCGTTCACGAACATTCCACAGGAGGCTCCAAGAGGGTACGGAGGTAGGCAAATTGATGTCATGAGGAACTTTTCCATCCAACAACGGGTATCACTGTATCAGGCTTCATTTTGAGCTACATAAAGAGGGTACACAAGTACTGCTTTCCTCACCTGTACTCGTAAGTTGAAGAATATGGGGCGATATGAGACCACGAAGGAATCTGTCGAGGTCGTGTGAGCAAACGGATGGGGGTTATAGTGTACTTCTACTGCCACACAAAGGGTCTTGGCTTCTTCTCGCTAAAGTCAAGCTAGGTCGTCAAACATTTAAAGTTGTTTGTTTGGTCGCACATACATCCGTTGTCGTCTTCTGCTAATCAATGTTTTGTTAGCCGAAAGCATTGTAACATTCGAAGGTGAAAATAAATCCTACTTAAAGAGCTAGAATAAGACACATTCGATTAGTGTTTCGCAAGCCCTATCTCGAGAGCCCAGGAAACTATTCGTAGTAACTAATGATAAGCTACCCTCTCTATCCCTATGATACAGCGAGGTCAGGACGCATTTATAACACTACTAACCCTAATTATCGAGGATGACAGTCATCACTATGAACTCTGCAAACGTGAAGTTCAGAAAGCCCATGAAATAGCCGCATAGCTGAAGTAAGCCGAGGGACCAAGTGCCAGTATCACGGAGATATTCAGCCACTCAACGTAGGAGTACATCCCATGGGTATTCATGAACTCCGCGACCTTCTTACGCTCAAAAACATAAGAAGAGTAGGAGGGTCGTGGATAGCCGACAGCTACGCGCTTGTTCCCCTGTGCAACATTACATGCGCTAACCCAACCCGCACCCGAAGCCGACGCGAGGAGAAAAGAGATGATTCACCAAGACAAGATGACAGGTTCCCAAACGACACGTTGAGAAGCATTCGGCGAGTTATGAGTAAAACAACTCTAACACCTATAATATATAACCCACCTAGCGTATACCGCCCGCGTACTTTAAGCGGGACATGTGCTTAAGCTAGGAGCACGCCAAGAAGGCCACAACTTTCTGAGAAGTTTTATCACAATTCAAGAATCTCAAGAAAGGCAAAATCAGGCAGAATACCAATAGTATCTAAGGCCTATGCGCGTCAAGAATACATCCCACTTAACATATTAGATTATTTCCACACGCGGACATGGTGACTTGCGTCCCGTAGTCTATCAGTAGTATGCAGTATATCCAGCAAGATTTTCTATGTTCATTTTGCGCAGCCAGATGCGATCATATACTCATAGCTCATAACTCGTAACTTCGTGCACAACACCTCCGTAAATACCAACAGACGCACATTTCCTAGTGGAAGAAGCCAGCTCCAGATATCAGTAACCTAGTGACAAGTTCAAATCCCAGACACACGCTCTTCACAGGCTATATGAAGACACATAATACTACAGAAAATTAGCTCTGTATCCGACCCCGAGGCAAAAGCTTTATATTTAGAGGGCAGATGGCGCTTACAGTGATAACAGAGTCGTCCGCCTGCGGATCATCGTGATGCGGCACATACACATATAGAATCAACGCATGGTCGTCCGCAAAACAAGCAATGACGCGACCATCCAGACGTCCCACGCTAAGGACTTTACTCCAATCCTTCCCATCAACGCGCACAGTAGCCCACTTGTTCGGGCCCTCGTTTTTAAACCGCGTGCTGGGATGATCCTCAATGGCGCAGTTCAGCTGGCTAGGGTCAAGCTGGGGATTCTCGAGCCCGTTCCACCGCGACTCGACGTCGAGAGTATCGGTGTCGAGGCGCAGTCGTAGATCCCCGTGCATGTTAGCGCTGAGCTCGAGCTTTGGGTTCACGCTTGCGGCAGGGGCGGACGAAGAAGCAGCTCGTGACGCGACGGCGAGCTTGGTGAAGCGGTCGGAGATGGCCTTGAGCTGGAGTAGTGGCGGTAATTGGATGTGCACGTCGGGCTCGCGTACTTTGGGCTGCATAATGGTCTCCACAGTCTCGGGGTGAAGCACGCGTACGGGAATATCCTGTGTGATGATCTTCTCGCGCTCGCGTTGCAGGTGCGTCTCCAGAGGCTCGGCGGCGAATATGCCGTCATCATCGTTCTCGAATGGATCGTCTCCCGGGGCGCGGTTCGCGGGGTTCAGATTGAAACGGGCGACGCCTTGGGGGAGGTTCGCGGGCGCCGTGGATGTCGTTATGGTCATGGAGAGAATCGGTATGCCCTCCTTCTTGGTCAGACGAAGGGACGCGGAGACTGCATTAGTGGCGGATTTGAGGGCGCGCTGGAGTGGTATCAGCGGAAGTTCGAGGTTGATGGTGTTGTTCGGTTCGGCAGATTGAATGGTCCAGTTGTCAAGGATGAAGTCAATGGACAAAGAGCTGTATAGCGAGGACAATTAAGTCAGCATGATATACGGATAAACAGGCTCTTAGAAGCTCCTAACGCCCAGACTTGGGACCCGGTGTCCGGGATCACGGTGAAGCGGACCGTCTCATCGTCGAGTCGCACCCAGGCGATTTTCTCGAGGGACGAGAGAGCCGCCACCAGTTCTTGTTCAATCTCATGTTAGCCCGCCTGCGATATCATATATGGTTTGGGGAGGGAACGTACTTGAGAACGTGCGAATGTTTCTGAGGTTCGCCTTGAACCGCATATTTGTCGTTTTGCTCCCTCTAGCTGTGTTCCTGGGTGAGTCGTGCGCTATGTCAGAAAGGCAAGGGCAGACATGTGAAGTTACAAAAGACGCGGCGGAAGCGCGACACGAAGACCCTCAATTAATTATCTGAATTGATTATCCTAGCACATTACAGGTTTGGATACTTCCTACATTAGGCAATCCCCAGCTGAGGAAGTAGCGGATCGCTTTAGCGTCGAGACTCTAGGCGTACAGTGTTGTTGCTGTGGGCGAGTATCAATGATCTTGGCTCTAAAAATAGTGCGGGGGGTTGCATTAGACATTGCTTGAGCTAAAGTTTGTGAACCCCGATCAGCCCGATCCCCTAGACACACTATTTAGCGTAGGCAGAGCCTAGCAGTTGGCTATCCTACCCCTGCTTAGTGCCCAACTAAGCAGACCATCTCTACCCCGCCATCCGTCATCAACGCCAAAGTATCATCACAACCCCGCTATCCAGACCTATATAAGGTGAAGAAAAAGGGCAACATTACAACCAAGTGCATCGTAAACTGGAAAGAGGGTTAAGCTAATGCCTACCCAGAAGAAGAAGAGGAAGATCGTGGAGAGAGTCGTAATCAGTTCCTGGGCGTCCCTGTCTTCCAGAGACCCCGAATAGGTATTCTAAACCTTCAACAAATCAGCTTCGATAGCTTCCTACACACAACCGCGGGTTTGTGTGTTGCCATTCCTAAGCCACCAGGCACAAAATTTCCATATCTAAAGATGGTATCGCATCCTATCCCAACCAAGTTCGCCGAAGTTGTGTTCGTGTAGAGGGGGGATAGAGCCTCTAGTCTAGTTCGTAATATCCATAGCCTCCTAAGCACAATGTTATCTGCATCAGGAGATCCTTCATTTCATGTGACAATGTTGCTTAAAGTGTCTTCTAGAAGCTTGAAATGCGGTTCAGCAGCGGAGCAGGAGTGGGACTCCTTGCCATGATCACTTCGGTTCGACACATGTATTGACGATGGAACAGCGGGGGGACACGGTCGTTTATTGTGTCGGCGAAAGCGTTATGGCTTTCACTTCGTGGAGATTCTGGGCCGGAAATACTCAGTCTTCTAAAACTGGTCTGCATAAGCATGGACTTGATGCCTGTCCGTCTCTCGATGATATTGTGGTTACTGCCAACACGTCTGCTGTTTGTTGTCCCACCCGGCTCGACAGCAGGACTATTCATTTGTCTCATCCTCTTTTCTTCGGCCGCTGCTGTGGCTGCGCAGGTGCTGCACTTGCCCACGGTTTGTACGTGAGTGCGCTCGGCACGTGGCGGTAAGGGTCGGTGAGGATGGCCCCAGCGTCTGGAGAGACGACGACGCGGTCGCCGACGCTCGAGATGGGATGTAGGTGGTGGGGGCGGCGAGGGCAGCATCGGTTCCCACATTGTAAAAGGAGAAAACCGCAGCGCTGGCAGGCTGACCGCGTGTCCGCAGGGATGCCTCGCGATGGTGCGACAGATGGGACACGTTGGGACAGAATGCGGATCGCGCTCGACTGACTCCTCAAGCCATGTCTGGATGCAGTGCGTGCCGAATTTATGACCACAGTGCAGGTGCACCCACGACTCCAAGACACCCTCGGGGTTCTTGAGACCAACAGGGTCGTGACATATGGGGCATTCCTCGAGGGGAAGCTCCTGCAGGCCTGCTTTCTCGTCTTGTTGCTTGCCGGACTCGTCTGCGGCCGGCTCGGTTGCTGCCTTGGGCTTGGGTCTTCTGTGCAGCAGCTTCTTGAGGAAGCCCATCTTCACCTTGGGGATCCGTGTTGTTATAGGCATGGCTTAAGCTGTAGATTTGGTGAGGTGCGAGTTGACATAAACGGCGGAAGACCGAGTGGTGGACTGTTGGTTGAATGCGGGAAGCTCTGTCTCTGCCCAGACTAGTTCCAATTGCAAAACAAAACGGTACTACGTTGGTATGCCGCGTCAAGGATGAACCTTGACCTATCAAGAGCCAGAAACACCTCACGCGAGGTGAGGGATACAATGGGTAGTGATTGAGTGAGTGAGTGCTATCGCAAACCAATTGCACAAGGCTAAAAATATCCGGGAGCGTAATTAACTTCAGACTTCACTCTGAAGGGAGAAGGACGTAACGATGAGTGACGCGACAGCTGAGCTCAGCTTCGTGCACGGGACGGAGGGTGGCGAACCAGCTTGGGCTTCCACGGTCAGAAATATAGTAGTGGGAAAGCCTAACAACAGATGGCGGAGAACCTCGGTGGGGGAAAAGTGAATGGATGGCTGTCACATATAGTGCAGTGATGGTGATGGTGATGGTGATGGTGATGACGATGACGATGGCGATTAGATAATGGAGCTTGTTTAGTCAAGGTGGAATCATGAAGACGTAAAGGTAAGAGATCTCAAGAGCTGGACTGTTGGGAACGGCTACTGACTCGGGTCGCTCGATTAGGCTTCAGGGCGCTGCATTCTCAAAATATGGTTGCATGGGAAGCCTTGGGGTCTTGGAAGCCCTTTTTTTTTTATCTCCTTTGTCCTGTAGCTTAGTAGGTTGGGCCAGGGCGTGTTAGCTGTGGCATTTGACCGTTTGCCATAGGCGACCGCAATAGAGTCCAATAGAGTCCAATATGGAGCCGTGTGGCTTTGAAACCTGTCTACTACGAAACCTAATACCTTTTTGTCGGGAACAAGAAGGCAGATTCTGAATAACTAATAACTCTAAATGGGAAGCAGTGGAGGGGTTAAGGGAGGGAGGGCGGAGAGAGGGGTCGGGTCGACTTGGAACTGCTGGAAGTAAGTACCCTGTTACATTGTTCACAATGTAGAAAGTAATGTATACTATACGTAGCCGGGTCGATGTGCAAACTTCGAGACGTGCACTTCTGGGACATACATAGTACATGGCTTCTGGAGGAATGGCAGGGAGACAAGACGCATCAGATTGGTCACGTTGGTCACTGGGCTGCGGGCTGCGGGCTGCTGGTCAACTGGGTCAACTGGTCAACTGCCCTCCAATGCTCGATAGCTCCGGGCGGGGGGCCATCATGTGGTGTAAGAGGTAGTGTAAGTAGCGTAAGTAGTGGTGCGTGTATGTAGTGGTGCGTGTATGTAGTGGTGCGTGTATGTAGTGGTGCGTGTATGTAGTGGTGCGTGTATGTAGTGGTGCGTGTATGTAGTGGTGTATGTAATGGTGTAGGGAATACTAGGTAATGGTAGGTAGTATTTGGCCCTAGCTTATCCTATTCCTACAAGTATCCGTTCTCATCCCGTCGAAGGTTTTCCGGATTCGTCAACACTGGCAGGTATCTACATAGTAGGTCCGCAAAGATAAGGCTGGAATGTGCTTGCAGCCCACGTGCACGAGCTGGACGTTGGTGTGATCGGGAACCCTGCGGATTAAAACAGATACGGCTTATGTTTTGTCGAGTGGAAAATTAGGATGGTACCATTGCGGCATGTGTCATGTATATCCCTAATGTATATAATGTGTATAATGCAGAGTGCTAGTGGGTTGGGATTATTCTCATTGCTCTCCAAAGCTAGGATAAGGCGGATTCGAATATCACGCTTGGCATGCTTATAGACCCGCTTATTCTAGATAAGGGAACGGACCTCTCCTCCTAGGCACCCATCCTGTGTTTCAAGCTTTGGTGCGGTAAGGCGTATCAGTGCGCTTGTTGCTGTCTGAAGTTACTGTCAAGAAAAGGACGCTTACGATCTCGGAATAATTAGGTATGTGTATATGCGACAATAGACATAATGGGGGCGAAGCCACTCAATAATAATAGGATAGGCTGATTTGCTTAGATCAGCCCGGCAATTCTCGTAAGCGAAAAAGCTTCCATTGGCCAAAGCTTAATGCCCATTTCAAGTAATATAGATGAAATGAAAATATACAAATCGTTTGATGTTGGCGAGTCCATGAAGCAGTATCGCAACATGGGGAACGTGACAATTCGCGGCATGGCCAGATGCTACATGACCGTGCGCTATCGAACGAAAGTCTAGTGGTGAGGGAAGCGAAAACAGTATGAGGAACACCTCGCATCAAACCATGAACCGTAAATGTGGTGTACAACGCGAATGATTGACTCCTTTCTCGCTCTAATTATCGTCTATTCCGGCTGTTCCTGTCGTCGTCATCGTCGCTATCATCTCGAAATCCCTCTTCTAGGCTTCGCAAACTCGGTCAGTCGAATAACGCCAAGGCCTGTCGCGCCTACAAATTCCAGCCCAGCACACAAAAACGGACGTGCTTACTCTCTACTCAGCCTCCTATTGCTATCGGCGTGTTGGTGGCTCGTGTCTAACGAAAGCGCATGCCTGCGGTCTTCGTCGACTTCGTTTAGTTCTTCCCCTTCTTCCGAGCTGAAGCCCACGTCCGATTCGTCATCGGCAACATTCACGCGATCTCTACCACGTAATCTCCACCGCGACGATGATGCTATCCATCGTGCTACCGCATTTTGCATCCGTATACGTAGCGAGGTCGTCTGCGTGGATATGGAGTCGAGTGGAAGGTACTGGCTGTATCGGTTTCGATAGTACCTCCATAAGGGCACGATGAGGTATGTTAAGAGGAGGAAGAGAACCAGCGAGACGAGTGCTGGGATGAATAATGTCTACGTGATTTAGTGGACGCCCTGCCAAGAACGCATCGAGGGTTGCGAGAAGGGAGCGCTACCTTGATGACGGAGAGTGTGCTGCCCATCGTAATGCCAGGAAGCTATGATGTATCTACAGAGCAGGCGGTACGGCAAGCTTGGTATGTAGAAAGGCAAAGAATTGCGATGCGCTTGCACCCTGGCAGCCCGAAACACGGACCTCGATTCGTGATACGGGGGACGCAAGGTTCGATGGATGATGACGACGACACCAAGGCGGCGAGATAGTGTGCGTGGTTGGAGCGCTGCAAATTCTCAAGGATTTGTTTAAATGGGGGTATATAGGGATAACCTTATTCATACACGCCTCGTAGCAAACGATAGGTAAGGGAGTGATGTTCTATGCCACAGTGGTCCAGTGATCAAAAGCATTGTTCGAGATTATGTGAGGTTGCAGTCAGCCAGCCTAGATCTCAGTACCTACTTAGGTACTGACCAAGCCAGTTTAGGCCAAGTTAGAGCAGGCTGCAAAGCTAAGGCCAGGCTAGGCTAGGGGGTAGTGCCTGAGTATTACCTAAACATGGAAATACAGCTTAGCTCCCTATACCTATTAATATATCATGCTCTATGTACCTCACAATGAGACTCCTATTTTGGAAGCACGCAGTGTTAAAATATGAAATTATATTATTCTAAGTGAGTTATTAACAGAATCAACCCAAACTAATAATTGTTATCTATTTTGTTTCTATTGTATCGTAGTCAGGAATATGGATGCCCTTACCTAATTGCTTGAAGCAAACAGCCCAGGAGTTGTGCTAGTCTCAAAGCTCAGATAGCCACAAGCAGTCCGGTTGCAAATGGGCTTTGTCTTAAGGGAGAAGGATCAATCAAACAATAGAAATAAATAGACAAAAATCAACATGATGCGGCCAACTATATGCTATAAATTCGCTGTTCTCCGATAGTTCTAAAATCCTCGAACTATCGCTGTCATCATTACTCCCACTATAGAGGAACGACAATTTTCTGTTCTCATAATACTCTCACACTCGAATAATAAATACATATTTCCAAAATTCCGAGATCAAATGGCCTCAACAATCCAGGAGATCAAGAACCTCTATGATGCTGGCGTCCCTTTGTTCACGAAAGATGCCCTACGGAAGATCGCCCAGAAACTTAGTACTGTCCAGCAGACGCCACCGCATATAAGCGTTCCCATAACTGTGACGGGTATCAATGGGACTGAGTATCAAATACTTGCTGGTGGTGATCCTTGGCTCGCTCCCGAGGGCTCGAAGTGGTATGCCAATTGAGAATTCTCTCACGTATTTGATTTCTGTACTAAGCTAAGCAATAGGGTTATCAATTACCGCTCAATTCAGTCACTCACAGTTCACAAAGACACCCAGTTTCGCAATTCTAATACTGCATATCTTTCCCTAGGAATCATCGCCTGCACGTGGGTGCCTAAAGTAGATACATTGTTGAAGAATCCCCAGCCTTCCAAGGAGTGGCTACTCCATGACTTCCAGGATAGAGAGCGGCAATGGAAGGCGAGTAAGGCCTACGAAGAGCTCCGAACGGCTCTGTCAGCAATAAAGACTCCTTTTGTTCTGGATAAGCTCGTTGCCGTTGCATTGGGGCCCCTTGTTTTTAGGTGCGCCCATTTGGAGCATTCGATGATCCAGTCTGTTCTTGTATCTGCCATCCATTCAAACTTGCTTGAACGTGGGATCTTGTCAGCGTCGTCCAAAATTTACGTACAGGACCCGGCATATACTCAACTAGACCAGGATGTTCTTAGCTCGGTCGGATTCAACGTTATTGACGATCCAGAAGCATTTCTCATGCTGGACGACTCGAGCGTCCTCGTGTCAATCAGCCCAGACATCCCCGTGAAACAAATCGTGGTAGATATTTGCCGTCCCGCTATCATCATATGGAGCAAAGTATGGGACAATGAAGAATCCCTAGACTTCTACATGTAAGCAAGAAGAAAAAACATGACTGTCTTATTGTCATTATCTAACTCTTATTTAATAGTACCGATCCAACTTCCTCAAGGGTGGACAAAATGCTCAAGGAAGAGTACTACGAGCTTGAATTTCCAGTCCACAAAAACTATTCGGGTTTGATCATGTATGTTAGGAAGACGGCTTGATCTAGCTAATATGGCTAGACGATGATGGCGGAGGCAGCATGTCTTAAGGGGAGAAGACTACTGATAACCACCTATAGGCGTCCTAAAACGCATCCGAAATGTTTGGTTAGATAATAAGATAGCGGCTAGCGCCCACTATCTATATTATTGTATTAGGTTCTGTTAGATAGAAGTGCTGCGAAGTGGAAAGAGAGACCTAGCTCTAGTTAGGTAGGTGGTTGTTCTTGTTGGGGTTTCAATAGAGCAGTCAGTTGACTCCTCAATCAGCCTTATGTTTAAGGAACAAGTTATCGCACGCAATAATGCAACTTTTTCCACAAGCGCTATTTATGCTACACGGTTATCAACTACTTCCGAGCTTTAGAAAATATATGCCGCAGAGCGAGAAGATACGAGATTTAATAAGCATATAAGTTCCAACAGAATAAACAAAATCTTTATTTGGAGACTTTTCCACTTTAGCACAAATAATCTCTAACTAATACTATCATTTATAGTTATGATTCGTTTTAAGTCTTGGTGAGAATACTTAGATCATTGCTGTTTAAGCGTGAGTTGAAGAGACTATGAAACATTTTACAGTTCCAAACTTTTCTCTTGCGAGATATCCGCCATCTCTTCTTCCACGTTTTTGATACTCTCCCTTGTATTTCTCGGCTTCACCTAACCTGGTTGAGCACAATTACTCATATTTTATTTATACCTTTCAGTAAATATTTTAAAGAAATAACCAGCTAGTCAAATCCGAGACATTTAATGCTCTATATATTGGGCATCGAGACTTGGTTTCCTTTTTCGACCCTGTGAGATGCCCAAATCTCACGTTGGCAGGGTGCTAAAGGGGACTACTATTATTGGTAACTTGGTCATCCGATGGCGAGCACGATTCTGTCAGGGTATTCTGTCCCAGAGTGAATGGAATAGCCTACGCAGTCACGTAGCAGGTAGGTAGAAGGGGCCAGTAGCCATAGGATGTATTGGTCAACATAGCCCCTAGCCCTTCCAACTGCTAGTTGGGAGGGATAGCCTGTATATATAGACCCAGCCTGATAGGTACACACTAGGGTGTCACCTATTCACCTGACAGATTCTCTGCGAAAAGCTTTAGTTTAGTGATAGAGTGGACAGCCGTTTCTCTAAGAATGCCTTGCGTCTATATGTTCGTGTATGAAGGCATCGCTCAATAGACAATAGAGCTCAACAACTCGCTGGCCTTATGTCAAAATCTTCTGGATGTAACTAATTGTAGATATACTAATACATGTCGTTTCGCCGTCGTCCGCTAATTTGCAACTAAGTAATCCTCTCAACACTAGAAGTTGCCATGTATCTAACCAATCATGCTTGTTAAAGTTTACAAACAACATGATACTTAGGTATAACCAACCACAAAGCATAGCCTCTCTCTGGATAAATCATGGGGGCATCCTTCTCAACCTAGGGAAAAAATCAAAAATAAAAGATTTCAATTAAAGTACCTGTTAAATAGTAAGATATAATTCTGAATAACGAACAGAATTTGACTATAGATAGATAGCAGCTTAGTGTAGTTACGGAAGTCCCCGCATAATCTCATTTATTATCATCTTCTAGAATACAAGTGTTAGAGAAGAGTGACTAGATTTTAACTAGAGTATCTTAATTAAGCAAGTGAAAGTATGTAATAGATCATTAGTTTGAATTTGTCTGCGGCGATGAAAAAGAGGTAGCCAGCAATAACCCAAATCACCCAAATCACCCCAAAATCACACGGATAGCTCCCTTAGGTAGGCAGTAAGGGGGTATTGTCCTTAGAGAATTCAATGCATTGACAGCGTGCACATTGTTCATATCTGAGCTATCTATATATATTCTCATAGAACGAGCGACACTTAATTTTGGAGCTTCGAGAACCCTCTATGAACAAGAACAAATTGTAAATCACCCCACTTTCCCACTTTCCCGATTTAGCCACCCACTTGAAGATGCATAGGAGAATATTGGACGTACTATTTATTAATTATTAGACGCACGTCTGTGAAGGAAAGGAAGCCACCCTGATGCAGGTACACTCAATATGAGGACACCATATTGTATGGCTATTCACAAAGCGATTCTTATCTATACCATAGCCATCTTGTCAGGCGCCATCCCATCTACTTAGTATGTCATGATTAAGCTGCTACTTGACCTGTGAGTTGATCAGTACCAACCATTCAAGTTGACAGGTATGATTGGAATACTAGGCCAAATTCATCTGGACAAATGACTCATTAGGGGCTTCCTCGTCAATGCCTTCAACAATCCAATACCATCCCATCCCCCAATGCTACATATCGGCAGCTAAGGGGTTATTGATGTTCCATTGATCGTTTCAGACTCGTTCACCACGGGCGCTACCCATGTCGCATCAGCAGATATACTCAGTACACTACTGTCTGTACGTTATGGGCAACGTATGATGGCTGTCAACTCTGTCTGAGACATTGAGTAATTTGCGGTTCGAAAAAGAAGGGAGAAAAAAAAAAAAAAAAGAAACAGATGCCGATACAGATAACAGTGAAGGGGCCAACGCAGTATAGATCGTCAGCGCTGCTGCTGGTGCTTTGCAGATATTGTCGGTTTAGGAAGGTTTGGCTGGATTTACGCAATAGCGCAATAGCGCAATAGGTACCAACAACTAATACACTCCAGGTACGTGCCCAAGGTACTTCAGTAGGGTAGCAAATTGTCGTGTACACTATGTAGTGGTATAAAATATGGGTAGCCCCTGGATCGTACATGTATACTACATGGGGCTAAAACGTGCCTAGGCTTGATGCTACAAGAAGCAACTGCTGGAGGAATGTGTCGATAAGGTGCCTTCACACTTTACCGGTGCTACGTAGTAAGTCCAGCCTTGGATTAATAAAAAGAAAGAAAGAGGTCTGGTGCGGTCCACATGTACTCAGACCTTCTGTTAAAATAACCTACTTTGGTAGATGCCGATTGGCTCTTGTCATGAGGTATGAGGAGTTATACAAAGCTCCAGTGTCTTGTTCCTTATTAGCTCCGACGGTGAGCACTGTACCACCAAACACCATCACTAGCGACTTCGGTAGTGGCCAATACCAGCACGAGAAACCAACGTATGCTGCTGTGAACAACCAACTACTACCTACTAAGTAGATAACCTTTAGCTACCACACCGAATTAGGTAGCACATTACATGCATATCCCTAGAGGTGCCTCCAAACCCCATTGCTGCAACCCCTTCTCGATTTATCGTTACATGGCATCTTGGGATTTCCTTTGAGCAGTTCTTGTGCAGCAGCACAACCCATCCCGCCCACTCTCAGGATATTGTCTAATTAGACTAGGCCCTCCCTTTTCCTTTGATGCCGCCAACCTACATGTTTCCAACGACGACGTCAGTGCTGTGAGCCTCTTCCTCGATATAGCCTCCTCATTTGGTCCGCATCTTAAGACCACCCGCTGCTCTGGTACAACTTCCACCCCCCCCCCCTTCCCCCCTCGGCCTCTATTCTACATGTACAAGTACGTCTTCTTTTTCGATATCACCTCAATAGTAGCCTGCTTGCCTTCCGAGAACTGTCGGTCGGGGCGACTCATCCGAGATGTCGCGCCTTTGCAGCACCCACCGTCGAATCTGATTGTCGCTTCATCGCCCGACTCCATGCTGATCCCTAGTCGGTGTATGTAGATCCTCGTTCCATCCCTCCCTTCGAGTTCGAACACGCCCGTCCAACAGCTTCTGAACTGTTGCTCATTGCGGGCGGGAACATGATGTTATCCGGCTTGCGACTGCAGCCTCCAGTACATTGACGACGATCCGATTTTTATTCCCTCCCCTGGACGCCGACTCGCACTCACTCAGTACGTGCCGCCCGCATAAAGTCGCCGTTTAAAGGGCATCGGGATATCGGCGTTCTAGCGTCCTTGCGTACAGCGCAGATATGTCTTCTGGCAGCAAAGGATTCTTCTCCCGAAGCAAACACAAGAGCGATAAGCGGCACACCGGTAGCGAGGAGGGTCGGTTCCTTGCCCCGGACTACGAGCCCTCCTTGCGGTCCTCTCGGCATGTGCGAGAGTCGTCTGTTGCGTCGCTCGATCGCCCTGATACCCCTGACGCTGGCGTGAACAATTCTGCCGGAGTCATAACTGCTATTCCCTATGGTAACGCATACAGCGAGCGAAGTCCCGTACCCGTTGATTATCTCCCTCGGGCCGATCAGATGCCTGTTCGGCGCGACCTATTACCTCATCAGCTAAACAAAGCAACCACCGACTACCACCAATATCCTTCCGTTGATGCGAACGGCTTCGCGACTACAGCTGGTTCACATCTCTCCGGTCCACGCCCGCCTCCTGGGACTTCGAACATTACTATGGCATCGACTGGCCGCCAAACGCAATTCCAGCAATGGGGACCACAGAGTCAAGCTCTTAAGGGTAGCGCAGGCGCTTCAGCGGCATTCAATGAGAGATGGGACTCTCTGCCGGGCTGGGGCCAGCCGGGCTTTGGAAGGACTTCACGGCAAAGTGATCAGTCGAGCATCTTCTCAGGTAACGGCCAAACTTCAAACTCCACCACCAATCCACGCTCATCCAGAATAGCTCTCCCTAGCGCAACCTCTCAGAGTTCCATTACGTCCAGCAGAGACTCACATCGATTGACCAAGCTCCCTGCCTCCCCGGCACAGCTCAATGGCTCGGACGGCTTCTCCCTTACCCGACCTGACGATGATCGAGTTACTGAACAGATGTTTTACGAGCTGATGCTAAAGCGCGGATGGCACAACCTACCCGAACAGGCGCGACGGCAAATGCAGGCATACCCGTCTTCTAAAAAATGGACTCTCATTTATCAAGATTGTTTAACGGAGTGGCAGGGAGAACAAAAGCGTCGGCAGACTGCGCGGGCTGGCCAATACTCTAATGTCGACATTACTGTGCATTCTGACGAGGAAGGTTCCCCCGAGTGGTACGTTCGGAAAGTAATGGAGAATAGCTTGGACTCCAAAGGCCTGGGTAGTCTTGAGGTCAATCTTAGGACACAACAGATCGGTTGGGTGAGGCGCTTCATCGAATGTCAGGGGCAGGTGGCTCTCACCAATGTTCTGCTTAAGATAAACCGCAAGACTGCGGTGGGACCGGCCGCTCCTACAGACTCCAAATCTAGTGACAAGAACCTGGACAAGGAGTATGATATTATCAAGTGTCTAAAGGCGTTACTGAACAATAAGTATGGCGCTGATGATGCTCTGGCTCACCAACAAGTTGTCGTGGCTCTTGCAACATCCCTCATTTCGCCGAGGCTCACGACTCGGAAACTTGTTAGTGATGTCCTGACTTTCCTTTGCCACTGGGAAGATGGAAACGGCCATCTCAAAGTTATCCAAGCTATGGACTATGTCAAAACACAACAAAACGAAAATGGTAGATTTGATGCGTGGATGCGGCTAGTGGAAGTTACTGTCGATGGCCGTGGAAAGATGGGCAGCCTTGTCGGCGCCAGCGACGAGGTTCGAACTGGTGGCATTGGCATGGAAAACCTCCTAATGGAATATGCTGTGGCAACTCTCATCCTAGTGAACATGATTATCGACGCCCCAGAAGGGGACCTCCAGCTTCGTATGCATATCAGAGCCCAGTTTGGCGCCTGTGGCATCAAACGGATCCTCACCAAAATGGAAGGGTTCCAGTACGACCTGATAGACAAGCAAATCGACCGGTTTCGCACCAACGAAGCCATTGATTATGAGGACATGCTTGAGCGGGAGAATAGTAGTATAAAAGATAGTATTGAAGGGGAGGTAAAGGATCTGAATGATCCCGCTCAGATTGTGGATGCCATTCAACAACGCTTACAAGGCACTAAAACTCAGGACTATTTCGTGTCTGCCCTTCAACATCTTCTTCTCATCCGTGAGAATGATGGGGAAGAGCGGCTACGAATGTTCCAGCTCGTTGACGCGATGCTCAGCTATGTTGCTATGGATAGGCGTCTACCAAACTTAGATCTCAAGCAAAGTCTCAATTTCACGGTACAGAATCTTTTGGACAAGCTCCATACAGATTCCGAAGCTAGGCAGGCTCAAGATGAGGCTCTAGAGGCGCGTCAAATTGCTGAGGCTGCCATGGCCGAGCGGGATGAGATGAAAGCTAGAGTTGAGCTGGGTGCTGACGGGTTGGTGGCGAAGCTACAGAGGCAGCTAGACGAACAGTCCCGTTTTATTGAGGCCCAAAAGCGACAAGCGGACGGTCTCAAAGCTGAGATTGAGAACATGCAGACTATCCGTACCAAGGAGGCTCAGCGTTATGAATTAGAGACGCGTGAACTTTATTTGATGCTGAGGGACGCGCAAGATGTTGCCGCATCACAGGCCGCAAAGGGCGTCATCAGCAACAAAGTGAGTGATGAGGATCCTGCTCGTATGCAAGGTATCCTTGATCGTGAAAGACTTATGGATCGACTTGCTATGCAACTGGAAAGACAGAAGACTCAGTACAAGCTTGAAGGTCGTGTCTGGGGTGAAGCTATAGGTCCTTCGGACCGGCTACGTGCCCTTCGCGAAGAGATGGAAGGTTATGACGAATCCTACCCTGATGCCCCTGAAGGGGCTGGCCTTCCACCTCCTAGCATGTCTACTGGCATGCTTGGGTCCGTCAGGCGGAATACTAAGATCCCAAGAAAACCTGTTGGCAGTCAGGGTGGAGCGCTTACCGACGGCGAACGCCTTGATGGGGACGGTGAAGAGGAAACCATCTACGAGAAACCTAGAGTGGTGGAGATCCGAAGACCTGTTATGGACCCGAAGCAAGCAAGCAACCTCATGGATGAGATTCGGGCAAAGGGTAAGATAGACGGTGGAAGTGATTCTGAAGAAGGAGACGGTACTACCACTGGCCCCTCACATCCAAGTCTTGAGTCCCAGTCGCCTATTACCCCAAGTGAAAACGACACACCTAAGATCCAAATCAACGATGCCGCTGCTCCTCCGCCACCACCTCCTCCTCCCCCACCTATGCCAGGGCATTTACCAGGGAGCGCGCCGCCTCCACCGCCCCCACCCCCCTTTCCCGGCCAAATTCCCGGTGGTGCACCCCCTCCCCCTCCACCACCGCCGCCTCCCATGCCCGGTGCTTTGGGAGGAGTGCCGCCGCCGCCACCTCCACCTCCGATGCCAGGTACCATTGGAGGAATGCCTCCACCACCGCCTCCCCCGCCGCTTCCGGGCGCTATATCTGGACATTTCTTGTCAGCTCAAAACAATTTTGCGCCGGCACTTCCAGGCATTGGTCTCCCAGTAGTTAGGCCCAAGAAGAAGCTCAAGGCTCTCCATTGGGAGAAAGTGGATGCTCCAGAGACAAGTCATTGGGCAGCTCACACCCCCTCCGCGGAAGCTAGAGAGGAGAAGTATATTGAACTTAGTAAGAAGGGAATCTTGGATGAAGTTGAGAAGCTATTCATGGCCAAAGAGATCAAAAAGCTTGGTGGTGGAACCTCTAAGAAGGACGACAAGAAGCAAATTATTTCTGCTGATCTCCGAAAAGCTTATGGTAAGTTACACAACTAATTTCTAATTGTCACGCAGCTAATAAGAGTACAGAAATCGCGTTCGCCAAATGTTCTCAATATTCTGTTGAGAAAATAGTGCAGATGATCATACACTGCGACAAAGAAATACTTGATCACAGTGTTGTCATGGATTTCCTACAGAAAGACGATCTTTGCAACATTCCCGATAACACCGTAAAACTCATGGCGCCGTATAGCAAGGATTGGACTGGTCCACAGGCGAATAAGGAAACCCGAGAACAAGATCCTACTGAGCTCACCAGGGAGGATCAGATCTATCTTTACACCGCCTTCGAGTTGCACCATTATTGGAAGAGCAGAATGCGTGCTTTGGCTCTTACGAGAAGTTACGAATCTGACTATGACGAGATTGCAGAGAAGATGCACCAGGTCGTTTCAGTGTCTGAGTCCTTGCGCGATTCGGTGTCATTGATGAATGTGCTTGGTCTCATTCTCGATATTGGAAACTACATGAACGATGCCAATAAGCAGGCCCGCGGCTTCAAACTTAGCTCTCTTGCTCGCTTAGGCATGGTCAAGGACGACAAGAACGAATCCACACTTGCTGATCTCGTGGAGCGTATCGTTCGCAACCAGTACCCTGAATGGGAGGGGTTTGCTGTTGATATTCAAGAGGTCATAACGGCACAAAAGATCAACATTGAACAGTTGCAGACTGACGCGAAGAAGTATATTCTAAACATTCGAAATATTCAGATGTCTCTGGACAGTGGCAACCTTAGTGATCCTAAGACGTTCCATCCGCAGGATCGTGTCGCTCAGATCGTCCAGCGCTGCATGAAGGATGCCCGCCGCAAGGCTGAACAAATGGAATTATATCTAGAAGAAATGATGCGGACCTATAAAGATATCATGGTTTTCTACGGCGAAGATCCGGCTGACGATAGTGCCCGCCGTGACTTTTTCGCTAAACTAGCACTGTTTTTGCAGGAATGGAAGAGGAGTCGGGAAAAGAACATTCAGTACGAGGAGACACGGCGTAGGAATGAGGCAAGTATGAAGCGCAAACACCCACAACTTAAGCTCTCGGGAAGTGTCGAAGGTGCGCCGCCTTCACCAGCATCGGCTGGCGCTATGGATTCTCTACTTGAGAAGCTACGCGCGGCAGCCCCCCAGGCCAGAGATCAACGTGAAAGAAGAAGGAGACTCCGGCTTAAAGATAAACACCAAGTACGTATTGCGTCGGGACAGAAGATACCGGACCCCAATGAGATCCCGGAGGCCGAAGCTGGGCTCCATCAAGATGATGCGGCCGTTGCTATTGATTCTGAGGGGAACCCCCTCTCCCCTAGTCTGTTGTCACCGGGAACTGCACCTTCTGAAGGCAGCGAAGATGGCGTAGCTCAGAGAGCTGCTATGTTGCTACAGGACATGAGAAGCGGTGATGGCAATGATGATGGAGACGGGGAACAAAAGGAAAGTCTCAGGAGGTCAGCAGCAGAGGAGAGAAGAGCCAGGCGGCGGAGATTAAAGGGTGCGTCAGCCGCCAGTTCAAGCACAGGAGATGGAGAGGGCAATGCCAAAAACTCGGGCACCGGCGAAATCCCAGCAACTGTACCGGAAGAATAAGAACGAACGTTGGCATAGAGTCTGGGCCATAATGTATGTCCTCAGGACTACACACCATTGACACCCTTAGTATCTCCAAGTATATATATATGATATAATGTCTAGAACATCGTCGGCCCACAGCGGGCGAATTGAACGCTAGGAAGGGTAGAAAGGGCTATTAGCATGGGTCGGTTGAATGTAAGGGTTAGCATTGCAGAGAAGGGTAAATACATATATATGCATTCTCTGGTCTAAACTTTTTGTATACCGCAAGGACACACATCGTGAAATGAAGTAAGTGAAACGCAGGTGGCTTTGGAGAATAGGTAATAGCTAAAGAAATTATTTAATTGGGTGTTGATTGGTTAATTAGCATGGCCTAAGACACTGGGATCGCATGAAAATAAATCGACAACTTTTACACTAGATGCGAGTGGTCGTGGCTTAAATTGTTATAAGCAGCTAGGTTGGAAAATAAGGGTTAATAGAGCTGGTATTGAGTATAATTTAATAAAGCCGCGCACCTGACGGCAAGCATTGGTTTCATATATCAAATTGATGGTTGAGGTCAGCCCAATGCAGTGCCCTAGGGACGCTGACCTCGCATATTACTAGGCTCGTCCAGATATTTCCGGACAAATCGGTCGTAGAAAACTGACTTAAGCGGCTATGTACAAGGATAACTCAAATTTAGGGGTGGATTCCGCATAGTCAATTAGGCTAGTATTAGTCTTGTGCTAGGGTTGTTGCGATCGCACATCTCATTCTAACTGCTTTACGACAAATGGAATATAACTTCCGGTTAAGGTTATATCTTTCTTCGGGTCGTATTTATCGAGGCCTTCAAGAGGCGCGTACTTCTCACAGAGGTAGAGAATGTCATTGTACGCTCTGTGTAATCCGTTAGTTCACCAAGTTACAGTACTAAGCGACCGTGAATCATTGAAATGTGGTTGTACTTACAACTGTCTTGAGCTACTTCCTGGATGCCCGGCCGAATCCGTCAAATACGGATGGATGCTGTAGAGCCTATTGCGATCATCCCATTCCTCGGCCGGTTCTGATGGTTCGATATGCTGTTGGTACATGCGCGTGTAGATAGGCGAATTGAAATAAAACGCCCATGAACATCTCCACGTCCCGAACTCCATCTCGTTATGTGCGTATGTACAGCCGGGATCAAATAGAACGGGTTCTCCCGTTTCCATATCGATGCCAACATTCCGCTCCCACAGATCGCCATGAACTAATGACGGTTTGACTGGAACGTGCAGGGTTAGTTATCCCACTCCCGTACTAATTAGGAAACGACATGATTTGACTTACTTTCACGCCCGTTAGACTGCAGTGCACCTAAAAGTCGAGGTATAACCTTGTCAATGAGTTGATTGCAAGCTGCTTCAAGCTCCGGCCAAACCCCATTGGTCTCATTATCATATCCAATAACGTCCTTCAGCTGGTGGGTAAAAGAGACTGCCCAGCTTTTCTCCCAGGTTACTGTCCGTTCCAGTCTGCCAATCACTGTTGGTACTGGATAACCGAACATGCCGTTCGGAGAAGTGCCATTCTGATGAATTTGAGCAATCTTGGCCATGAACTCGGCTGGCTCGGGAGCTGAAGAGAAGTCCATGTCGTGAAAAACTCCGAGGAAGAAATGGACTTCTACCCCTTCGTTTTCATACCTTCCCCAAGCAGTTGGCTTAGGCACCAGACCGCTTAAAGCTTCATTCATGGCTGCAGCGGAATGATATTCACCCTCAGCGAGAGCGCGAGAACTGTCCCCAGTTGAACACTACCAAGCGAAGATTCCTTTAGCAAGAGTACATGCTAAAGGCTTTAGAGAATCACCTTCAAGAAATATCGCTCATGATGCCCATCAGGCCACACTGAAGTCACTTTTGCCGTCTTCGTCCATGCCGAGATGCCACATGATTCCGCGGAAACGACCCGAACCCCCTTGGGTAGCGCTGTGTGAGAAGTAAGGAGGTAGAAGTGAAGATAGCTCACTAGGACTTCGACACATTACCTTCAACGACAGCTTTGTGCAGGGGAAAGTTCCCCTCTATTCCTTCGACCCACTCGGGTGATTCTGCCGTTATGGCCGTCAGCGCCAAAGAACCGAATACTCGGGCTGTAGACATTTGGAGTAACGGATGCCTCAAGGTAATAAAATAGTTAGTCGCCGAGAAGGATCAAAGCCTCATGACGCAAGGTTCCTTGCTGGCTGAACTCGTTGATGCTACGCTGCAGACAATGGTTGCAATGCGAAAGCCAACTGACGCTTGTGATTGGCGCTCGACACCCATGACGGGCTCGATCCTGATGGAGCCGCTGCATGAGTGCTTTTGCTATCACCAACAGTTCTCACTATTGCGATGCCAGCAAGGAATATATGCCCTCAAGCCACATCACCTGTATTTTGGCGCTGACCCCCACGGAATCTTTGATGATCATGCGCATTTCGGTGTACATAGCACTGTAAGTAAGCCACTACGTTGTATACATGGCGACATGTAACATGCATCAGAAACCTTCCTCCATTCATTAGTGTATCTTCGTTCATCGCACATCGTTCTGGCAACAGGCTACAGTTACCCCGCATGTTCACTCGATTATTTCGAGTAAACGGGTGCATTATTAGCAAACCATCACTATCCTTCCAGGTAGCTAACTGTCTATAGGTTAGCCGAACAACGGCAAAGCTGGAACGCACTACGCCCAGGGTGTAACCAAGTAGCACCCCGCCTGGTAGGATAAGATGGTATGTATGATGAACCTTTCAATTAAGGGCTTTGCGTAATGATGTGTAATAGTTTCGCAAATTATCTGCTTTCAGGGCAAAAGGCAGCCGAGACGCATCTGGATCGCAGATTCAAGACTCTGTGGACCCTCTCAGTCACGACACAGGTTCTATACCAGCATCCAGGCCTGAACCTTGGCGCCGCGGTGGTTCCACTACGTTAATTCCCACGCTGCCTAGCTCTTCTGTAGAGAGCGATAGCATACAATCTAGGAGGAACAGCGAAAGTGAACCAGGACCGCTAGGACTAAGCGTAGTATACACCCCAGAGAATGGCCACAAAGCCGACATCGTCTTCATTCACGGGCTCGGAGGGACCAGTCGGTTGACGTGGTCAAAAAATAAGAACCCTAAGCTCTTCTGGCCCTTAACCTTCTTACCATTAGAACCGGACCTATGCCTGGCTAGGATATTAACATTTGGGTACAACACCAACTTTCTGAAGTCTGGAAATCTCAGCACTTCGGTTCTGGACTTTGCTAAAGGCTTGCTATTTGACCTTAAGTATGCAAAAGATGAGTCAAAGAATGACCTCAACATGGGGGAGGTAAGTCATACATCTTATACGTCATAATTGCTGGCTGACTCTCACATGAGGTTCCTCTCATCTTTGTGGTCCATAGCATGGGCGGGCTTATTGTGAAAGAGGTAAGTATAGTGTTACTCGATGATTAAGGCCATCAATACTTATTACCTGCTGAAAGGCATACATGCAAGGCCAGAATGATCCGGAATACGAGGCAATCGTTAGAGCGATCACAGCTATCACGTTTCTGGCAACACCACATCGTGGCACAAATCTTGCCGAAACATTGAACAGGATACTTCAGTCAGCACTTATTACGAATTCAAAGCATTATGTGGCGGAATTGGTCAGAAACTCATTTGCCTTACAAAAGCTCAATGAACAATTTCGTCATATAGCCCCTCGCCTTGATATCGTTTCGTTCTACGAAACTCAGCCTACGTCGATAAGCCTCAAAAGTGCAAGAATTGTAGGCTAACTACTCGTGTAATATCAAGTTATAGGCAGCGTGTATCTAACATTTTTCTACGTAGATGGTGCTGGAAAAAGATTCCTCCGTGCTTGGATATCCTGGAGAGATATCCAAGGCACTAGACGCTGACCATCATGGCGTTTGCAAGTTTGAGAGTCCCAAAGACTCAAACTACGTCACGGTCAGGAATGTCCTAAAATCACTCATGAGTAAAATCATATCGACGAAAAAGCTGCAAACTCCTGAGGCGTCGGACCGGAAGAATTTAGAGAGCGTGCGATCATTCCTTGGCCTCAAAGAATTACCCGCAACCGACTACACGTTTTTCCGCGACCGATGGATCCAGGGAACTTGCGACTGGGTTCTAAAAGAAGAAACTTTCAATCGCTGGCTTAGCACTGAAGACTCAGCGTCCGGGGTTCTCTGGCTCAATGGAAGTCCGGCATCTGGGAAATCAGTTTTATCTTCCTTCATCATCAACTACCTCACTGAGCGGAAGATATGCTGTCAATATTTCTATATACGCTTTGGAGACCGAACAAAACGAACTTTGAGTTTGCTACTGCGGTCGATTGCGTACCAAATTGCACAGGCAGACTCAAACATTCTCCATGAAGTTATAGATCTCAAAGAAGAGGCTACAGACATCGAGAATAGCGATCCTAAGATAATCTGGCAAAGAATATACAAGTCTATCTTCTTCAAGGCAGGTGACTTACCACCTCTTTATTGGGTTGTTGATGGTTTAGATGAAGCAGAAAACCCTCAAGCTATTCTAAGATTGTTCCATGATCTTTCCGTTTCACCTAAACAGATCCGAGTACTCTTTACAAGCCGAAGAACCTTAGACTTGACAACAGCAATAATGAGGATCCCCCACACCCTATATTTAGGAGAAATAAGTGTTGAAAGTCACGTTGATGATGTACGATGTTACGTTACTCAAGAACTGGCTATGTCTGGTACAACCGAGTTCAAACAAAATATCACCACAAGGATACTAGAGGGTGCGCAAAATAACTTCTTGGTGAGTACAGATTCGGACACCTAATCTAATAGTTTTCGTATCTAACTGAGTGGGTTAGTGGGTTCGACTTGCTGTCGAGAAACTAAATGCTTGCCATCGCCTCGCTGATGTCGAGCTTGCCTTACAACAGCTTCCAGAAGGCATGGAAGCATTATACGGAAGGATGGTGTCATCCATCCCTAAAGACCCTCTTGACAAGGCCCTAGCAATACGCATCCTTAAGTCCATTGTCTGCGCGCTGCGGATATTAACCGTAATAGAATTATCGCAGGCGCTTGGAGAGGACACGAGCGAACTCCTCGACATTCATAAATCCATCGTGAACTTATGTGGCGGCTTAGTAGTTGTTGACAATGACGGTAACGTCTCGATGGTTCACCAGACTGCCCGAGAGTATTTGCTAGACCCAACACATGGCGACGCCTACATTGACAGAAACCTTGCCCACGAGGAACTCTTTTTTAGTTGCATGAAATGTTTGACTACTGCGGGACTCCGAGCGAAGTTGAATCGAGGATCGAAGCCTGAGTTTCTCGATTATGCAGCGTGCTTTTGGTCATCACACCTTGTCGCTATAAAATCGGACTCTGAACCGTTGTCTGACACCCTCAGGAGCTTCCTAAAAAGCCAGGCGGTACTGACATGGATCCATTTTCTTGCTTCTGAAGGAAAACTCCATGTGCTTGTCCTTGCATCGAAACACATATCGAAATACGCTTCAAAGCAACAGAAACGGTCCCCTATGCAAGGTGAAGAAAGCCAAAGAATGATGGATCGCGTACTTATTGAAAATTGGGCTGTTGACCTGATAAAATTGGTCGGGAAGTTTGGGGCGATTCTGACAAAGAACCCGGAGTCTATCTACAAGGAGGTGCCTCCCCTCTGCCCTCATAACTCATCCATTTACCAGCAATTTGGAAGCTTGGAAGCCAAGAGTCTTCGCGTTTCGGGGATTTCGACGGACGATTGGGATGATTCACTTTCGAGATTACCGCTTCCAGGAACCAAATTCGCATCATCAATTACGACTGCTGGCTCTCATATAGCAATACTATCCGTCTCGGGGAGTGTCTTTCTCTACGATTCCTCGACATTCGAAGAAACAAGCATAAGTCCTGTGAATCACCACGAACGTATCTATCGCATGGAGCTCGACCGGGCAGCGTCACTACTCGTCACTTACGGATACCGAACAACAAAAGTTTGGGAGACGTCGAGTGGTAAATGCAAGCGATCAGTAGATAATTTGCCGTCAAAACCGCGACCACTTACGATGCTCCTTTCAAACAACAACAAGACGTTGTTAATTGGGTTCGACGATAGACGCATTAGGTCACTCAACATATGTGAGACTGCTCCGACGTGGGAGCTCGTGGCCGATCTCGAAGAGCCTGAGCTTGAAGGTCATTTCTTCAACTCTGCCAACTACATGACTTTGAGCAAGGACAGTAGCCTGATGGCGGTAGCATACCGCGGGCATCCTCTATCCGCATGGGAAGTAGACGGCCCAATTCACCTTGGACACTGCTGGCGTAAGAGGGAGGAGGTGTCCAGGGGCGAGGTAATTGACGCTGTATGGAACCCGCAAGCTCCCGAAGTGTTAGGGCTGTACATCGAAGGGGTAGTATTCAAGTGGCAGCCCTATGATGACTATGTTGAGGAGCTACCCACTGGCGCATCGAAGATCGCGATTAGTGACGACGGGAGCCTTTTTGCAGCCGGTAATGCTCAAGGTATAGTAAAGCTGTACACAACTTCGGACTTCAGCCTCCTATACCAGCTAGCTTCACAGGACACTGTTCTTGGTTTGGCATTCAGCCCCGACTCCCGCCGCTTCTACGACATAAGAGGGTACTACGGAAACGTATGGGAGCCTAACATTCTGATGAGGTATGCAGAGCATGCGAGTACAGGATTTGGGGACGACAACGATACCGAAAGCCAGGCCCTGAGTTCCACTGCGACAGCCATGCGGACATACCAGCGAGTTGATAACATCACCGTGCTTTCGAGCTCACCAGTCGGCAAGCTGTACTGTTACGGGACTGAGCGGGGCATATTGTACCTGCATCACACGGAGCGAGGTAGACTTGCTAACCTGCATACGTCTCGAGGGCACTTAAGCATCGAGAAATTGGCATGGAGTCCTGATGGACGTTTGGTCGCATTTACTGACTCTAGCAAGAAGCTGTTCATAATCCCAATCAGCCCCGCCGAGAAAGGCAACACGGAGCCCGTCGTGGGGCCGACAATGGAAATGTCGATAAAAGATGCGACTAAGGGACATATACATCAAGTACTTCTACACTCAGACACGAGACATGTATTGGTGTTCACTTCAACGATAGTGCATGTCATTTCCATCGCCACGCTGAGCATTGAGCGGTCAATTGCTCTGGACACGATAAAAGCTCGATGGGTCCTCCATCCTCTGAATGACAGCAAAGTTCTCGGGTTCGACCCTCAGATGGTATACAGGATAGATTGGTGCTCAGGTAGTCTCGTATCTCACCAGTGGAATACCGGCCCGCCGACAGATCAGGGAGAGAGTCCCAATGACGAAGCAAGCGAAAGCGAGATCGATCGAGTACTAGTAACTCACGACAAGAAGCACATACTGGTGCAAATCTCACGAAAGGATCAAGCCGTGAAAAGAAAGCATCATTTCCACTTTGACACAGCATCCATCGGGAATATAGGATCGGAAAGTCTGGTGCCAGACCACTCGCGGGGGCGAGGGACGGTAAAGGTGGGCACCCTCCCGGAGTCGCTCTCCGCACAGATCACAAACGTACTCGCATTCCTCCCACAGAGCCGATTGGTATACCTCTCCCGGGGCAACTCGATCTGTTCATGGAAGATCCTTTCGTGGACAGCAAAGTCACCCGCTCCTGGTGGCCCCCGACCCGGTACTGTCGCGCTTTCGAGGCCTACGAGTATAATGTCGGCCAGAAAGGGCTCGCAGAGCATCGACGGGAGCCCTGTCAAGCAGCTGTTCTCGCTTCCGAGCGACTGGGTTAGCAAGGACAGCCTGGTGCTGTCGATGATATGGGTCATGGAGAGGTCCTATCTCTGTCCCAAGAACGGGGAGGTGGCTATTATTAGGTGCGCGGCTCTGATATGAGTGCGGGGTCGGTGGATTAGGTGGTTTGAGTTCATAATTCAGTTTGCTTGCATATCAGGCGTAAATGATCTTTACTATAGCATGCTGTACATATTCTGTTCTTAGGGATGGCGGGTTGTATGCTACTCTGGTAGTTGACTTTTCTGCTGCCGATTCTCCTTCGTTGATTAATTGTAGACTCTCGTGGGATACATTTTGTTAGGCGATAGCGATGCCAATTGTAAGCTAAGAGATGAGGATAGAATTGAGGTCTGTCTGATGAACAAGATAACAGACCATAAAATAGGCAATTTATAATTGAATAATGGGATATCTATCTGTCGACCAAGTCGTTCTACTCTAGAACTATGCTTAGTTGAGCGCAAGGCTGGTGAACAATAAGGTGACTAGTAGTACAATGAAGCTGACGCCTGCGTGAGCACCGGAGTTACTAGGGGTTGTTGAGGTTGTGGTGGGTTCAGGCGAGCTACCCGTGGGAGTGGCTGTACTGTTAGTCCCGTTGCCGTCTATCTTTTCCGTGGGCAAAAGACTAAGTAGTGCACTTAGAACACTCATCTGTAAGCCGAAGGTGTTAGCATTAGTTACTCTAGCAGACAACGAGTAAAATGGTGGATATGGTCGGATAGTACACGGGAGTAGTGTACGACGGACTGTTTGGACTGTGGGAAGAGGCTGATGTACCTGAGATCCAGCTCCTGTCTGGTTGTTAGAGTCATTGGTCCAGTCCAGCACGCACATGCGCTGGTTATCGCCACCGGTGCAGCTTTTGGCAGCCGCCGCGGCGCTAGTCTTCAGGACCGGGAGTATGAGGCTCGCTGTGTATGGTGCCGCTTGCATTGTCGAGGCTAGACTTCGATGCAGAAACGACTTGTAAAAAGTCATATCCGTGTTACAGTTGGTGGGCTCGCAGGCGATTTCCTTCGCGACTCCGTCTGGGAAGAAGACATCGATTGTTTGCTTGGTCAAGCCATCTACAAGCGTCTTCCACTTTTCTTCGCCATTTGTTGAGTTGTACATAACTGCCGCACTTTCAAGAGCGAAAGCGGAAGTGTAAGAAAATTGGAGCTTGTTAACTGTAACAGGATGTTAATATGGTATTAAGACCTCAAAGAGAAAAGAACTAGAACAAGTGTGTAGATAGACTTACCACTATCGCAGTCAGAGACTTGGGCTCCGTCAAAGACATTGAATTTACTGTCGATGAAATTCGAGGTCTCTAGCCAGTCGAACGTATCTCCGACTGACGTAGCCTGTGTCTTATTATTCTTGTCTTGTAAACTCAAGCGGGCCCCTAGGTTCGCATAGGCCACATTGGCACTGGCTAACTTTTTATCAGTACCTTGATCCCATAGTAGAGATGTTGAGGGGTTCGAACTAACTAGCAATATAATTGTAGCCATTGTTGACAGGGAAGATCTGCCACCTTAGAGCACCCGCACAAGTTCCCTTACTAACACGCCGACTCTCATTAGACTGCTCGTCGAAGACGTTCTGCGCCATGGCGACCCAGGTGGTATTATCATCTCCTGGCTCGGTGAAGCCCGTCTCAGCAGCAAGTAGAGCTGCCATCGCCCAAATAGCCTGGTCGTCATTGCCTGTCGTTGCCGTCCAATTTGGCGCTAAGAAGTCGTCATCTGGGCCTTGCTGCCACAGTAGACCTTCTGAGATCTTTTCGTCGTACTGAGTGTCGCCGGTACGGCTTCTGTAGTCCAGCATCGAAGCCCACAATGCACCCCCAGTCCACTGGTAGTAGTCGCCAGCGGGCGGTGGTCCGGGTAGGAGACCAGGAATGTCACCCGTGTAGAAGCTCATCAAATCTTCGGCGACGAGAGCCGCGGCTTTCTTGATGGAAGCTTTAAAGTTGTTAACATGGGGTTGGACTAGTCGAACTCTGTAATGGCACTAACCTGCATCGTCTACGTCCACTGTCAACCCAGCAATGACTCCTGTAGCAGACAGGAGGAGCTGGGCGAAAGAAACAGAAAGAAATTTAGCCATCTTGGATTGCTGCGACGCGAACGAGAGACACAAGATGGAAAGAGTGTATTGAAAGAATTATCTACATATACTGAATTGAAACAAGGTGATAATTATAATATTTTTTTTGAGTAAAGCCAGCGCATGATCGTGATCTCTCAACCTAAGCACTAAGAGCCCCCTAGCAACTCTTAGCCAAGCCAACCGTTACAGGCTGTGTTCTGATACCTCCCAAGCGTCCTGACGGATCAGGGTCAAAAATCCTGATAACAGCATGTGGCTGAGTAACCCATTCGAAATTAAAAAATCATGATATATGTACATGTATGCTAATAGCTGATGCGCTCAGGCGCCAAAGGTAGGATTCGAGGATTGGATATTCGAGACTGGTCCCAGGCAGGAGGAATCTGGGGTAACTAATACAATTTAGGACTTGAGAAATTAGGGGGCCTGATGTGAGATTTAGCTTCGAGGCCCGCCCGAGTTCCCGAGACTAGAATATCGGATTTACGACGTCATAGCTCGGAGATACTCTATTCGACGAATAATGGTGGCTCTATTGTAGAAGCCGAGATCTAACATAAAAATGCGAATTCCCAGATGCTCCAGATGTGCTTTGTGCATCATCCCTCATAACATCAAATCCTCCCAGATATCCTCTAACTAAAATGTCATTGCGACCTTTGGCCCGGGCCATGCGGAGACCGCGGCCTAGATCTGGACGAACACATCTCTCTTCTACCACGTCATCGCGCCCGAGGTTCCTTAACACTGTCCCGCGATGTCCGTCTCCGACTTGCGAATGTGCCGATACCCCAGAAATGCCGGAAGGCCTCCCACTAGACTATGACGGAAAACTGAACGGCTTGATATCCAATTATGCCGAACAAGTGCTCATCTGTACTGGGCGGAACGACTGGCCGTCGCGCATCGAGGAGGAGAACAGCGGCGACAATCTCGCTGCCGATCTGAAAGAATTGATAGGCCGTGGGGGTATTTACAGCGATGTGAGTCTGCTGTTCAACTGGCATTAGCCGGGTTTATCTGGCCATTCTTACTCCCGAACTCGGTGTCGTCCGTGTAGTTAGAAAGAGAGAGCTGACGGTAAGTGCATTTCCGAGTAGCCTTTTCACAATATCTCCATTCTCAACTCTTCTTTCCCGCCCTCCATATCACGCCGACCCGAAGTTCAGAGCACATCTGCGTATCTATTGCCCAGCTTTAAATACGTGCCTTTTCTCCCCAGAGTGTCCTTTGATGCTGTAGAAGCCCTCGTAAAGGCATATCTACTGCCTGAGAAGCTCCACCCCATGAATGATGGCTTGCCACAAATACATAAGGACCGACTCCTCCGAAAAGAAGCATATCAACACCTATTGCCTGGGGTTCGCGATGTAGACGACGTATTAGTTCTCATATGCGGACATGGTGGCCGAGACATGCGATGCGGTGTTATGGGTCCTGTGCTCCAGACAGAATTTGAGAGACAGCTACCCCAAGCTGGGTTAGAGGTTCTCCATGGCCCTCTGCTTGACGAAAGCGTTTATGCGCCAGCTCTATCTGGTACTGGAGGTGGGAAACTACCCACGGCAAGGGTTGGTCTTATTAGTCACATAGGTGGGCACAAGTTTGCTGGTAACATGATAATATATCTGCCGCCGACCTTCAGGGACAATGCTGGCAACACCCATCCGCTGGCTGGCCATGGTATCTGGTATGGAAGGATCGAGCCTAAACATGTTGAGGGTGTGATTCAAGAAACGATCGTTAAAGGAAACGTTATCGCAGACCATTTTCGAGGAGCCATCAAACAAAACCGGGAGATTATCCGGTAATAAACCATATTATGGTGAAACGACTGTATAGCATATTGTACTTTACATGCTAATGCCACTCATCGACACATATTTTGAATGGGGATTCTATCGCCTTCTAATATGCCAAGCTTAATAGAGAGGTATGCACTATTTGATCCTCTCAATCTATCGTTCGGCGATACCCTGCGAGCCATGAGTAAGCTCGTTTTGTGACTCTGCCCATGAGCTGTTTCTACCACTGTACCTAAGACTATCACGATGTTATTTACTTTTAACAGTCGCATCCAGTTTTCAGCGCTAACCCCCCAGGGAATAATCGTTGAATATCATAATAAGCTAAGCTCTTCGATTTCATCATCCTTCCACTGCGACCCGTCCATAATCCCATGCACGTAAGCGGCTCCAACCAGCTCGTAACTGTCTTGGATGTTGCTGTCGTTATCGAGATTACTAACGCGCCGTAAAATATACGGTACTCGTCCGCCCTCGAGTAGCATAACACTGTCACCAATAGCTGCGTCCGAGGGTACAAGACCAATCCAACCGTCCCCATCGGATACGAATAATCGGCGCATGTTGATCGCGGTCGACACCACTCCTCCAAACATATCTATTTCGCGCCTCGAATATTCCGAGCGAATGTCTACAAGGCTGTCAGGATCGCAGTCATATTTCTCACACCATTCCCACCACGCGTCGAATAGACGTTGGTAAGGCGAATCATCACTCGTCCTGTACAGCAGGTTGTTCTTTCGCGGCCCAACTAAATCCGGGATCAGAGAGCAGCACAGTGTCTGCCAGAAAGCGTCCTTTACTAGCGTGGACGTACTCTTCGCATAAAGGCGATTTGGATCTTCGTCGACGCCTACAATTTTTTGCCATGCTTGGAAGTATTCCTTCAAGCTAGCCGCCTCCATGTGATCCTGGTCGCTGCTTAGGGTTGCGATACGGCTGATAAATCTGCCTCGCACTGTGAGCGATTCAGAGGTGGTGCTTGTGACCTGACAGCGAGTATTTTGTGACGCTTTATAATATGCTAAGGCGCATAACCTATCATCTATGTCGTATAGTAGCGTGGAGTCGGAGTCCAAAGTCCAGTCTGGTACCCAGGATCGGAGACCTCTCACAATGGAATTAACATCGTTTAGCGACCTCGGGTACCGCATGCTCAGAATGTCGAGATTGCCTTGATGTTGAATAAGCGATAGCGCAGTTTCCCGGTAGACTTGTGTAACTGGTTTGCTATAGTCTGGGATGATATAGGCAGCCTCTTCCTCAGTAGCTATACCAAGAAACCCGTAAATCTTATCATGAGGATCAGTGCATTTCCGGGACATGAATTTGGATAGTATTTGCCCAAATTGGGGTCTCTTCATCGATGTCCGCACCTCTTCCAGCGTGCCCAGAGCCGTACACGCGTCGCCCAAGCCAGGCGTCGATTTAAAAATACTGTACCATGTATCTTGACAGCAGGTATATAGGTGTTCGAACCAGCACGTAGCCACCTTGAAGGCCTGCTCCGCTGGCAGTTGTCGAAGCCCGCAGACGAAAGTCAACACGGGGCAGAGAATACTCTCCTGCACAGTCCAAACGCGATGCCACCATGCTCTTTCGAATAAGTAATTCACAGCCTTGATGTGCTGTAATGTATAAGCACCTGCTAGTCCCGGGTACTGATCTGGGTCCCAATGGACCTGGGGATCTGTGGGCATCGTCTTAAGAAATTCAAATGCAAGATCACTGTCGTTATACTCAGGGCCGAGCCAGGCTAGAACTCCCGATGCTCTGGAGTATATGGTTCCCATCAGCCGCACTTGAGAGTTCCGTTCGCTGATATCATCCTGATTGATACATATCGCATCGACCCATAGCGTCCTAGACCTATCGTCGTATCTCAGATGGGAGAGGGCAAACTCCAGGTTTTCGCCGACTGTGCGACGTTTACCATTTATGAATATCTTGCGTGTTGGCCGAGGTTCACCCCACGTGTAGGAAAGAGCCTCAAACACTGGGTTGTCGAGGAGGGAGGTAGTATTCAATTCACATTTGACATACTCGGGAGCTTTCCCTGGTGTTACCGTGATGGTCCTGATTTCTTGTCTCCGGGAATCTAGGCTGTTGTATAAGTTAACATCATCCTCTATCGCCATTTCTCTATTAGGCTACTCTATCGTCTCCTAAGAGCTTCAGCTGAACTTAATTATCATATGACCACGTAATGACAGGAATAATATACCGGATATCACGTTCTTCATTGCATGTGAGGAAATACTAGCCAAAAAGGCAATTGAGCTACCTATCGCTGATCTATTTAAAACAATCTTTCTTAGAGCCTAGGCGGAGCCGGATAGCAAAAGCAGGAGGGGTTATGCGTTATTGGTTGCTGATGCATGCGAAGTCTCCAATACTACGCTATGTCTGCTCCAGATAATGCGACTTCGTAAGTATATGAACAACCTAAGTTGTCTACGCCTTTATTAAACGAATTAGGTTTTGGACTTCTAATTTCTATATGATGCTTATGTCCCAAGCTCAGGTCTAACTAACTGTACATTGCAAGTAATTTCACCCCGTCTCAAGAAAAAAAAAAAAAAAACTAAGGAGTAAGAGAGGAGAGTCCGCAGTAGCTTGCGTGGGGTACCGGATAACCACCTCCTAAGCCGGCCCTATTTTGGGCAGATCCTTCGGCTAGGCTTAGTACTTCTAATTTCACCCAGTCGAGGCCTGGGGAAGATATGAATACAAGCGGGGAAGACAAACGACGAGTCGAGTTCAATGTTGCCATGTGATACCATTAATCTAGCAATTGAGGTTATAAGCATATGAAATAATACATAAAACAGTTGAATCATGAAGAGACCAATTTGTTGTGCCCACCTCGAAATCACAAGAAGTTGTTGCAGTAGTAGCTTATTAAAGGAGACGCTAGCTGGAACTTCTGGTGTTTGCTAATATCGATCTATCAAGACTAGATGAATGCAGAGTTGTCTTTGCTTGCTACTCGCTTTCCTTAGTTTGCGTGTAACTCAAGGTTGAGACAATTCTACAGTGAATCTAAAAATTATGTAGCGCCGTTGAAGAATCGAAGTCATTTGGCTATTGGTCGCTACTAGTCTAGGGCCAACCTAATTTTAGCTACCAGCGCTCGGACTCACAGGTGGTATCACCTGGCTGCCAATTGAAGTACATACTTTTAGGTCTGCGAGACCAAAAGCTTTATCGCTAATCGTAGGAGCACTCTTATTTTAATTAACCTCAATGCACAGGAATGCGATGAGATGGCTTGGCCAGTTAAAATGGCCTCCACGGGGTCTCGAATCGTTCCCGTCTCATTCGAATGGTCGTGCAGTGTTTAATCGGATTTACATATACCCCAAACAGGGTGATCTACAATGGCAGGTTTTACCTTTAAGCCGTGCGTTCTACAGCTCTTCCAAGCTTCAAACTGAGGCAACGCCATCCTCGAGTCGACCTGCACCATCGGCTCATCCTCAGTCTTCTAACATTCCTAAATCTCATAATTCACAACCGCATGGCACTCGATGGATACCGTTGGTGGTGATATTCGCCGCTTCGGCAGGTGCAGCGTATCTGTACCGGCGGCTATCTGCGTCCCTGGATGACGATGTGATCAATACGTCAACATTCACCGCCTTTACAATCACAGAGAGAGAGCAGGTGTCTCCCACGGCGTTCATTATCACCCTTCGTCCGAGTGCATGGGTAAACCTTGAGGAACTTGACTCTGGACGAATAGGGTGGGACGATGGGCTGACGGGGTTTCTATCAAGTCGTATCCAAGAAGCGTGGCGCCATGGCCTCTGGGCTGTCGAAATCAAGCAGCCACAGTTGCAGATTGCGAGACATTACACGCCTCTGCCGCCTTTGTCACCATCTACTATTGACAAGGGCACTTTGGAGAATGGGGATCAGAATAAAGTGCAGGCCGACCTCCGCATTCTGATCCGGAGAATGGATGGTGGCGAGATGTCAAACTACCTTTCGAGGCAGCGAGTGGGCGACACGGTCTGGCTGCGTGGCCCGCACCTTGGTTTCGACGTTTCCCGCCGATTGGGCGGAGATAGCAGTCACGAAAGCGGCACCGAAATTGATGATGTTGGAGGTCAGAAGGGTGTGGTTTTCCTAGCTGGTGGTACGGGTATCGCGCCGGCGCTGCAAATTGCGCGTAAGCTCCTAGATGGTAATGGTTATAGCGAAAGACGTGAAAGTCGACCACATATATCAATCCTATGGGCCAATCGCTGGGGCGCTGATGCACTCGGCCGTGAAGAGCTTCCTTCGACCCAGAAATCGTCAGGCAGCTGGTTCAGGTTCTGGAGCGGAGGGGCTGATCCTAGTGCAGATCAACAAGAAAAACAGAAACAGCCAAGCAAGAAAGGTGCTTCCTCTCTAGCGCTTCAAATTCAAGACCTCAAGCAACGCTATCCGTCGCACTTCGATATTTCCTACTTTGTCGATAACGAAGGGTCATTTATAGAAGCACGCCACGTCAAAGCTGCGCTTGCCTCTACTACACCGTCTTCTTCCTCCAGTATAGATAGAAGTTGCACATGGCATTCTCAAAAGGCCGTTGAACTGCTACCAGACGACAATGATGCAACGCGCTCATCATCTCCCGAGTCTCCTTGCACTTGTATCCAGACTACCCCGGCACAAGCAGAGCCAAGTAAACCAAGCCCCGGAGTAAGTATTATATGTGTGTCCGGCCCAGATGGGTTCATCGAAGCATACGCAGGCGCGAAACGGTGGCACGACGGCAAAGAAATGCAGGGTACTATCCGCGGCCTGCTAGGCAGAATACAGAATGAGAAAGGGGATAAAGTAAGCGACTGGTTAGTATTGAAGTTGTAACATATATGGAATATGCCATGATACATGTTAAGGATACTCTCGGATTTTCTACATAAAAACTTAAAATACGGGACGGATATGCTTGCTTCCAACTCAAATGCTTTGGGGGTCTATGATTCCTTTCTACATAGATGCAAGTATGGGGTATATAGGGGCCAGCCCAGGTATCAAACTTGCACCCACTCTAAAAGTCTTGATCTTCCCACCTGTTAATACAGCCTCTCGCTAAACCAAGGTGCTTCCATTTTTAATACAAGCCGACGCAGATATCACCCCGAACCCTAGCAGTCAGGTGTACCTCAGCTTCCAAATCTAGCTTAATACCGACTAGTAGCGCCGCCCCCTTTTGGTTGCCATTCTCGTCGGTGGCACCCTTGAGAAGTTGACCTGCAGGGAAGAGATGACTGTCAGAATAGATCCTTGCGCCTGTCTTTGTGAATGTGATCTCTTACCGGCTGGCTGGGACAAACCAACAGAGGTGGGCAGCGGTGGCAGAGACTGGGTAAGTCCATTCTGAGCGCGACGACCACCTCGAGCTTGTCCGTCGGAGTCGGAGTCGCTGTTGTAAACGTTGTTCTTCATTGGGATGGTAGAGGGACTGATAATAGAATATTAGAACTCGATATTGAGATCCCACTAAGACATCGCTATTGTTACTCACGCAGTTTGAGTGGCCATTGTGATGAAGGAGGGTTGTTGATGATAATGATGCTAGTATTAGGAATTAAGAATCAAGATCGTATAGGTGGAATATCGCGCTGCGATATCTTGATACTCAGGCTAGCTGAAGAGGTTGGATTGTGAGTTGCAGTTGGTAGATGATGCTGGAGATGAGGGTGATGAGTTCGTCCCAAACTGTGGGATTTCACGATGTTTAAATCATCATCGAATTCTAGATGATTTCTAATGCAATAAGACACTTCTTACTAAAAGATCGGTTTTATGACCCCGCCGTTCATCGTGAAGCTCGTCCGCGACGTGAATGCAATCCTTCGTCCTCAAACGTGACAGGCTCGTTCGATAAATGGGACGATGCGCGTAGCGAGGGGTTGCTGACCGAGCCTTACCAGAGTGATCTTGCCGATCTCGTTTCTAATATCTTCTACATTCATTGGCTCAGAGATCAAAGCGCAGAGCCTCAAACATCAGGGGTCTTGAATACCCTTGTCAGTACCGTAACGGCCCCGGTATCTGATGTGAGAATGGCATGATCAGTCAAAAATCATCCGGTCTTAGCTATCAAAGAGATCAATTTGGTATAGTCTAATACCAAATCTAGCTTCGATTCTAACATGGGTATATTGTCTATTATAGCATTTGAAACACTTTCTGTCGAAACGCGACTTCCATACAAACATACTTATCGAAATCTCATATTTGCCATTTGATTTCGCAAGTGGGTGCCCTTCCTCTCTTCTTGTCAAAGATCAATAGTTCCATGTTTTCTGAAAATCTTGCGCCCGATTCTACTCTCCACGACAAGACTATCAGCGATATCTTGGCCGGTGCACTTTGTAGAAAGGAGATCCAAGAAGCGCTCAAGGAAGTGTGTCGTGGAAAAACCCTCGAAGAAATCGCCCAAGAAGCCACCATGGCTGTGCCTATGCTTCTAGCCCTAACAATTTGCCCTGCACTGTTAGGAACTCAAGAAGCAATTCGTCAAAGCCAGTCTAAAAATAAGCGCGAAGAGCATCGAGCACGCCGATGCAACTTGGTGGTATCATGTGTAAAACAATCAATCCGGTGTCGTGATATCAACGGAAAGCTAGTCGTCTTGAAGGACAACAAGGTAAGCTCCCTGTAATTGAGAGCTATTTAAGACCATGATGACTAACAGTTGGCTCTGTAGCTATGGATCACGACTGCACCGCCAGCATCACATGATGGTGACTTAGAAACCTTCGACAGCGGATATCCCTTTTCAGGGTACTTCTTACCATATCCAGACACCAAGTACGAGGGCCTAGTTAGCACCATTAGCGATGATCCTCCAATGCTGAATTGGATATATGTTGATAAAGACACGTACGAAGTCAAATACGGCCTTCGAACGGATGCGCAACCACACCTAACAGGGCCATTTGATTGCACACGGCAGGACCGGCGCATGACCCTAGAAGGTTGGGAAGGATTTGTCGCGGTGGAAGAATATCCTGGGATATGGGCGTTGTACTTTGATCGTGATGATGACGGATTGATCACCAAAGTCCCAATGGGCACGAGAGTGCTTGAGGTCGAACTGACTCGGAGGGAAAAGAAAGAGCGCAAGCCCGAGCCGGATTCTAATCAGGCACAGACACTGGACCAGATGATGAAACAGCACAAGGAACAGTCACAGAGAGAGGAGGAAGAGAAAAATGAGTTTCTGCATCACGAAGAGAAGAACCAACAGCAAGGACAAACAGCATCACCAGATGCCGAGCCTGACATTCATGTCATTGAGGAATCACATGCTGAGAGTGCTGATTCAATGGCCATGCAAATCGACATGGAGAAATTGAAACTTGAGACTGAAGCAGCGGCAGATACTCAAAGGCATCCTATACATGCAACGCCAACAGCCACATCTCCAAGTGTTAATTCAGATAACATTTCATTCTGGTCAGAGAAGAAAACAGAAGATGGAGGGGACATTGCCTCAGTAACTGCAACAAGCTCTATCGATGTGGATGATTCAGCCGATATTGCTACCCAGAAAGACTACCCGGAACCATTGTACAAGCAGCCCAGTGTAGAGGATGACACAGGTCACGAGTCCATAGAACGTGCTGCGGCTTAATCGCGAGCATTTAGTAATAATACCACTCCAGAGCGTTCTACAAGCTTTCCAATAGACATGATGTGATATTAAAATGATTTTTCCGTTAAGTAGAGTGTAGGTAGACACAGATGTTTTTCTTAGACTAGCAATCCATGTCGTTCAGCTAGTTATCGATACTTGGTGATGATTAGCCGTGGAAATAATGTCAAGTCTATTGTATCTGATATTTTGGAACGTCCCCAGGGAGAATGTCAGAAATCAGGGACACGTGCTGTATGAGATCTGGGCTGATATCAGCTGTTGTAGAGCTTTGGGGGTGTTTCATGTAATCTCCTGGGACATCCACCTTTCATGCAGGAGCATAACTTCAATGACAGGGCTACTCGGAGCTGGCCGTTATCACTTTATCGATTTCCAGCACAGAACAAGGTATACTCGATAGTGCCTGTCGGGATCTCCATTGATTTTCTTCCTCGTGGGCCAAGGTTGTGTCTTGGAAATGCCGTTTACACTTCAAAATACCGGTCCGCTATGAGTGCAGTACGAGACTGATAAAAGCTATCGAGATGCTCAAGGACTTCCCCAAACCTGCGATAAATGGCAGTGATGAAAATGAAGAGGTAGCAGAACTAGTCGTGACTGCTCTAGGCACGTCAGGCACGCACTACATGTGCTGGAAAACTAACTTAGGGGAATACAGGCAACGTGAGTTAAGTCCCGAGAGAACGATATGCAGATAGACTAACTCGCTGCTCAATGAAGGGTCACACGGGCTTCCAGCACAATTACAAGATTGGCTATTCCCAGAAGATGGAACGACAAGAGATTTTGCTACGCTCCAAGTCATATTACTCGGCGACGATGCGTTCTGGGCATCTGACAAAAACGGGGAGATAAGAAATGATGATCACAGCGCGCCTAAACAGCTTCGACGAGCGCTCACATTCAATGGCAACAGCCTGCTGCATACACGTCCTCGGCGCTCGAGTAGAGGTAGAGACCTCGAGCAAGATCTCGAGCGCCCGCGATCTAGCACACTCCCGGCAGATCTGTCGCGAGAAAGCACAGCAACAAGGAGGCAATTAATACCCCTTTTGAGTCACAGCCGAACAACTTCACTAGACAAGCAGCGTCTTGCTCCATCTGTTCCTGTTACCTTTCGGCGACAGGGAAGGACGTCCCCAATACGTCCGCGAAGCATTGATACTACAACTATCTACGGCGAACTTGGAGTATTGAAAGAGCAGCCAACGCCTCGGCCTAGCGGAGACTTACCAAGTAGCTTGGAACCTCGGCGTAGTATGCCGGGATACTCTGGCTATAGAGAGCAATATGAGATCGACATAGAGCAGACACGGCCGACGTCAACCTTCCACCGCCGTCCCAATTACGTCGATTCCGGTATGCAAACCGACCCAGAGCCTACGCCGAACCATGAGCCTCAAAAGTGCAAGTGCCAATTTAGAGATTATAATACCCAACGTGATTCAGCTGTATCATTCAGCTTGAGCACAAATTCATACACAAATAGCCGGCGGCCCAGCTTCGACACCCCTATCACAAGGCCCGACTCGGGAATTTTCGAATCAAGTTGGCCTGCACCCGCAGTCATTGCCAATCCAATTATCATGGGCAGAATGCAGGCCTACTTTAGGTCTTCAAACTATGTCTTAGGAGCAGCTCTACATCCTCAGGGAATGGGATGAGTTTGAAAAGTTATTGATATTCTATGTATTTCTACATGTACCTGTATTACCGGGGAATTAGACTAAAATTATTCAACCAAACCGACGATGGTTAATAGACTGATATCTGGAACCGGCCCCTCTGATAGTGCAACGTCTTTGTGATGTCGAACTAGGCCTGACGATAAGTTGGGTCTATAGTTTTGCAAGTCTAGAAGTCCGTCTATTTTGCCTCCACGTTGTGCCCTTCGTGAAATCGATAACGAATAGAAGTGTAGCAACCACGCACAGCCCGCCCATCAATGTGAACGTCCCGCCAATTCCAAGTGACTTGATACAGTCCTGTAAGAAAGCAACGATGATGGCCCCGAACGTGCATCGCACGATATTGCTTGAAGCTTGGGCAGCTGATAGATTACGGTAGTTCTTATCCACTAGTAGAGTATTATATATCTTTCTATTGATCACCTACTCATTTGCTATAAGATCAATGGGAGAGGTGGTACTTACGCTGAAGTCTAGTTGCATCACGCTGAATCTTGACGTTAACCCACACACCTTCCCCTAGAAATGAATTGCAAGCTGACCTTATGGTAATGCAACACCCAGCCAAAACTCACAACAGAGGCAGCCGTCAAGATCATGGGGATCCACATGACACTCAGGCGCGCCTTTTCAATTGGAAAGTTGTCCAAGTCATCGCCAGTTGCTTTGTCCGTGTCTAAGCCTCGCTTCTCCCTCGCAGCTCGGTATGCGTCGTCTAGCAAAGGGGTGGAGAAAAAGGTAGACACTGTGCCTCCGAGACTAAATGGCAAGTATATGAGGTCTGCTTGCCACTGTGAAAGATCGTATATTTCGATGCATAACACAGATAAAGACGCGTTCAAGCTCGTGTATACTGCATAGAGTAGGCCACAAGCAACAATTACTATCGCATTATCCTTGTATGTTAGTATGAGCAGAGACTTGAACGGGTTGGGAACTCGGCGGCGGCGAGCAATAAAAGAATCGTCGTCGCGCCAATAACGCATCAACGATCCAAATGGCAGTCGAAGGAATTTCGGAGGTGCGATTGAGCCGTTGCCCACTATACTTCGTGTGATTTCAGGCAAGAAAGAAGCCATTAAGATCAGACATGTGCCAGCTGCAGTGGCTAAAAACCAGAATATCCAAGTCCAATTCCTCGCATAGGTTAAACAACCCCCGAGAATGGGTCCGATACTAGGCGCTATAGTGATACTACCCAACGTCAGCGAGTTGAATTGAGTCACATGCAATATGTGAATGGTCCTTACGCAAAAGAAACGGCACTTGCGAAAGAACCACGCGCCGCTGATGACGCTATATCTGTAATTACGCCGTACGCAATAGAAAACGCCCCTGCTGCGATTAGTATAAGTCAGCTTCGTATTAGGAAGTAAGAGACTTGCCAGAGATCGCCAGAGCTTGAAGAACCCGGAGGCCGAGCAGTGCGTGGAAAGATCTCGAAGCTGCGGTTGCTATATTGGCCGCGATGCAAACGGCTAGGGTAATTATATTATATATACACTGGCCGTCGCCCTAGAACGTTGGCGGCATCGCCAACAAGTGTTGGTGCCACGGTTGCCACGGACATGTAGGTGGTGATGGTGAGGTTGATATCGTCGACGGAAACAGATAGGTCTTCGGAAAAAGGCTGTAAGGCTGGATAGTAGATGAAGCTGCTGAGCGTCGAGAACCAAGCCGCGAACGAAACGAGGGCCACGATGCAGAACTTCTCCGCCCTCGTGAAGGCGGAGTATAGTTCCGGGTTTGCTTCTCCCGCTCTCTTAAGTGACTTGGTCTCAGATTCGAGCATGCTGTATGGTAAGTTTTTGTCCTTTTTGATTTTATTGTCTCAAATCGAAGAGTAGAAGAGAAACAGGTATCGCTTTTCTTATTTATCTATAAATTCTATATAATGGCGACCGACCAGATACCATTACCTACGTTGTGTTTGTTGGTTGTTGGTAGAAACCCCGCAAACCATCCAACAGTAATTATCGGGTGTCAACAGCGCTTACAGCAAGTATTGAGGGTGCAAAAGAAGTAACAAATGGCAAAACGGCATTCAATTTAAAAAGGCAATTTCACTTTTCGAATGCGCCTCTATCTAGTCAGCGAGCTGCCTATTTCGACTTCTCGATATTTAGGAGAAACTGAAAGTACTGAAACATGTTAAGATTTCTAGTTGTTATAAGAGAATAGCTACAAGTACCCTTGAAGTTCAAGGCTTGAACTTCTGGGGATCGAAGGTTCGAGTGTTCATAATTTTATCCATAAACGAAATAAAAATGGCAAACTTTTTGCCTACCTCATCGCTGTACCACTAGCGCTATGATGCAAATGTCCGTTTCAATAGCATACGGGAAGGCGAGCGATAGATGTGATCTAGCAATAATTATTATTTCATTCTACTCGGGCTTCAGAAGTCTTTTCGGCTGAAAATCGGGTGAAGTAATGACCCAAGAGGCGCCACCGGTGATTTGGCCCCTGGCTAGTCGGAGAGAAACGTTCGGCTGTTTTGGATGTACGTTTCTCTCTAATCCTCGATACAACGAGATAGATAATAAACTGAACGATAGCCGGAAGAACGGCCATTCCTCGTAAAATATCCCAAACCCTCTGGGAGTCGCTAATTGGAAGGGAAGTCTGAATGATTTTAGGTTGCTCGGATTCGTGCTCGGTCCCGACGGCTGTCTGAGAAGACTGATCAAATGACCCATCCACCTCACCTAGTGAGTGAGGCGGTGTAGAAGGCGTATCCTGCGGCTCATCACTATGAATGTACGGATCATTGCATGCTATCCTTGTGGGGAGAGCCATCAACGCTAGCACGTTCTCTTTCATAGCCGCTATCTCGTCTTCTTCGCCGACATTTGTGGTTGCCTGTGAGACCGCGATATCTTCAGAGGGTATCTCCTCTTCTTGCATTGTAAACGCATTTGACAGATTAAGTTCCTGGACTTGCTCCTGGGGTGTCTGTTGCGTTTGTACCTGATCAACAGGTATCATGTTGGCATGCACCATTTCCGAAGGGATCGTTTGGGCGAGCTCGTCGAGGGGTTGTGTGTAACAGTTGTTTCGACCCCCGAAATTCACAAGGGTAGTCACTGTCTGAGGCTTTCCGGGAAACCTCAATTTCCTGAGTCTCTTCTTCGTCTTGTATATTACATTTGATACGGTATTCTCGAGGGTACCACTGACCTCCAATCGTATGAAAAACGGCTGCCCGTCATGTTGGAAGGCAAACGCTGTGTGGAATGTATTTGTGTGCGTTGGGTGACGATCAAGGTCGCTTTCAGACAGGTCCCATCTCAAAGTCGTAGCATGACCAGTCTTATCCGGCATTGTCTGACTCGAGAACCTCCATTGGCTTTCTTGCACTTCCCGTGTTTTTGATGTCTGACCCATACCTCCTAACTCAACAAAACCACCTGCATTGAGGGAAGGGATGAATTGCCGGGTTCTCAGCTTCTCTCTCGTCTTCAGTTGGCCGACTATATTATGTGGTCCATGCTCAGTGACATGCACTGGCAATTGATTGCGTGCCTTATTTTTGACGGAAAAGTGGTGTTGGAGATCCTCATCGTGTTCGTCAAGCGTTAAGACGATGGAAGCGCCTCGAAGAGAGCAACCCGGTGGCTCCGTAAAGACTAGATCCAGATACATGATTCCTGCAGGATTTTGCTCGTGGTTCAGAACACCCCAGCGTGACTTCTGAAATAAAAATTTGCATGCCACCTCCATTTCTCCAATGTTTCCTTCCCCTAAGAAGTGTGTGCTGGCTTGGATAGGGCGGAATTGATTGAAGTCATATTTCCCGAACTTTCGATTGAATTTCCAGCGCTCTTGTCTAGATAATACGTTGCCAGCAAAGACTGGATGGGCATGCCTTTGCAACGCCATCGTGCGTGATGATAACCGTCTGTAAACATTCACGCGGGTGCAGAAGGGAGTCGGATGAAGAGTGAAGACTTCAACATCTCATGTGGTTTTGCTCATGGGGCAGTAAAAAAAAAAAATTTTTTGGCTCACTAATGAAATAATGGCTTGCAGTAGGCAATCAATTAGTCCTCAGCTGCCCAATTGTAGAAACGCCCCAGCGGCACCCAGATTATTGTTTGTGCTACCAAACCTGTAACATTTCTGGATACACCATGCCCTATCAACACACTAGCGCTCAAAGACTGCATAGGGGCGCATTAGGCAGACTACAGCGACTGCGAGCCGAAGAACTGAGGGAATTTTCATAGGCTCCTGTCGTTAAACGATCTAATGCTTCTTCATATAAAACCAGTCCGATAGACAATGTCGATGTCACTACCTAGATTGTTCCAGCCGGACGGGAAAGAACAGAAGCTAGGGAGTGTGTACCTCATCAGACAGGCTCCATGGAGTATTCGCTAAGCGACTCCGATGATAGTGACGGAGGCTCAAGGTAAGAGAATCAGCTCGCGAAACCTACTACCGCTATCCCCGAAGAGATATGTCGCAGGAAAAAGTCAATCGTATCAAATTCCCAATCTAACTACGCGAATAGTCATGATAACGAGCACATGGCAAACCTGAGGGTTACAAGCCTTGAAGACGAAAATCCTAGAATGCCTAGTGTCGGTTATAACCGATCGGCTCCAGACAGGATTCAGACCCAAAAACAATTGGACGCGATTTGGTGCCCAGCCCAGAGTCGGGACTTGATAGTTCACTTGAAGATGGATGTGTATGAAGATCTCACGGAAACTCTAGAGGAATTTCACTTCTTTGAGCGACTCGGAGATTTTGTTTCGGCCCGGAAGCACTTTGAAGAGCACTTGGCAGATCATTACGATGACGAATATGTGCTCGTGCAGTACTGTGAAATGTTACTGGAACAAGGCGATTACCTAAGCGTCTTATCGAAGCTTGACTCTCACTCACTATATGGACCGAAATTTGAACAAAATGGAAGTCGATTCTTGAATGAATACTTGCATCTGATACTATTCTTTACTAAATGCCATTATATTCTTCGTCGCCCCGGGGATTTCAGCTTTAACAAAGAAACACTACGCCTTCTACGGGAAGCTGTGTCGGAGAATCAACGAGATATCACGTCGACTGAGGTATGTTTGTTTTGTTTTTTCCAACGACGAAAACTGGTTAACAAGTGCCTAGGTCAAATATTTGGCACTCTTATACCGCCTCTGTGGTCTACGGCGTTCCGAAGTAACCAAGAAAAGATTGATTAGAACACTTTCTGTCTCCTTTCCGCCACAATTTCATAGGAAGCTGTACGAGTCGCTCCTAAGGCAGGGAAGAATATGGGATTTACGGGATATCATAATAGCTAGGATGGCAACCGGCTCACTGTGGAAGATAAGTGCGGATTGGAGCATAGATCCGGATTTCCGCGTTCGTCTCTATGACTTGGTCGCACAATGGACAAACCCAAACGCGGAACGTGATACGCCAACTCTCCTTGGCCTGTTGGATATACTTACTTCTTTCATACGCTGGGATGATTATGGCGACATCACTCCAGATATATTGACGGTAGCCACAAAAATTGCGCGTTCAATCGTTGACTCCCATCCCGAAGCGATGAAGACCAGACCATTCATTCAGTGGATATTGGTACAATGCGGAAGTGCCGAACCGGGCAGCCGTGATCAGTTAGAGAAACAGGAGAATCATCTAGATAACTCACCGGGCATTCTATATCGTCGCACCAGTCGAAATCTGCCCCAATACGCGCCATATAAGACCGAGACACCAGGCTGGGTTTGCCAAGATGGGCCTCCCGAGTTACAGAACTCCGCAAGAATGGCACTCAAAACTTCTATAGCCAGGGGAGACTATCAGACTCAGGCAAAAGCTCTACAACTGTTGATCCTTATGTCGTCCAATCCTGTTAAAGAGTGCGAGGAGCTTGGAAAGCTACAAAATCTTACCCAGGGTGATAACTACAATTTCGCAGAAACCCTTGCTACTAAGTACCTAGTATCGAGCGATGATGCATCGAGAGAGAAACTGAGAGTTGAATTAGCGAGTCATCGGTCTATTCTAGGGTTTTCTAGTGGCCTCAGTACACATCAACTTTGGGTTCTATCTAGGATACGATACGCTCTAGCGCGCGACTCTACCGAAGCCAAATATGCCCTAAACGAGGCCGACAATTGGTACAACCAATCACCTTTTGAATTTATACAGTATGTCGACAGGAAGATTCCACGCCAAAGAAATGTTTCTCAGAGAAATAATGAAGTACGAATAAGAGGACAAGGGTCAACTGAAGTGCGAGCGACCGAGAACCTGAGGGGAGAAGACAGCGACTACAAAAGGGAAGAATTAGGGGAATTGGGTAGTCGTTTGGGGTCTCGACTGAATATGAGACGCAACAGCAGAAGCGAAACTTCTGCCCCAACCATTATAGACACTCGTGTCCCGGGTTTAAATACTATTTGGCCACCTACAGCTTCCCGTATCCCCCGAGAGCCTGCGACGGAGCCTGAAGGATTTCCCTCCGAGGGAAATTCTACACATAGTGAGTGCCACTACCTCCTCTCCTACATGGGACGCTTACTAACCACTTTCAGAAGGGAATAGGCCGCCTAACGAAAGCGCCATTGATCGAGGAAGCAGTCTTTCCCGCGATGTGAGGGGTAGGCATGTTCCAAGGTCCCGAAAACAACCCAATGATATGGAAGACGGGAATATTAATACAGTACACTTGGCAGGCTACGGCACGTCTTCTAATGCTAGACGCCAGACCAATATTAGAAGAATTACAACCCCATCTCGAGGCAAGTGTACAAAACGACTAGGATAGTGAGTACTAAACTAACAACTCTATTCAATCTAGCTGTTACGATGGAAATAGCCAGAGACGTCGAAGAGGACTCAGAATCATTAGGCTCTTTTATCTCTACCACTAATGACTCGAACTAGTATCGCTCTGACCAGCCCTGAAGCTTGTGACTCAAAGGAAACACACAGTGGTATCCCAGGTGATACGGGCCAAATGTTAATTAACCAAAATTGAACACCGAAAGACTTTTTGTTGAAACTCTGCATTTGAACATGCTGGCTTCGTGGCCCTTATGGATAGTCTAATCGCTGCTCAACGCACTGAAAAGAAAAAAAAAGTGCTTACAATGTGTCTGTCGGGATGTCCTTTGTGCAGAGGAAATCGCGTAGCGGTGATTCTAATTCGAAGACTTGGTCTCTATGCTGAAGTAGAGTGAGTGGGCAAAAAGGGGTTGGCCTAACCACTAAGTACCCGGGTAGTTAGGTAAGCACTTCTAGGGGTACAAGCAAGGGGTCCTATGAGATGTTGAACTAGATAACACAGACGCTAGCCGCTGAGAGTTTTATTCTACTGAATTCGATGCGTTCTCCCCTCGATCAAGACACTTCGATAGTCTGAATATCGAATTGCCTAGCAATGTAGGTTCGGCTTATCTCCTAAGAGTAAGGGCCATCTATGGACGCGCTCCCATGAGGCTCACTTCGATACATATAGTCTCGGTATACAATGCAAAATATATCGGCCTTTGAATAGTGCCAGATTGAACTCATGGTTGAATGCTCAGCCCGCCACTTTCCCAGAAAGATAGCCCTAATTTACTAGAATTTTAGGAAGCCCACCCCCATCGTGTTCTATGATGGTCATAGTCATGACTATCAGGCGCCTAAACTCTTGAGAACACATATGCTTTGTCGCCAATATATACCAAGAGCCACTTCAGACGATATGTCAACTCGAAGTTGACGAGGAAGGTTGGGATTGCAGTACATCAGGAATCGACTCTGTGCGGAGCATGGAACCTCTGCGCGTAGCCACGTGAAGTGTGTAGATTATGTGGAATGGGGGGTATATTGATATGCTTTCCTCAGGTCAGAACATGTTTGATTGCCTAAAAATCGAGCGTTTAAGGGGCTACAGACTAACTATGTGCACATGCAATATCCGTGTTAGCCGTTAGCAAAACCCACAACTGCAATTTGTGATCTTGAAAGTTAAGCTTCTATGTCCATGTCTTCGGCTGGCTCTTCAATCCAAGGCTTTTTTGAATCTTCAATTCCCCTGTCCATATCGAACCAGAGATAGAATCCTGCAGATAACAGGAAAAGGAACAGATTGGGGAGCATCGGATAGCGCAAGTTGTGCGTGCGGTCCTGAATCACAGACTGTACTAACGGGTTGATCCACCCTGTGGCGAGGCCAAGCGTTATCTCGAGTCCTGTAAAGTGTGCCTCCTTCCCTCGAGGGAGCATGGCGGCGTACATGACCCGATTGCATGCGCGTAGTGCGCTGGTAGCCGGATTCAAGACAGCGAGCTCGACCCAGAACTCGGCGGTGTGCTTGAATCCAATTGGGATGTTATTGCTAACGCCCAGTGTTCCCCAGAAACACCACAGAATGTGGATCGAGAAGAAAAAGTAGGCATAGCTTTTCATCTTCCATGTGAGTGTCGGGTACAGAAGCATCCAGGCGAGGGAACCAATGGACGCAATAGCAACTCCCAAAAAGGAGTACACAGTATAGAGACGGTCCCCTGAGCCCAGACCAGTAACCTCCCGGAACGCCAATCCCAAAACTGATTGAAAATTACTACTTGCTGTGTTCCAGAGAACCCAGCCGATGCAGAGCTTGAAAGGCTCAGGGTATCTACGACAGGACTTCAAGAGACTAAATTCTTTGAGCGTGTTAGTGAGGATGAACGCACCATCTCTCTAGGCCATACCCACGATTCTTGAGAGCTAAGAAGGCTAGGTTCTTAGATGGGGGTTTGGGCCCCTGGATAGAGGGTACGAAGAACCAACCAATTGTACCAAGCACGACTGTAACCGCACCACCAGCGGTGATGGCAATTAGGAATGATCTATACCCGTCTTGTGCACCAGAATTGCTTGTATTTGCAATGATGACACCAATCAGGAGGGCAAGTATAGATCCAAGATTTCCTGCTACAAGCGAAAGAACACTGGTTTTGATCCCAATGTTCATCTGCGACTTGTGACGCGCCTCATTTCCTACCGCATTAGTAGTATCTGACCCCTCCGAATTCCTTACAAACCACCCGGATTCTCGCATAAACAGCGGTATGTAGGATGACTCGATGGTGCCATAGGCGGCGGACACGGCCGCCATCGTTAGCCACAAACTCGCGTACGTGACGAGGTTCTCATAGCTTTTGTCGCTGAATGCCGAGAAAGGCAGGGCAAAAGCTCCGAAGAGAACGATACTAATTATCATGAGAGCCTTTCGGTAGTCTATATGAAAAGAACGCGTCTGAGCTTTTCTGCTTGGGAGAGCTTCCAATATCCCCACATTCGGGTGATAGGAGTTGGACTACTTACGGGCATAGTCCGCTACGCCTGAGATTAGAAGTGTCAGAGCACCCTCGATAGATCTGCTGATCGCTTCCAAGTAGAGAATGTAGCTATTGTAGTCAACTTCTCCTCTACCAAATGGCAGAACACAGATAATTGTGCCTCGCCTTGCACATGGTTTGTTGGTTCCAGGTATGTGGCCAACAGCATTCGCAACAGACTGTAATACAGCAGGGACGTATCTTCCAGCTACACCATCTGTCGGGCCTGTCTGCGCGAGGCTAATCAGCAATACTCTATGCAGCCGTTAAATGCGCTTGGAAATATGGGCTCACCGAAAAACAGACAAGTAGCCATGCCCAAAGGGCTCTCTTGGATTTCAAAGAATTCTTGACGGAAGCCTCTAATGGTGGATTTTCTAGACCTTCGGGGGGGGCTAGCCGAAGTCGGAGTCTGCTTTACGACAGTGCCATACTCGAGCTTCGGACTGTCCTGAGAATCGCGAAAATCTGCCATTTTGGGCAGCAATTCGTGGGAGTTGGACTTAAGTGGAAAACGCTTCTGGTGAGTTGAGAGTCAATAGGTGCACTAAAGTCTCAAGGAGCTTCGTGTGGCGTAATATAAACCGCCCGTGACTAGCTATTAACAGACGAACTTGCTTATAATGGAGGAAGTTGAATTGCATGTTCATTGTTGGCTGGATCAGGTTGGTCATGTGCTTTTTCTCTCTCCCAATAACTTCTAAAGATAGATGCGCAAGTTTGAGGGAGTTTTCCTTGCTCGCCAAGCGGACATACCAAGCTGATTAATTCCAGTAACTCCTACTGATGCGGGCCGTTCTCTCAGACTTGCGTTATGTCCACGGTAGCAGAAACAGCAGTTTTTTTTTTTTTTTTTTTTTTCTAAAAAAAAAAAAAAAAAAACCATGCACACCAATATAATCCAGACTCTTGTAGACTTATGCCGCATCTATCCCCGTATGCACTAACATAGGACCATCTAAGACTAGGCACATTCAATAAGTCCTGATACTACAGTTTATGATCGTCTCCTGTCTTGGGCCGACTGCATCTACGCAGGCTGAAACAGCCAGTAAGCAGTTACTCGCCATCAATGCGTCTGATCTCTATGTTAAAGGTGCGCCATCTCTCCAATACAGACATATAGGTAGCTCTCGTGGGTTCTCATGGGTACCATTTTCAAGGCTATGGACGCACACGATGATAGCAAGATGGCCAACAATGTCATCTCAAATGAACCGTTACCCATACACTTTAGTAGTGTCTTCAAGTTTGCAGGACAGGAGGACCCTGTTGCTGGTGAGATTCAGAAAGTACTCAACCCCCTAGGTTATTAGTACTCGTGCCTGGTTATGGCACCTAAGGGCGCCGGATATACACTCTTCTGCAGCTCGAGACTAGTTTTCCGTTACTTGCTTGCCTTGGCCACTCAATAGACTAGAGCCCGTCACGTCGGAAATGTTAAATGATAGGTTCTAGTCGAATGTGCACAAGGAGCTTTCACTTGTTGTGCGGCATCCTAGTACAGGTGTGCAACGCCTACGCTGACACTCGCCATGGGATAGCGACAAGACCAAGTATTCGAGCTGTAATATCGTGATCGAGAACGACGAGCAGTCACTTGTGTAGCTCATCAAAAAGTGAAAGACGACTACCCTACCTGTTTACGTTTCTCTTGGCAGAAGGGATATCTCCTCATGAGTGATATCGTCGCTATGCTGCATGCGCGGACCTCCTATACGTCTAACTGCGATCGCGAGATGTGGCGCATTCAGATTACGGACCGCGTAGGGTATCTTTAAGAGTGGGTCTCATCCGAATTCGTAAATCTGCAATAATTCCATGTTGGTTTTAGATGATGAGCACCTTCGATTAATGACCTTGAGGCTCGGACCACTCCCTGATAACCTCTACCAGCACTGGAAAACATCTTCGTTTTATTTTACACCCGAGAGAGAGCTCTACAACTGTTGGCTTGGGGGGGTCCCTGAAGGTCAGGAGCCACTTATACTGGAAGAACCAACCCTGGAAGATGCATTTGATCAGGCAGAGCTAGACATTGACGAGGAAGAAGCGCGCAAAATTAAAGCGCTTATTCGGAGAATTCTGCACTACGATCCTGAGAAGCGGCCCTCTGCTGCTGAAGTGCTACGTGATCCGTGGTTCCTTGAGGATGAGGTTAGGAACGACTCGTCCTAGAGGTTGATATTGCCGTATTGACATACAGGCGATCTCTTCAAAGGATGCTGTAGCGTGGTCTAAGCGGGGGTAGGAAGCTCATGTACTTAAGAAAATGTGGCCTGTGTTGGCACATGGCCCTGTTTACCTTGCTTTCCTGTATTTAGCCAGAAATCTATGACGCTGTTCAGTGTCTTAATCAACCTTTTGGACCGTGTCGTTTTGACGAACGGAAGCAGGCCAACGATGATCTGATAATGACTCTGTGTTGATTGAATGAGGAAATGCTTATTTTAAGCTAATAGTATGCTACTACGTAAGCGACTGTTCTAAAGGCGGTCTCTCTTTATAGTACGTTGAATTCTTATGCTACCATTTTATCTAATACGGAAGAATCGGTGATTCCTCGATAGCGCTTTATCTGCAATGGACTCACGTTTCCTATAGCCTATCTTAATTATAGATGTCAGTTCCGGTATGCACCAATACTGGCATATTTTATGCTTTGAGTCTTTGAACATTGAGTGCTGTTTGGCTGAGCCATCACAATAAAGAGGTTATTCATAAAAAGGGTAACTAGAAACCTACACGAGCTTAGAAGTAGGTGTGCAGAGCTAACTGTGCTCTCATCGCCGACTATTCCAACTCTCTATCTGAGTTTCACTCTACTCGTATTCTATCTAGGTAGTTCTCTCCAAAATCTTGACCGAAATCAGGAGAAACTCGTGTTTATACTGTATCTTGCAAAATTGAAGCCTTATTGAGTCAGAGATGATCGCGACAGGGTTCCTACTAGCGGCCGCAGTCTAGCCGTAGACCAGCCAACCGGACACGACGGATCGCTCATATGAACTATCTAATTAGGAAGGCGAATGGTCATCCCCTATTAGCCATGAAAATACAAATCCGCATAAAACTCGTGATACCGTAGTGTGATTTAATAGTAGCAATAATGCGCTTCTCCACGAGGGAAGATTTCTTACCTCACGATCCCTCGGAAGGAAAAAACAAGTACATAATAAAGAGGCAGTAAGCGAAGAGCTCATCGCGGCGATATGCTCCCTTTGTACTACATCACCGGCTTCATAGTCGCTTCCATCACGCCGGCCCTCGCCGCACCCGCGGCTACCGGACGCGTCGAGGCGCGCGCGACGGCCGGGTGCGGCAAGGTGCACCTGCTCCCCGGCGTCACGACATATCACGGCCTAACGAGCAGTGGTCGCGACCGGAGCTACTCGATCCACTTGCCGAGCGACTACGACAAGGCGGAGCCGTATCCGGTGGTTCTTGGGTTCCACGGCTCAAGCAGCGTCGGCCTGTTCTTCGAGGCCGACACGAAGCTGAGCGAAAGCCGCTTTAGCGCGGGTGTATGCTGCCCTTCTCTTAACTCTCGGAGATGAAAAAGAATAAGACAGGATAGCTGACAGCCCGTTGTAGAAGATCATGGTCTACCCGAATGGCGTCGGAGTAAGTCTTAGCATTGCGCGGGGGATAAAAGACGGCGTGGGATGTAGGTTAACTTTTGATTAGGGTGCATGGGCCGGGGCAAACTACTCGCAGGTTTCTGTCGAGGAAGATCTTCAATTTGTCACCGACTTGTTGACTGAGCTCCGCGACGAGTATTGTGTCGATGACTCCCGCATTTACGCAACTGGGTAAGTGAACCGTCTCTTGCGCCACCGGAAGGCAACATTACGCGCCTTCTGAATAGGAGGAAAAAAAAAAAAAAAAAAAAAAAAGCTACCTGTTCGAAACTAACCTGGTTGGAAAAGTATCTCTAATGGAGGCGGATTCGTCAACACTATCGCCTGCAGTGCCGTTGGCGGAGAGTTCGCGGCTTTTGCACCCGCGTCTGGCGCGTATTACACCGACGACTCTGGTGTAACTGGAGGATGCAGTCCGGCTCGTAGCCCGCTTCCTGTCCTTGAAATTCACGGTGGGAGCGATGCTAGCGTTTTGTATAATGGTGGCGTGGGTGAGGGTGGTATGGAACCTGCTATCCCGACGTGGTTGGGATGGTGGGCAGAGCGGAACGCTTGCACTTCATCAACAGTCGAGGATAGCTTTGACGGTGACGTACATCATACTACATGGACTTGCGCCAATGGGGCTGAGGGTGTTTTGCAACATTGGAAGGTTGATGATATGGGTAAGTCGTTATTCCCTCCTTAGGTCGCCGTACACTGACATCCATGACAGGACACTGTTGGGCTTCGACAGAGATCAACTTCTCTCAGCTCTCTGTACTTGAGGGCCCGACACACATTCAGGCCTCACAAATCATTATCGACTTCTTTGATCAGCACATGAAGCCATGAAAGGTCATATAGCATGATGCTCTCATATTGTTTAATATCAGATATCATTTGAGACCAATTCCATGAGATTCATGTATAAGCGCGTTGCTAGATATTTGAGAGATGATTTATATGTCCTGCTCAACGAATGCATTCTAGCCGTATCGACATCGTTGCTCTTCCTTTTGTCCTAAGTACCTAGGTACCTAGAGTTCGATATCGTACATTTCAGCCGGCAGATTTTGCGCCACAACGAGAATATATATTGACAGAAACAAAGTACCGGCTGGTTAGACTGTGTATCTTCTGCTGTGATCCGACATGTATTGTAGTGGTGTGTAGGTATTGGTTGTTTAAATAAAACACCAAGCGCAACAAAATATCGGTCTGAGGCGCTACCTAAGTACGTAACCTTAGGTACTTACCTAAGTACCTAGGTATAGTATTTAGCGGCGTGCTGTAGAATTGAAGGATCCAATTGATTGGCTGTCACTTGAGGATTGTGAGACACTATGCACCCCGAAACGGCGCTTCGAGTCGTTTTTGATTGGACCGGTTGTGTCTTGGCTCGGGGGGTGGGTCTCTGCCTCAATTATGCCAGCGCTTGTTTCGCGGCTTTTCAAGTTTGTGCAGTAACAACAACTGGCCAGCACCGTGGGGCATGCTATCTAAATAGTTTAGTTGATGTGTTGGCATCGCAGTCGAAAGTCACTGGGGAATATGGAGGCTGGTGATTGTGGAAGTGTGTTGCCTCATCGATCATTGCTACTCAGTTGTATTGGTTGTGGTGTGAGTAGGATACCTATCTAGAACATGTCAGGATTGAAGAGAACATAGCCACAATCGGCAACAACGGTTCCGAGATTGCTGGTGCTCAATATCGTACCTAGTTATACAATATGGTGAATGGTATCTTGTGTTGCACCACATCGTCTGCTTTGTTGCCCCCATGTTACAGTGAGTCGCATTACGATTTGTCGTGTACCTTAAGTAAGTACTCATAATTATCGTGGTACTACCTAGGTAGGTACAATACTGAGTACAACTGACTACCTACCCACCCTCCGACTTATTTTATGATGTGTAGCTAGCAAATGGAGGTGGTTCTTTGTTAATATAGAATGCTGCCTACACTATTATACTGGGTAACATTATTTACTACTTAGGTCCAGCACCTGAGCTATGTTGACTCATCGCATACCCTGGGTATGTTAAGATCAGCGCCCATCATAAGCCCCAATGACTGGAACAACAGATCACACAACAACCACCCTGACATGTAAAATAGATAGCTGTCTCTTTCTTTGTCTTTTTATTCTCCCATCACTGATGCATCACATCAATAGATAGTGAATACTTATACATTTGCTGAATTGGCTGTTTTGGTCTGTTGACCCACCCAAAATACTACATCTCGCACCAACAGCGGTTTATACGGAGCTGCTCCTGTGGCCTGGCTCGCCTGGCTCACGACCTAGGTAGTTTGTGGCCAAGCTACCTACCAGAACCCACTATCGCGCGTGCAGCCGGCGTTAACTTTGGGGCTCTCAATACCAAACAATACCTTGATACCTGCCCACATTACAAGGTAGCATCTGCCACCCAATTCTCTCTTCTGCACGATCTCTCTGTTTCTCTTCTTTCCCAAACCATCTATCGCTCTTTTTCTTCTCTATCTTCATTCTTTTGATTCTATTTTGAGAACTTTTATTCTTGATATCTTTTCATTTTTGGCCCCTCACTGCGAGATACTTCAGTTTCCAACTCGGATCTTCTCTCGCCCAACATACCCTAGCTCCGCTAAATAATAGGCTACGATACCAGTGCTGGCGCTGACAACAAGCCACCGAAGCGGTTGTGAATTGGTAGGGGAGGGCTAGTAGGGTCTTGTTGACAGACAGCATAAAACAAGGAATGATTTTTTCGACGAGGACTATGAGGTCTATCGCGCTCCTCCTTGCAGCATCGAGTTGCGCGCACGCCACATGGCTGCGATGGTCCGTCAACCGCGAACCTGTCTGGGCTGCCCAAGAAACAGCCCGTATCACGGAAAGCGACCCCACTGGGTGGACGCCGATACCGACGCCCGCGCCAGGTGTACGAAGTGATGGGGATATTGTGTTGGATCTGCTCAGACGTCAGAAATCAACAACGGATTGGACGAATTCCGAGACCTGTGGCTGGTATTCTGGGATATCGTGTAAGTGACCGTCGCTATCGCAACGCGGTTAGCTATCCGTCCCGGGCCGAGAATCATGGTGCTGACTTACACCCAGCGTCTGCATTCGAGTGTGGCACCGACTTCACCTGTGCAACCAACGAAGATCACGTCATCGCGTGCACGTCGGGCACATTTAAGCCGTTTTTCTCAGCTTGTCTCGACTTCTCAGCATTTCAGGCTGGCTCATGCGCAAGCCTCGATTCTGCAACAGGATGCTGGTAAGTATCAGCTCACAGCTCGCCCGGGATCTAGTCCTTGCTTGCCCTTCTCATATAACGCATGATCTAACTGTTTCACAGTCAAAATTCGGCGCAACCAGCATGTGGTACTTATCTCTGGACGGGCGAGCCAGAGCGCTCTATGTACAAGTGTTTTGAGACAGCGTCTATCCTGACCATGCTGGATGTCCCGCAATTCGTCGTCGATGCATCCCTTTTCTCCAAGACGCACACGACACCCGAACCGACAAGTACTGGCACTGATGGCTCGGCTTCTCCCTCGGGCAGCACGGGAGGAAGTGACGCGGGTTCAGGAGGGAGCAATTCCTCGAACGGAAGTAATGGTGATTCTGGTTCAGATGGGGGCCAAGGAGCTTCTGGCTCGAACGGAAGTAATGGTGCTTCCGGTTCTAATTCTGGCTCGACAAACAATACGCCCATTATCGTCGGTAGCGTGATTGGCGGCATTGCAGGGCTCCTGCTTCTGCTCCTGCTCCTGTTCTGCCTGCACCGGAAGGCAAAGGGCAAGCTCGGTCTCAGTTACACGCGTAACAAGCACAACAAGCAAAAGGATCACAATGTATACCACACTTCCAACCAGACCGCTCCTGTGGTGAAGGGACGCAGCTCATCAGGTAGTGAGGCGATGGCCGTAGTATCCGTTCCGTCACAGCAGCCACAGCATCACTACTACAGCCAGGAACAAAATCACTACCATCCACAGGCACAAGTTCAGCCTCAGCAGTACCAGCAGCAGCCACCACCACCACCACCACCGCAGTATCAGGCAGGAGGGCAGCAACCCGTCTCCATGTCATACACTGTTAACGAAGGCGCAACACACGTGTCACGGCCCTCTTACTCGCACACTAGCTCACACACCAGCTCATACACAGCCATGCCAGCGAATTCGTCATCTGGAGCACCGCCTCAATTTGTCGTCGGCGGGATCGTCCCCGTCTCACATCAGGCCTGCGAGAAGCAACAATATCAGCAGCCTCAACCGCAATTCCAGCAGCAGTTCCAGCAGCAGCCTCAGGGCCCCCAATCCCAGCTACAACCTGTGAATCACATCCACGTGTACTACACTTCGCCGCCAATGCAACCCTCCCAGCCTGCTCAACCCGCTCAACCCGCTCAGCCCTCTGATCCGACCCCGGAGACACACGATGCCGTACCCGACGCATTGGGTCTCTACACACAGTACCAGGCGCACGGACCGGGGTACAGACAGAGTTTCTAATATGCCCGATACTACTCTCAGTTTCGGCATGGCTGGGTGGTGCATATTTCGAATATATATCGCATGTTTATAACGAGACATGTGTGAACACACAAGCACTCTTATATCCCAACATCAGGATCAGCGTCGTCTTTTTTTCTACTTTACTTCATTCACTACTTTGATTTGATTTGTTTCTCCCCTCTCTGGGACCAGCGGTATATGATTCTCCATATACAGACATGTAGTACGGCGTTCGAGCGGGATCACGTCATTTGTTCACACTAGATAGGTACGCTCATGGCAGGATGCGATTTAAAAGATGATAAAGACAGCGATGAATTTAATAGGTATGGCATTTTGTATTTACGAAGGATGAGGGTTGGTAGGAGAAGTCTAGATACCTATCATCTATATGGAAGGCGGTATGAAAGTCACTTGGACACCTGCATTGCGCAGCATAGCATACAGCGAGAATAAAAGATTTCAAGCGATCAAGAGATCTCATGCGTTCATGATGTGATTAATGAACACTTTCTATATTAATAGTAATCGTATCACAACAAGTCTAGCTGCAAATAAGCAACTAAGATTGTAATTCCTTCTCTCGATTGAGTCAAGACGTCAAATAAGGACATTTAATCGCTGGAGTATACACGACATATAGGGTTTTCTACATCTTCTCGGCTAGTCCTGCAATGTAGTAACTTAGGTAGGTCTGAGAAGATGCGAGACGCCCAACTACCCACCCCTTGCGTCTCCCCGTTCATGCGGTTCTACTCTTCCTCTCTACCAACTGCCTTATGCCTATTCGATGCATTCTATGATTTTCATGTCAGCAAGCCCGATGACTTAGTGACCTTAATAACCGGTACCATTTCGTCCCGTGATCCCTCCGAAGCCTCTTCTTCCAACATAAATCGGGAGTCCCGTCCTCTATTCCATCTTCAAGTAAACGTAATGTACTTCTTCGCCTCGTCACAGTAAAACATATCGACATAGAGCCATGGTCACCTAAGCCACTGCAAATTGACAGGCGTGACAGGCTCCCGCCCGCTCAGCACAGCCATGATATTCCGCATGCAAAGCTCCTCAAAGCCGACATGCGTCTCGACTGTCCCGCCGGCATTATGACACGTAAGAAGGGCCTTGGTCCCCGCGAACTTCTTCAACCTCTCACTGACGCCCGGCTCGTCGACATGCACATCGAGGGCGACACCACTAAGCCGATCCTGCTCAAGCGCATCAGCAAGCGCGTCTTCATCAACGAGGGCGCCCCGCGCCACATTAACCAGCCGCGCACCAGGCTTGAACCACCGCAGACTCTGCGCATCAACAAGACATCCAGCATCCGCCGGCGCGCAGAGCACAACGCAATCAGCGGCGCGAACCAAAGCCTCAAGCGTCCCGCAGTAGCGCGCATGCAAGCCGGCTTCGACGGCACCACTCTTGCGCTCGACGTCGTAGTACGCGATCTCCATGCCGAAGGCAACGCCGCACCGATGCGCGATCTGCTGCCCGATGGTGCCGAAGCCCACGAGCCCCAGCACGTGGCCGCGGAGGTTGTGCGAGAGCGCCGTGGCGCGCTCGTGCGCCGCCTGGAAGGTTGCCGGGCTCGCCGACGACGCGATGCAGTACGGCAGCGCGCGGAAGGTCCCGATGATGAGGGCTACGGCGAAGTCGGCGACGGCTTCGCCGGCTGCGAGGCCCGAGTTGCAGTATACGATGCCTGTTAGGATAGATCAGCATCAATCAGGGGGCTTCATTTCTCGCCTGCGAGTGCGTTTGGTCTCGTGAGTGAGTGAGCTGATATGCCCTGATAGGTATGATGAGGCTAGAAGGGGAAAGGAGGGGTGGGAAGTAGAATGGCCATACCTTTCTCGCCGAGGAGTTCCACATCTGCCCAGTCGAAGCCTGCACCGGCGCTCGCGAACACACGCACGCTGTCCGGGAGCAAGCCGATGAGCTCGGCATCCCAATTACCCATTTCGCCGCCGGTGCTCCAGAACGGGCGGAAGATGGCAGCGAAGTCGCCCCATCTCTTCTCCTTCAGCGCAGCCATGAAGGCGGGGCGCGCGCGCTCCTCCGCGCTGGGCCGCACGACGTCGAACAGGGCCGAGAACTCGGCGTAGGTCTCCGGGTTGTACTTTACCGGGTCGCCGACGTGCAGCACGATGGGCTTGGGGCCCGAGGCGTGCACGGGCACCGTGAGAGACGTCGCTCGCGAGTGAGCCTGCGAGTGCGGCCATTGCGGCGTGCGCGTCGACGTCGGCGACGAGGCGAGCGACTGCGGAGTCGACGTGGGCAGCGGTGGCACAGGCGACGTGGACCGCGTGGGCGGAGCCGTGTTCATGGGGGTGTTGACCGGCTCTGCCATGATGCCGCCGACCAGCGAGCTGTCTGGTCTCTCTTTTCCTTTTTTTTCTTTATCGACGACTATGCTCTCGTTCTCTCGTTCTCGACCTACTGCACTACTCTCTGCCTACGGGAGCTAACAGATCCAAGCTTAGGTAGGGCATGATAAATGTCGCGTGTGATGAGAGCGGAGGGAATTGAGGTCCGTCCGTCCGTCCAACAATGACAGAGAGAAAAACGGAGATTGCTATGACGTCCCTGCCTGGTAGCTTGTTTGATTGGCCTGAGGATGAGCTCCCCCGTGCAATCAGTGCTCGTGCTCGTCCCCGTCCTTGTCCTATCCCGCGTCGTTTGGCTTCACCGCCCAATATGACGGCCCAACAGGAGCCAAAGTTCTAGACCCCAGTGGAAACGGATGTGGGCACGGCGGGACGTTAGTTGGGCTGCAGTGGTACAGCTACCTGCGGGAGCATGCATGTCTTACCAGAAGCTGAATGCTGTATCATGGTGGCAGCATATGTGCGATATTAATATACTACGTAGAATAAGTATGAAACGAAGTCAGGGGGGTTCAAGGAAATGGGGAAAAGGGAAAAATTGGAGATAACCCGAACCTCGAATACAATTGCGGGAAAGTAGAGAGAATCTACATAGAGAATTTAGAAGTGATGATCGATCAACAAGATATCTGCGATAAAAGGGAGACAACATTGATCATTCAACAGCAGCAAAATAACGAAAAAATGGTCGGTCGCGCCAATTGAAAATCACTTGTATCGCGAATCTGCAAAATGCTCGTTTATCACGATGCAATACATGTCGTGCTTTCGGCGATATAATAAGCGACATACTACGTATGTACGTATTATACATGTATGTATCTGTACTTCTGCGAACCCTTGGATCCCGATGCTCGCCGCAGTGCGGGCATTCTTCAACGCGCATCCGGATTGCCTGAAATGGCAAGCCTTTGCGCCGTCACATGCATTGTTGGAGGAGCTGACCAGAAGCGGCTCTTCTGAGGGGGTGTGTAACGGACATGCACCCCTGAATTGAGTGATAAGTACGCAGCTATCTATCTGCATGACGCATCCGTCATCCATCCATTGTCAAAGCTTGGATTTGATCCCCTCCGACAAAAGCATTGCGAGTCGAATAAGGGCTACCATAGACAGGTTCAATAGGGCAAGTCGGTGAGGATAGAGTAGTACACCGACGTGGGATTATCTGGGACTGAAATAGCGTGAATGCGAACAAGGTTGATCTCTCTGAAGCGGAATCCTTACAAATATACAAAGTGCGTTATCTATATGTGAGTGTTGACCAACCTCCCTCCCTTGTACACCCTATCTTTTCAACACCCCGGCGGATCTAATAATAGTCCACGAGTTGAAGACAACTCGACGACTAGACGCACTGGTGGGATCTATTAACTCGTGGGGTCAAGATATAGATAACGAAGACTTACGGCTCGATCAAGGTCGTAAGGGATGTCAATAAGCGAAGTTTCTATTTATTCAGTCTGGAAATATTTCCCGGCACAATTTACAGTCGTGACGTAGCCAATTAGGGTCCGTGGGTGGGAGTTGGAGTCTGAATGATCAACTTTACGACCATTTTGTCGTAGAACGTGAGAAAATGGACAAGAAGGGGAATTACATGATAACGCCTCAAAATGTGGACCTGTCATGCTCCCGGGCGAGCCCCCCTTTAGTATTCCGCGCAGAGGTAAGTTGACGTTGTTTAGTGATGGTGTTTTATGTGGGGATGGGTATAACTGCGGCAGTCGAGGAAGGTTGCTATGCCCTGGTGGACGCGACTTTAATAGCCCGGATGAGGCTCTGGTGGCCGCGTGTGTGGAGATTCGTAGATAGGTAAAAGGTGTCCTATGATAAGTTGCCATGGTGCTGCTCTTCTCCTTCAGGTGTAAGCTTTGTATTCGATAATTCTCAATGCCGGCGTGGAGCAATGAGTCAGATTGGAGCTGAGCAAACGTTGTCTATAGTCCAATGGCCACTCCATCAAATATCCCGTGGTCAATTATCTGAGATATCGCTGCCTCCACTTGGACTTGCTTGCTTGATCGACAATTATTCTCGGTGAAGTAGCAGTGGAGTTGATTTTCGCGATCCCTTTCGTCCTAGTCTAAGTTAGGTACGAGACTCATAAAGCTCGTTAAATCGTATTCCATTTCGGCTTCACTCGCTACATTCATCATTCCTCTGATGATAGGATCCAGACGACAGACGAAGGGTTCCTCTTCCATGCGAGATACGAGGGGTTGTTCCAAATCCAGTGGTTTGTCTCGACAGTGGCCGATATTATGCGGTTTCGGCGAGCGTTCATGTTATCAAACTGGAGATCGCAAGACATTCTAGGGCGAGATGTCAGCAGATATTCATACAGTGAGAATACAATTTCAACTCTTTAGTAGTCCAGCTTAGGGTTCGTGAAATCTATCGAGATATTCTATTGTCCTATCGACTACTGCACAGTAGCGTGCGAGTTGTGGGATATCACTCATGTTGCCATCGCATATGATCACTCGAAATGGTTGAATTGTCAATTGCGAAGAAGATTCCAAAGTTCTCGCAAGAAATTTACCAACTTCACTTGCGATAGTCTTGCGCATCGAGCCTACGTTATGAATGAGAAGTGTCCACTTCCTGTCCGGGTCATTCTTCAGGAGTCGGGCGAAGATAGTAGCAGCCTCTGGGCCTACTATCTTTATCCGATCAGGCCGACGGTCAAGTGTTCTACTGTCAACGATAAACGTTGGAAAATCAAAATGCTCCGAAGCAATCATATAAGCTTGTTGAATCAAGAATAACAACTCAGATATTCTAGCTTGTTTTCCGTGCCATCTAAGGAGGTGATTGATAGTATTGGGAGATTTTGAGTCATGTGTATAATCGAATCGCCATCTTGGAATAGTCTCTGGCCGAAGGCCGCTATTTACAGCTCTGGTTCATCTATTTTGCACTATAGAACCGGGAGCTATCTTCTCTTATATAGCTACATGAGGCTCCAGGTTCAATAAACGGACGCATAGAGGAACGAGTCGAGGCAATTATTAGGTGAGTAATTCAAAGCTCTCTCTAAATTGTGCACTTCAGAGGACACATTAGCGGCATAACTAGAAATTGCAGTGATGTCGCCTGGAGCATTCTATAAATCAGTCTCGACTATAAAGACTCAACAACACTATCCAACTTGACACTACTACAGCGGAAATTGGCTACAAGACCGACTCCAGGGGTCCCGACCGCAACTCACTTGGCTGTAATGTACTTTGGCTTGCCGTTCTTAATCCTTCAGGCCGGGTCTCAAGAAACGCATCATTCATGGCTTCCTCGTAGAGCCACTGGAAATTGTGCTCTACAAAAGACTCATACATGTCTCGATCGTCTTGATCGTCGAAATTGAACTTGCGAATATTGCTATGATCGGCTTCTAACTCTATTATATTCTCACGGTGGCCAGGAAGCCCAAACGTTGCGGACTCTTTCGTAACAATTTGACCACACGTTAGCTTACTTAGCCAACTGGGGTGGGTGACCGACAGTGCTCTTCTTTTCCCAAAACGAGACGATGATAGTTTTCGAGTTGGTGACGGAAGGATTCTCTGAGAAAGTCGCCAAAAAGCGACCCCGGCGTAAGGGCTTGGATTATTGAATCATTGCTGTTAAATCCGAGAGATTCTGCGATCCTGGCTGCCGTAAACCCAAGCTTTACTTTACCACTTTCAATGTGAGGGGTGCCGAGAAAGGCCAGCCCTTTCCTAGTTTTTATTAGATATTAGGGGGTAAATATGTCGGAACTCGATTTTTATCGTACACAGAAGACTCAATGTCTGCATAGTGTTTGTTGTCATGGGCATTGACAAGAGCTTGCTTGATAAGAAGGCCGCCAAGGCTATGCCCAACCAGAATCAAGGGGCGACAACGGTCCTGCTAAATGATCAGCATCTCGCTAGCCTTGTTTTCATCACAGCATAGCCCTTACATTTCGTCTTTTACCGCGCAAGCGATCTAAGAACTCATTGCCAGCATCCCAGAATGTCTCGTGTTTCTGGGTGAATATGCGCGAGTTAAACTCGTAGAGGGATATCCTAGCTTCCGGCAGAGATAGGGGTAAGGCGTCACGGAGCCAGAGTCTCCCCCGCTGCTCGCTTGATCTGTCCCGTTTTTGCCATGTATCCCAGGCATGCTGCTTCACGTTCTTGCCTTTCGGATTGAGCCCGTGGACTGCGGCGATACTGTACTACGAGTTGAGGCGAAGTTGGACGACGTGCAGTGATAGCGGCGTGTTGCTTACTCGACTTTCAGCGACTCCCCACCTTCTGCAAGTAGGCGAAGAGCTGGCTATAAATAGTTGATTAGCCCTACGCCTTCCATTGTGCAAGGATTAGATAGACATCATGTTTCGACATCAGTACATATAATAATAGTCTATGAACTGAGAATCAACATTCTAGTATTTATTGATAATTTTAAACAAACCCTAGTCTCGTTGTCAGCAGTCTCGAATGTAAAGTATACACATCTGATCTTTGCTTGTGTGGAAATATCAGTCGGTCGAGTACTTACCAATAGGGGCTAGCTTGCCAAGCAGGATAGCCCCTGACGTATTCATTGAGGCCTTAACTAACAGCAATGATGTTGTTAATTCATGGAACGAAGTTCTGTACTCGGTTATGTCTCGAAGCAGGATAAGACCTAGTACAATGTAATTCAAGAAGCCTCTAGGATTCAGCCCGTTAAGTGAGTAGTGTGAGGGCAGACTTGACATTTGTGTATTAACCCTTGTCTAGAAGATCAACTGGGAGCCTTCTGCCATATTGGTGACGAATCACGATTGACGCAAGGGGGGGATGAAAGTACGAAGCAAAGACTAGGTTAGGCTGGACTAAGAACGACCGAATTCTTCATCACATCCCGCTACCACAAAGGCCACCAAAGATGGTTACAGGGCGGTGTCACGCAAAAACGGTGCCGTTAATGCGCGATAGCGCATAACAGCTTATATAATTAGCTGACAGTCTCGATAGGCAAGCTTCGCAGGGTTGCATCCAAGGAGATAGGCCAGACTTACACGTCCTCGAACAGTTGAACAATTAATTAACTAAAGGATTTGGGATTCAAAGGAAACGTAATTTATTTATTTTTCACTTGGGAAATCCTTTGTAACACCAATTTTCTAGCTACTTGTAGTTCCGAGACCCCCCTATTTTCTGAAGTTCCTGTTTCACTTTCTCATATAGGTCGGCCTAACTACCCAGCAGCTGGACTACCCCCCTTTAGATTCACTTACGTAGATGAATGGACTAACAAGCCGTCCCCAATTTGCCGCTTCTCATCGGCAATGCAGCTATGGTAGTTGAGGTCAGATGAGACACCCTACCCCAATTCGCATGGGACGATATCTGCGGACCTTTCCTCAATAGCAAACATGCGATGTTCATTCATCAACCCCCCCTCAGTAGAATTAGGCACCGAACCACTCGGGTCAATGCTTTCGAGGAGCTCGATGCCACACTACCACCTTTTCGAACCGTGCCTTGCATCAGCCAAGACGGGTGCCTGAGCAGGCCAAGATTTTCGTACATGTCCTGGCTCAACCGCGAATTTATTAATACATGTTGTACTAGAAGCTTAGAGCCCTTTCGCTTGTCTTCCCCTTTTCGATTTCCAGGTCGTTAGGTAAGTATTGTAATCTCATGCCTACGTAGGTAATACCTAACTTCACCTAGAGCTATATGTGCAGGCTAATGGCTCTTTCGATAGCTACAGTTAGGAAAATAGCTGTTTCTGCTCGAAAAGAACGAGAATAAGCTGCCGAACATCCGACTTCAAGATATGTAACATGTCTGTGGCAGGAAATGATGACGTAGGTATATGCAGTTGTCGGAAGCACAGATATGCCCATGCCAACTACATACATGCCTGTTACACACGAGCTGCTTACCTAGGTAGTGCTAGCATTTCGATTTAGCGGTGAGGGCGTGGGTGACGATGGTGAGGTTGTTCTAGAGTCATGATCCTATGTCGCTACCTGCTACCCAGGTAGAGCACGCCCATCACATGTCTCGGCTTACCAACGGGTTACCAAAAGACATTCGGGTTGCGGGTTGCGCAATGATCTCTGCATCCCCACGTTTAAGGATGGAGCATGTGGTTGTCGATCTCGGATCTTGATTGTAGGAACATGTAAAGTTGATCTCAGAGCCAGATCTAAAATCCTGACGTAGATCTTCTCCGAACCGTTGAAAACGCGGGGAAGGTCAGATACATTTATCTGTAAATGGAAGGAGGGGATGTTTCTCTGACGAGATATAAGCTTTAGTGCCAAGTGGAAATCTGACCACTTGGGCACTAGCAGAAGATCGGCGTTGCGGGGGCTGTTTACGGAGTTGTGCGTCCGGGGTCTGCCCGAGGATGTCTATGGACCTAACGTATTCAGGGCCTCAGGCCTCGCACATCGGAACCGGGGATGCTCATGGTACCGGCGCGAACGTTTTCGGCGCCATGATTGGCGCGGCCGACGATGTGAGTGTCCCGCAGAATGGACACGAGTCGATACGTGTCGTGAGCAGGTGACTGAGCTAGGGTCATCGTCGTGATGCATGTCGTCGTAATCCTCTTGGAAAGTAGACGTTCGTTAATGAGATGACAACATGGGAGGGGGTGGGAAGAGAGGGCAAAGGAGAAAGGATAAAAAGGTGGCTTTCCGGACCATCTAGACGAGTTGGATGGTACTCTGTTCACGCCACCAATATCCTCTCATCCTCTCGTCGAAGAGAAGTCGAAGTACAAAAGAGCCTGCCATGTCCCCGTCACGCAACCTTGCACCTGGCATCGTTGCCGCCCTGCTGCCCCTCGTCGCAGCAGGACCCTGCGACATCTACGGGTCGAATGGCACGCCTTGTGTTGCCGCCCATAGCACCACACGCGCTCTCTTTTCTGGCTATAGCTCGCCCCTTTACCAGGTTCAGCGCGCAGACGGTAGCACGCAGGATATCTCCCCTGTTTCTGCCGGCGGTGTGGCCGATGCTGCGTCTCAGGACTCGTTCTGCGCTAGCACCACGTGTCAAATCTCTACCGGTATGTTTATAAACCTAATAATCTATACAGTACCACTGTTATGATATCCGGTATTTGCTAACTTATACTACAGTGAGTGAAATGTGATTCCGCTTTTATCCAGGGGTGGCTTGTCTTGCTTCTAAGAATACCTCACTTTAATGTGGGCTTTATGTAAGAATCTTCGCAGAAGATGCTGACGCGCATTGTGCATCTAGATCTACGATCAATCTGGCAATGGCAACGATCTGACGCGTGCTCCACCGGGTGGTGCGGCCCAGGGGCCGGCAGAGGACGGGTATGACAACCTAGCCGACGCGACCGCCGCGAAGGTGACGCTTGGTGGTCAAACCGTTTACGGAATATACGTCTCGCCAGGAATTGGGTACCGCAACGACAAGACGACGAACATCCCGACAGGCGATGCTCCCCAGGGTATCTACGCGGTGCTAGATGGCACGCATTACAACGGCAATTGCTGCTTCGACTATGGCAACGCCGAGACGGACAACCTCGACAACGGCAATACACACATGCAAGCCCTGTATTTCGGACTCGGAACCACTGGCGGTAAGGGTAGCGGTGACGGACCCTGGGTCATGGCCGATTTGGAGAATGGCGTCTTCGCTGGCTCAGATACGGGAGTAGTGCCCAGTAACCCTACCGCCAACACCCGATTCGTTACCGGCGTCCTTAAGGGCATGCCGGACTACTGGGAAATTCTCGTGGGTGATGCCACGACTGGTGACTTAGCAACAGGCTATGCTGGCGTGAGGCCCGCGGGATATGAGACGATGGTGAGTTCTAATTCTACTATTGACAGAAAGCTTTTCGTGAATGAATTAAATGCGCTGACTAGATGTCTATAGAACCAAGAGGGCGCAATTATCCTCGGTATCGGCGGTGATAACAGCGACAGTGCCGAAGGCACGTTCTACGAGGGCGTGATGACGGCTGGCTTCCCGTCAGACGACGTCGACCAGATGGTTCAGGCCGATATTGTGGCTGCTGGATATTCTACTTAAGGAGCATGTGGGCTGCCGGAGCGATTTTATGATGATAATGATGCCACGAGAGTTTCATGTTGCTAATGTATAGGATATTGGCGCGGTTATATGTAGTAGGTAGCCATGTCTCACTCTCTCAAGGAGGCTTAGATCACTGCAACGCAGTCCTTTCATAACATACTATGTAAATCAAGGCCAATCAATCACCCAATCAATCTGGTGATAATATGTAAAAATTCCGATAGCGGCCGCAGACATTGCTTTTTAGTCAACATGCATGATTATTATATCGGGTAGCAGTCCCATAACCCCTGAGGATTGTAGATAGGGCTCGGGTACGACCTTCTTTTCTTCTCATAAGTCCATTTTTAGCTGGTAGTTTGGCGACTATGTTTTCGAAGCTCTCAGGGTTATGCAATAGTTTACTAGGAGCTGAAAAATATAGGAGCCCATCGCACCACGTCTGTTGCACTTTTTCTCGAGGGAATAGAGACTCATTGATCATTTAGTCCGGGGTTTGCCGGTCTCAGATATGCTAAGGCGAACCCTACGCTATGTCATTTCAAAAATCATCGGTATATAAAATCGATGCTTCACAAATAGCAATCCTCACCGGGTTGCTAGAGTTGCATAAGAATACACTGAGCCTCGAGACGGAAGTCGACTAAAGTCGAGGACACGGCATATACGCTCCTTGGGTTATCAAAGTATGTCACTTGTCAAGATAATCCAACTCGGCCAAAAGCAATTCCGAAGATCCCGATCAATCAATTAATATGTGCATAGGGAATTGTGATTACGATAATTCTCGAGCCTGATAGGCTCTCAGCGCATTGGCAACAGACGATTACCAACAGAATATCGAGTGGAACTCTTGCTTCGGAAACAAATTATACATGGCTTGCTTAAACCCGGTAATCTCTAACCAGTATACCCTTGTGCTTGACACGTAGTCCCTATCTATACGATCAATGTGAAACGGCGGTTTTATTCAACCTAGTCTCGATTAGAACCCCGCCAGCTTCTTCAAGTCACTGTACTCCAGCAATCGGCAAGATGTCATTGTTCTCGGAATCTCCAGCCTTGACTCAGCATCTGTCATAAACCAAATCTTCATCACAGCATAGAACTCCGTTTCGATCTACCCCGGAGCGCCTGATGAGACCACACCAAGGCATACAGCGACAAGAGATTACGCGTCTCACCCAGTTTGATTGGTCCACAAGGCTCGATCCCCTCCACCGTCTCTCATGCAAGCCACATCATGCGGACATGGTCCATGATCTCGATGAGAGGAAAAATAACAAGACGAGTCAAGTCCCTCATGTGCTCAGTGTAGCGCAGTGCAACCAAACGACTATCCACACGGCTACCCCTGGACGAGGGGGTCTTGGTCAGCACCGGCGTTGAGCTTCTTCGTTTCGATCGGCACAGCAATGAAGTTCTTCATGACTGCGAAGTAGAGCGTCTGGTTGACATGCAGCGATTGATCTCAGAGAGTTGCGTCCATGAAGGTTCTGTTGGTAATAGCCTTTCGAGAAGTCCAACATTATGATATAGCCAACCTTCCCCGAGCCGCTGCTACTATGCACACTCGATAAGGTGACGTTCGCGGTCAATCCGATTTGCGTACTTCCACTTGGACTGTCTCTTGATACATCATATGGGAGACGGATCGGCCCTTGACGGCCCGCGTTGCGATATTGTGGGATCTAGGTCCTATGGATCGTGGCAGTTATGGCGGGTTCGAATCGAGCCTGTACAATTGGCTTTTCTATCAGGTCCTTCTTAAAGAAGTCGGAAATCTTTGAGGCAAAGACTAGCTTCAAAAGAGGCCCGTGAATGTGCTAATTTTAGTCATACTCATGACGATGGAACAAGGTTGAGTCGGCGGCACTCTGCACAATTTCGAGCCGTTGTGCGCATCAATAGCGTCGTTTTTGCGTGAAAAAGGATCGTCTCTCTGTATCTCGCGTATCCTCCATACGGAAGAAATGCGGGAAAGCCTTGAGGCCTCACGCCTCTCGTTGTTCGCGAGCTTCGTGTGGGATGATGTGAATATTATTCTCGATTTCCTGGAAGCGAGTATACAAGTGTCAGGAAATCTAATGGCACGCACTAGCTACATAGCATCGAGTATCACCAAGTGTTGTAGCGTGGGGTTGATCGCTTTTGTTTCGTTATCGGAGGCGAGTAGATGGGGAGCAGCAGGTATTGTGTTGAAGGCGTCATCTGCTGAGGTCTAAGTGTGGCTTCGGTGTTATAGGGGCCGAGGTTAAGGTCACGGTTGCTACCGCGACCTCGCTTTCGCGACTGGTTGAGTGCCACGGGACAAGCGGCCAGTGGAGTTATGTGAGATAGAGGTGGTGAGCTTGGTAGGGAGACCATATCAGAGCCCTCCTCTGCCATGATACGATGCCTTTTGAACGGCGGCTCTTTGATGAGCTCCTCTATCCCTAGATGAAGATCGCCGAGAAGAAAATCTAGCTAGAATCGAACAGAAGAGATAATCACTTTTGGCGTGGAGGTGCTCGGTCTTCCCGTAGATATTTGACGGCCGAAGCCCTTCATCGAGAAGCGGACTGTATCTGGGAGCTCATCTGCCTCGACAATCCAAGCCAGATTGTATGCGGACGATGCGTCGATGCCCCTCTCTGTGTCCTGGAAAGACTAGATCTTTTTAAGCGCCGAAGTAAGCAATGTAGGAGAACTGCCTCAATGAGCTGCCTCGCAGCCCTTGTCTTAGGGGATGGATCGAATCTACACTTCCTAGAACCAAACAACCATTTATCAATTGAAGAACCGTACGATGAAAAAAAATGTAGTTAAATTAGATGACAGAAGATTTCGCGATTGTGATATACCCTATCGCATGTTGTCCACGGTTTCACACAACCCCTTTTTATCTCCTTAGTAAGCTGCTTCCTAGCTGAACTGCCCCTCTCAAGCCTCACTCCTACCCTTCACCCTACTTTATTGATCAATACCTAGGGGCAGCATCTATTGTGAGCAAGCTACCTTCAAGCTAATCCAATCGACGAACTTGTTAATAATATCTTGTCTACGTAATGGGGAACTCTCCATAGTTGACGATCTGAAACAGTTTGTCTTTTAGACGTTGGGGCATATCGGAATAGATACGATGGGTATTTCCATAATTAAACCACCAATTCCATACGACGTATATATTCTGAGAGTGATTTGCGTCGTAATTGCGAGACATGCCATATTATCTTGATTGATGTTCGATTTGCATTTATCGGACTTTACGAGTGTGATTAGTCGGTTTAGTTACAGAAAGTTAGGGACAAAGAGTTCGAATTCACGTTTCAAACTGTAAACGCTTTGCCTAAGCCGCTCGATCCATTAAAAGAACCCATCTACTCGGTCATAGCCATCCCCGGAATTTCTGTTAGCCCTACGTGATAGTTAACAATACTAAGTCCACAATACCGTCTAAATTCTTATTTGTTGAGTAAAACTTACAACCGTCAATATCTTCCTGGACAGTCTTTGACTTGGTGCACTTCATCGCAGACTCAGAGGATTGGGTCTCTAACTGCCCACAGACAGCGCCGTTGCAACGAGCGTCCATCGCGCGTTGAAGAGAGTCACCTTTCCAACCGAATACATAGTCACCATGTTGAGAGTATCCCTAAAGTCAAGGTTAAACCCTTATTTTAAGACAAGAAGAAAGCAGGAAAGAAGAAAAAGGGGGGGATTGTTCGTTAAGAAGAGAAGAAGAAAGACGAACGGTCCTAGAAGTGAGAAGTGGTTAGCAATAAGTATTGATTATGCATCCAACTAGTTACGAAAGCCAAGAAGGATACTCACTTATCACCAGTGCTCCAGACGAACGGTTGAGAGCCATCCTCGGGCCATATCGATTTGTCATTAAACATTTGAGTCTAAGAGGCACAAGGAGTAAGCACATGGCAATCCAGTGACACTGAATTTAGTTCTTTGATTGCCTCCCAGAGCTTTCTGAGACGATGTAGACAGAACCCCGGGTTTACTCACATTCCACATAACCTCATACATGACTTGAGGTATTTTTACAGGGTGGCTGCTGGGGCAGGTACCGTACGCACCCACCGATACGTCCGAGTATGAAGAAACCGGGTAGGCTACATGACTCATGTGATCGACGCTGTCTGTATTCTTGCCATCCCAGCAGGTTGGGAACGTGATGACGGAACGTATGCCACCGGGGCACATCTCTTTCGGCAGAAATTGGCTGTCAGGAGCGCCGCAGTTTATGTTGCTCTTGTCCCCAGTTGCTGGCATACAGCGGTGGCATACTTTGCGTGCATTCGCGACCTGTGAACGGGCCGTGGCATCTCCGACCAGCATACGGAAGCCGGGCTTGAAGGCAGTGACCTTCTCATTTGCAGTAGGCGATGGGATATAGTACACCGTAATACCACCATCGGCGCGGAGACCCTCGCTTACGAATTGCGGCACACGTTTGTATGTCCCATTGCGGGCTCGGAAGTACTGCAGTTTTCGGAGTCAGCAATCATAATTCCGACAGCGACTCCGAGAATATAGATTTCTAGAACAAATTTGGGCTAAAAGGGGCATCTCGACTCTGGGAAGAGGCAGCAAAAAATGATATAACTCTAAGGACTACTCACAAGCACCGCCGTCCAGTAATTCGAGAAATCTTCCGAAAAGCTGCAGCTGGTGCACGTTGACGCTGAAGGGAGATCGTGTGTCTCTGGGTTCATCGAGGCGTTGAAGGAGTTACCTCCGACAATTTGATGCAGATGGGGAGATGGGACGAGGCCTGGATTGACTAAGGGGTCCAAACGGTCGACAACCAGCTGTGAGCACTGGAACCGCATCATGGGCATCGCTTGGCCGGAGCCGCGCTCCACGAGGAGTGCTAGGGCGAGAGCTTTCAAATGCATCTTGAACGCTTGTCTGTTTTCTGTTAGCGAGAAGCGAGGGCTTGTTTGAGGAAAGCCAGGGTAACGTACGATCTCCCAGGTTATAATACGTCCTAAATACGTAGAATTAAAGAATAGTCCTGCCACTAGGTCTTAGCTTGGAGGCACAGAAACCCCTCATAGAAGCCGCTGAGCGGCATCTTGATATTTTAATGTATTGTAGATTAAAGCATTTAGGCGGAACTGGATAGTACGTCCAGCGTGGCATTTGGCCTCCTCGCATCTAAGAAAATCCTTATCTTCCAATCATCATCGATTGATAGCAAAGAGTTTGGTTATATTGCAATATGCCGCAGAGTTCATGAGAGGTTCTCTGTGGTTGTCCTGACAATTCTTCGGTCAATCATAGCCACCGCCTTGAGATCGGCAGCGATCTTTTCGTCGGTCTACACTTTAGCCAGACAAGGCTGGTATGGTAGATTTTTCAACTGTCAGACATTACCCACCCGACCTTTACCGATATCCTGGATATATCCAAAACATTGGGTTCCTTGATATTTACTATTCCCTTATCGCCCATAAAAGTAGGTATGTCTACCTATTCTGCTAGACTATGATCTGATCATAATTATACATCACATTACCTACGAATAGATCGAGTTTACTTAGAGTTTAATATTTAATGCTCAATAGGTTTCCTTTTATAGTTTATTCAGCCGTACGTCAACTATAGTCATGCTATTAAAGTGAACCGTCTGGGGTTGCACCCAAATGGCCGTCGCCCTAAGACGTAGGCTGGCTGAACAAACATTTCGTAGGGTAATTATACAGTCAATTATTGAGGAATCTCTTGATCCATGGGGACCTAATAGAATTCCACGAATAAACGTCATAGTGACGGTCCTCTCCTATCCGTAGTTCTGTACCTCATGAGGCCCCTGGTTGTATCTGCAAATAGGTTGGTCTAGCTTCCAATGTAAACTTGAGAGGGAAAATGTTTACCTTACCAATTGAACTTCACTTGAATGTTCAATGATACTTCGCGAACAGTAGCTAGGGGTATCTAGCTCGCAATGTCGGTTTTACCTACTACAGTACTTACTCAGTCCTTAATCTGGGCTGTCTCCCTCCTTTATAACACACCGCGAACCCTCGTTTCTCGGAGTTTCTTCGCGCTTGATAACCGCTTCTTCTATATCAGTCTCCTCCTCTCGGAGCCAGCGGGGCCCCCCTTCGTTCTGTAATTGTCTCTTCATTGACTCGAGTTCGGTCTCGATATATGGCAACCAATCATTTGTGCACCCAACCCCGTTATCTATAATCGGGGCCTCGTCTACTGCACTTGGCCAATAACTCGGTGTTTCTTTCTCACATGCTACAGATACCTCATATTCAGATACATCTTCTGAATATGCTATTTCGTCGACTTTTGTCTCATTCGAATGGTCCGTATGATCTAGATCAAGCATCTCTTGATCAAGAATCATTTGATTGGCATCCGACTCGCTTAGAATGTCTGCTTCAGAGACGAGGTGGTCCATATGATCTAGATCAAATATCTCTCGATCTAGAATCATTTCATTGGAATCTGACTGGCTTGGGATGTCTACTTCAAAGATGTAGTAGCTACAATATTCATGAATTTCATCCAATAGGAAAGGGGCTTGTTCGCATTGGACGAAGCATAGACCCCTACACTCTGGTGGCTCTGCGCGCACTGGTGCTAGACACAATACACAAAGATGAGTGATTGGGTAACACATGTTTACCTTTTGTCAAATCAGTTGATAGGAAATTGACTGAAGTTATTAAGTTGTAACAATGAGCTGGCGGCGACAAAAGGTTAGATTAGATGTTCAAATAAAAAAAAAACCAAGAAAAAAAGAAAAGAAGAGAGAGAATTTGTCCAGATATTTATGTAAGAATTGGAGGGGTAGAACAATTTGGAATGTTCCTTTTGCTTTGTGTCTGGTTTACTCTTGCTTAATTAAGCAATGATTTCTCGAGGACGTTATCAAACAAAAGAAACAAAAAATAAAAATGTTCTACTCTATTGTGATTATTTCAACACGCTAGTTTCGGATTTGAACAGATTCTTTGTCTCTGGGTAAAACACTAGTGACATGAAAAGGTGAGCTGGGTAAGAGAGTGAGTCGAGTATGTGAGCCTTACTAATAGGAAATATCTAAATCCGCATCTGATATAACACCTATCTCGAGTGATAACTGACAAGCTGGTTTTAACAATCACACTGTCTGTCAAATTAGGGTTCCTCTATGATTTATGAAACTTTTTAGGTTTCCAAACTGAAAGCATGACGTCTCTGTGAAGCGAGGAGCCTAAGCTAGCGTTAGATGAGCTTCGGGATAAGGTGTTACGTTAGATACGGTAGCCCACTGAGGCCCTTTGATAGTTAATTTATATCTTGGTGGCAAAGAGGTAGTTAAATACACTGAGATTCATATTGTGCAGAGATTTGAATCTGTAGCTGAAAACACACTCTGTACTCATAATGAATGCCGCCGGGGAGAAAGCGAGCGTATCCGTTAAAACAGTTGCGAAACATGGTATCTTTCATCATCGCTATGTAAACAATTCAACAGAAATAATACAGTAGACAGACACCATCTATGTATTACCATCCTCAACAAACGCGCCGGGGATCTTCACACTACCCTCTGAATCTTTCACCTCGCTATGTACCTGGTCCTCCCCGTCCCCTTCTTTCTGTAGCGGCCTCGAGAAATTAGAAGGCGTCCTCTTAGGTATCGAGGATGCGGCCGTCTCCGTCTTCTTTGCCCCCTGCGTGTCCCGCAGCAGCGCCACATCCGGCATGCTGACGATCTGTCTCTCCGTCCCCGCCCCCTTAATACCTTCGTTCGTGCCTGCCGAACTGGCCCGTGGCCGGTACGCTGGGTTCCGCACCACTCTGATGGATTGCTGCACGGCGATCTCGGGCTGGGAGGCGTAGCGCACCGTCGACAAATTCGAGGGCGCGACGCTACTGGACCATCTCCAGCTTGCCGTTGAGAAATGTTGGGAATAGCGTTGTTGCTGCGTTGATGCGTTGGTAGGTGTTCTCTGACTGGGCGTAGTTGGTAATTGTGATTTCTGCGATGAAGATGAAGAAGAAGAAGATGATGATGATGGTAGGGTTGCGGATGGTGTCGCTACTGGCGTGTCCTGAGACCTCCGGTTTGGAGGAGGAGATGACGACTCGCTGCTGCTGGAAGATTCGTCTGTGGAATTGCTGTTGATTTGCGGTACACCGACCTCCTGCGCCACGCTATTCCACTCTGCGCGCCATCCGCCTGGACAGTAGGTTGGCTGTGGTACCGCATGGCCCGGCGTGGAATCCGATATTTGGGATGTCGGCTGGGCAGGCGTTAAGGGGGTAACATTTACATTCGGAGGGACTTGGCGCGCTTCTTCCTTAGGCAAGCTTGCCCCTTTCTCGCTCATTTCGGATTGCTGCTGTTGAATCGCACTCCTATGTTTTTCATCCCGCTGTTGAGTCCTATATTTAAACATGTCCTCAGTAGGTAAGGTCATTACAGATCCGGTGTGGCTCTGTTTCCGCTGAAGGGAGGACCGGCGGGATACACTCGATTCTGCTGAGAGATCGTCCGCAAATTGGCTTACTCGGCAAGTAAGGAAAGAGGCGCGAGATATTGACGTCGTAGCGAAAGGTTTTGATTTTCTCTCGATGGTAACGGAAATGAGAAGAAAAGACGGTCTATACATGTGTAAGTAAGGTTCGACATGTATAGGATATTTGATGTTAAAGGGGTCCCCTTACATTGCACCAGTGCATAGTAGCAGGTTCAAGAAAGGTACCTTTGCCGAAACTCCTTCAAGTGGCGTGGCTAGAGCAGTCAATACAGCTGTAGCCCCGAGAGCCATAATCCAAGTGACGATGCCAAGTCTTGCAACCAGAACTGCACTCGCATGTAGGTATTGACCATACATCTGAGGAGGTCTTGGGCCTATTCTCCTATAATCTCTGCGAGCTCCGCAAATATGCAAGAAAATGTAGAGTAGCGACAAGAGCCCGGCAAACAAGATGAAGTCCCGTGCGAAGCAGGCAGCTTCGATCTCTGCTACCTTGACCATGAGCACGACCGCCAAAGTAATTCCGCCCGCAGAAGAGAAGAAGAGGACAATGAGCGCAGCGAGAATGACCGAGGGCCTCTTTCTCCTCCGTCGTGACCGATTGTACTTCTCAAGGGAGTCATAGAGCAGTTGAGCGTGCGCCTCGCTCGATGTGGTAGACGAGGGCCTTGACACATTGTCGCGAGCCATGGAGGTACATACACGGCTCCAGTAAGATCAGTATAATGGTCCGATAGTACCAGAGAATGAAAGATCAATTAGCAAGACTTCACGACTGTGAGAACAAAATGGCCGGAGAGGGATTGAGCTGGTTGTATGTATACAACGAGGTCGTGGCACTAAGAATGATAAAAGAGCTCCATGCAGAAAATATAGAATAAAGTAGAACGTAGCGGCGCGGGAAGTCCATCTTGCCTTCTTATTCATAATCACAAAATAAAGAGGCAAGTCATGACGGAAAGAGACATATGCCAATATTGGCCATTGAGCGGAATGAGGCCTGCGAACTGGGGGTTGGGATCCGATATATAGCGGGAGAGATAGCACCTGAGTCAGTGTGTGTGGCGCGCAGAAAGAAGAGTGCGGTTTCATGGAACCCAGCCTCGCGACTCCTCGCACCTATTATGTGTCTTCGGGTATGAAGAATATTGTCTCGGGGGCTTAATGCTGTGCCCAAAATTCCTGGTCCAGTATCTGGGGTAATGCATTCCAGACCGAGGCGGCGATAAGTCCCAAGGTAGCCAGATTGCTGGAATGGGGATGTTTTAGGTCTAATAATCTAAGACATATGAGGCTTCCGAGCTAAGGAGCAATTGGCACGGTAGAGAAGAAATTAGAGTAAGGGGTCTACGTTGGTATTGTAGACTATATAGGTTTTTTTTTTTTTTTTCCGCTGCGTGCACGTGAGAGCCACGAGAGCACAAGAAATCTTGACATCAGAGTGAAGTGCCCAATGCACCAACGCCCGCGCCCGCTTGCCAATGTTATCCAATGAATGAAACATTTATCCGTACAAGCCCGGTCCGGCCCTTGGTAAGAAATAAAAATTTAACAAACAGTAATTTATATATATGCAGGAGGTGATGTAGATCTGTGTGCAGATTGCTTATCGAAACATATATGATAAGTCTGGTAGATGATGTAAAATCTTTTGTACAACAATATCATCTTGGCTCCCATTGCCACAACGTGGGCTAGGGACTGCCGATACTCCATTTGAAGACTTGTTAACGGGCACTCTGCCAGTTATCAGTTCCGCACTAGGCGTTTCATATTCGATCGGGGGCGTCTGTTTTAAGGGCTCAAAAACTCCTTGTGTAGGTAATGGTACGTTTACATTGGACCCCGAAAATGTTTCTCCAGTTTGATCGGTGAGGGGCTTTGATTTGTCGAGTACCGAAATGTCGGAAAACGACCATGGATCTGATTCAGTTGTTGACGCGTCCCGAGAATTTGCGATTTTCGGCCCGGATGTTGTTAACGAAGGCCGCGGTTTTGTCTCATGGTTCTTAGAGGAAGTTTCGGGAGGTGGGAAGGTAGGAATATTTGGCTCAGTATGGTCGTTAGTGATACGTGGAGAGGAAACCATTTCGCCCCAATCATCGTCATCTTCTTCTATGAATGTTGTTTCAACTGGTGCAAGCACGGATACAGAGTTGAGGGTTTGGCCACTGGGGAGAGGAATAGGAGTAGCGAGAGGGATCTCTTTGGTCCCGGAGTTCCAGCCAAAGCTAGGAATCGCCATAATTGGCTGATTGGATGATTGTAGTTCCGCAGGAAGTGAAATACCGGTTGAGTTCCTATGCGGGCGTTCGTCCAGTAATCCGAGTTGTATACTGGTATTGTTTGCTGGAATGGACGCCGTTCGCGTATGTTTTGTCACCGACTTCCTGCGCCGGAAAACTTGATCCAATTCCACAGGAGCAGCATCAGAGTCCCAATCAAAAAAGCCTGTTCGCTTGGTGCCCCCTAAAGTAGCTCTTCCGGCATATAAGTCTTCTTCCATCCACCGTCGAACAATCTTGATAGTATCACTATGTAGCTGTGATGTCGGCCATGTTACGCTTTGGTAATTTTCGTCATCTCCGGAATTATGTTTGCGTATGGATCCGTAGCGAGAGATACGGTACCAGCCCTTGCGTTCTGAAATCGTCGTGAAGCTATCATGGACACCATGATCTGGTATTTCCCAATTCCCCTTGGAGCAATTTTCGGGGGAATCAGCAAGGTCGGGGAACAATTTATCCACAAAAGACAGGTGCGTATCAAATTTTACATCCTGAAATTGATTGGGACGTGGGTGAGCTTGAGTTGGTATCGTTTCTGTAGTGGTTAAGTGATCTTCTTCATGTTCGGACTTGCGAGCGAAAATATCCTTGACCTCTGCCTTGGGTGTTGATGAAAAGTCAGAGGACGAAGAATTACCAGGCGATCGTGCGGCTCCGCCATCATCAGCTAGCGCGTCTTCAAAATTTCCGAAGCCAACTTCGTCATTATTGTCGTCTTCAATCTCACTTCGAACCCGTGATCCATCGCGACTAGCAGTTTGGGACAATCCACGTCGGCCAAGAACTGGCGGTTCTTCAGACACAGCTCTAGCTAGGCCGTCATATTTACCTACCAACTCTTGTACTATCCCCGGAGTTTTTCTCAAACCATTCTGCCTCCGAGCTCCTCGGTCTTCATCTATAGAGGTAATTGGGGAATCCTGACGCTCGGGCTCGTCGTGGCTATCAATGGTGCACGTTGAAGATGGCCGAGATGGAAGCTCAAATACCGATGAATCTAGTTGCAAGCTCGTCTTTGCATGTCCACTAGCCAGCTCATAGCTAGTCCTTGGATAGTCGTTCCCTCCAACAGTGAATTCCTTGCCGGCTAAAGCGCTTTCGCTGCTCGTGTTTCCCTCTCCTTCTCTTCCTGTGACTGCTGGAGATGCTTGAGAAACTTCTCCAACCCGTCCAAGCGCAAGCGCCGGGGTATCGCTAGTTGTCGTTTTTGTGGAATCAGGTAGCGCGGCATCAGGCCGATTCGTCAATGACAGCTCGGTAGCCCATGGGTCTGGTGAGTGGTGTCGCAATATGGAAGGAGTTCGCGATCTCGAGTTTGCGATCAGCACTGGGGATGCTGCGGCATTCTCGGGCCAGGCCAAAGGACTCTCTTTGCCCGAGCCAATAAGCCTCGGGCTCAAACGAGGTGGTTGCGCAATCGAATTGGCCCAGGTGCCCCATTCGTTCTGGTTGTCGGCGTCGTCAGCTCGACCCGCCGTCGACCAGATGCCGAGGCCACCATCATCATGGTGGCCGGACCAAGGTGACTGGGGCGAGAGACTCGTCGCGTTGCTGAAGAAGGCCTTGGGTGGCGGGCTCAGGAAGATGTCTGCTCGGACCGATGAAGGGGGACCGCTATTATTGTCGTTGTCGTTGTCGGCTGGTGTATCGGTCGACGCCCAAGGCGAGCCCCAAGGATCGTCCATTGTCGCTCTCCAATAACTTTCATCATTAAGCACGACAGCTCGCGGCCCGGAATGCGCGGCTATATTATGAAACACGCGGTTAACCGAGGTGGCATTATTCGGGTACCGTGATTGTAGAGATTGGGTACTACACGGCGTTGAATTACTCGGTCTGTGGTGTCTTGGAGCCAACCGGCGTTCGAGGTGTGGTCAGCTAAATAAAATAGGTATCGAGGAAGGCGTCCAGGGGAAGGTTGTTGATTTCATTTGAATGAATGAAATGCATCAAGAAGGACGCTTGGCACAAAGCAGCACTACCGTGTTGTAAGCAGTACATGCAGGTGCTTAAGCTATGAAGTACCTCCATCACTTTATCAATGCGCATGTCTACAATGCATGGCACTAGAGATTAGGTACCTGCCTATTTAAGAAGTGGCATAGCGTACGGTGCATCCCTGTACTATTAGCACGCAACCGAGCCGCAACCTCGACTACTAGTGTAGTCTACACTACGCTAGGTACTAGGCAAAGACCTGAGCGATGGGAAGATTCGCACTGTATATACACTTAATGCCCACCGTCCCACTTTTTGAGCTTACTTATACCTACCGACTGAGACTCCTGCGTCATACCTCTTTGGAGGGGTCGAGACATGCGGTAGCGGGCTGTAGTGGGCTGAAGCGGTTGAGGCGTCAGGTTTTCTGCTGATAAATGCGCCTCCGATTCAGGCACAGCCGGTGAAGCAGAAAATATTTGTTCGTTATCTAACGCGTCTTTTCCTGAAAATCCCTAAGCCTTCCATTTCTCTGTTATTGATACATATAACCGCCTCATACGCTCATACGACAACAACATGTCGCTTGCAAAGATAAAGCATATTGTGTTGGTGCGTCTGTCTCTACCTCTACCTCCACCCCTACCTCTTCCCTTCTACCACTACCTATAAAATAAGCTTCGATATAGCATCTCACAGCTATCATGTAGGTTTTGTCTGGAAAGGGGGGCGTTGGGAAATCTTCCATCACCACGCAGCTGGCTCTTTCACTCTCGCTTTCCGGTCATTCCGTCGGTGTTCTCGATGTCGACCTCACTGGCCCTTCGATGCCTCGCATGTTCAATATCGAAGATGCGAAAGTAACACAAGCCCCAGGGGGTTGGCTTCCGGTGCCTGTCCATCCAGCAAGCTCAGAAAACGGTGTCGGCGAACTACGCTGCATGAGTCTAGGGTTCCTGCTACGGGGGAGAGGAGATGCCGTCGTTTGGCGAGGGCCCAAGAAGACTGCCATGATCCGACAGTTCCTCTCCGATGTGCTGTGGGGGGAGATGGACTATCTCCTTATTGACACGCCACCAGGAACATCTGATGAGCATATATCGCTTGCAGAAACACTGTTGAAAGAGGCAAGGCCGGGTCAAGTTGCTGGCGCGGTTGTAGTCACCACGCCCCAAGCCGTAGCCACCGCAGATGTCAGGAAGGAATTAAATTTCTGCGTGAAAACGAGCATCCCTGTCATCGGTGTCATCGAGAATATGGCCGGCTTTGTCTGCCCGAACTGCGCCGAATGCACGGATATTTTCGGCAAGGGGGGTGGGCAGGTGATGGCGAACGACTTCAATGTGCCATTTCTTGGCGAAATTCCCATCGATCCACAGTTTGTTATGCTGATTGAAACTGGACGGAAACCTGAATATCCACAGGGCACAGTTATCAACGGGGAGGACTTCTCCAAAGCCCTGCAGAATGGTAGCGGCGACTCCACCGGCGAAGTGACCAAAGAAGCGAGCCTGTTAGCCGACAAGTATCGAGGCTGCTCGCTCGAGCCCATCTTTCGGAAGATAACGCAGGATATCGTGACCGCTGTTGGGTGACTGTCAACGCCATTCAATCAGGCTAATCAAACACTCGCTTATCAGGAGCTGACACGCATACAATACTAGCGATGTCCGGGCTAGAGCTTTAAGCGGAGCATATATCGAGTAAACTGCATATATCAGGGTAATGCGATGCAGACGCATGTCTGTTGAGCCGGTCAGACGCACCAAGTTGGCCGCAGATTCCCACGAGGCACGGCTATGGGCATTCGAATACGCATGATTACAAACACAGCGTCCCTGGTTGTTACACCCGAGCACATAAAGGACGTAATAGTTATGCCGGCTTTGTTAGGCTTCTCAGCCATGTCTCATCTACACGCGACACGTGATGGTCTTGAGGACATTTGCGCTGCTGTTCGTGTCACCATTATCTGTTGCGATGTCCTGATATCGGCCATGGCTCAACAGGGTAGCTATCGCCATCTCACGGCAGAAACATTGGGCACTGGTTATCAAGACCTGCGGTCGCATTGGCGGTAAATTCGATGTCTGGACTAGATGCTGCGAGAAAGGGGGTCAACGCGATTGATATATTGCTTCTCCGACTCGGACAGTGTACCATGACCAGATGTTCCCTACAACATTCGCCAATTAGATTATCCATGTGCCTTTCCCTAACCCCTTTCGGCCCTACTATTGGGCATTCATTGGGAACAACAGATGCAACGCTAAACCTCCTCAGCTCACCCATGGCCAGCCACCTACTACGTCCGATAAGGAGGTTACTGAGCTTCTTCTACATACGTAGTAGAGGCGCTTTCAATGCTAGCTATATCCACGTCAAGTTCTATTGATTTTCTACGACAATTCCTTGTAAAATGACTCAACATGGGACAAAAGATGCCCAAAGAGACGCTGCCTGGCATATACCTACATACCCTATATATGCCACATACAAAGCAGCATGTAGATCCCTCCCTAGGCATTACCTACTACTAAATTCTTACCTCTTAACCTTGGTAATAAAATGGGAGGCAAGTTGTTAAAATCTGACCGACGGGGCCCTTGTTTAAGGTTACCTGATGGATGGGGAGCTCCACTCTTTCACCCCTCCTTGCTCTTGCCAACACCCAGCTTTCTGTAGCGACCTCGGGATAGTCCTTGTACGGTGACCTCACCTCCTCGATTTTTTTTAAATTTTTTTTCTTCCGCACATGTGCACGCGCATCGGTCTCTCGCCGCTACTTGCCTCCACCCAACCACGTTCAAGCTCACAGCACAACCAAAACACCAATAGGATCCACCATTGGCTTTAAGTGTCTTACCTTTTACAGACTAAAAACCACAAATTCCCACAACACTAAGTAAGACTTTGCACACGACTTTACCTTTACGAGTGCTTCTCTCTCTCTCGATGTTTTCTTCCATTAATCAACTCCCGCATTGATACGACTTCGTGGCGTTTTGTGGTCACACGACACCGAGAACACAATAATTCACCGTACCACTTGTTGTACGACAACCCGGCTCCCCCAGGCGTCAATGCTATTGTGCAGTAAACATATTCGATTTCGCCCTTGAACACAATTGGCGCATGGCTGCTAGTTGTCTCTAACGGCAGAAAGTTAATTCTCTCGAAGCACGTGTGGTTTTCCATGAGCCCCGTCGAGCTACTACGATTCCTCTCCAAGCCCGCAAAGTACGAACTCTCTTTTCTTGCTTTCTTTATCCCTCTCTCTTTCTCTTGCCAAGGTACGTCCCGTCGTCACAGCATCTGGCTAACCGCGTCATTTTGTCCACAACAGGCCCAGATAACACTTGCCTTTATTACACTCGAGTCAGAAGCATCGTACTCGCTGTTCACCGCCGCGTTACTCGAACCCCCTTCCCCCTAGACCATATTGCAGATATCCTCGTCTGCTAGGTCCGATACTCCCCCATAGGTATCGGTTTCTGACAGAACGAGGCCATCTCGTTGATCACCATTCCTTGGCGAAAGGACTTCTTTCTCCCCCTCCGCGGCCGACCTCCCTAACGTCCCCTTTGCGAGACGTTTGAATTATATATATCCATCATTGTAGCTGGCTTCCGCCAGCACTCGTCGCTCACCACCCCCCTGTGGGCCTACTCTCTCAAACGAACGCCGCAAGGTTCGTTTGGGTGGCAGTCAGTGCTCCGCAGTAGCTCAAGCAGCATTCTTTCTGCAAGCCTACATACAACTTGACGCCCACGCGGCCCTCGTCACTTGAATCTCCAGCTACCCTCTCGCCCGTAAAGCAGGCTCCACGGAGATGGTGAACCTCGATATCCCTACCAACTACACGTTCTCGCCGTCTGAGGGCACGCCCCATTTGACGATCAATCACGATGTTGCTGCAGATCTAGATTCAAGTAACGCCTTCGAAGGTAATGTCTCCCTTGAACCCAACAACCAGGTTCCTTTCTAATGGGTTAGTTTTGCTACAGGCCCGGAGAAGCTGCTTGAGGTTTGGTTTGCCCCGAATCCAAACTCTTTGCCACCCGGTGTCAAGCCCAATGGCTTGAAGGCGGTCTCGAGCGAGACCTGGGTTGGCATGCTTGATATGGTCAACTGCAAGATTCTCTCTGTACTCGAAGCCGAGCATTTGGACGCCTACCTCTTGTCCGAGTCCAGCATGTTCGTTTTCCCACACAAGCTGATTTTGAAGACGTGTGGGACCACCACTTTACTCCTGGGTCTTCGTAGGCTTCTACACATTGCTGCTGAGCATGCAGGCTTTCCTTTTCATAACGCCAAGTCCGTGGATGATATCCATGCTGCTGCTTCGCCTTACCGCGTCTTCTATTCTAGGAAGAATTTCCTGTTCCCTGATAAGCAGTCTGGGCCTCACCGGAGCTGGAAAGAGGAAGTCAAGTACCTGGACGACACTTTCGAGGGTGGCAGTGCCTACATGGTTGGCAAGATGAACGGTGACCACTGGTACTTGTACATCACTTCACCCGAGACCATTGTCACTCCTCCTCGCACCCCGGATGAGAATAAAATTCTAGCAGGCCAACCCAAGTCTTCCAAGATACCCACGAACATAGCTTCTATGTTTAAAGGTAGACTAGAGACCAACGACGAGACTCTTGAGATTTTGATGACGGATCTGGACCCTGAAAATGCGAAGCAGTTTTATATGGAGCACGCGAGTGCGGTCGCGAGCACCAGACTCTTCTCGCAGGCTCAGGAGGCCCGCAAGGCAGCTATGGGAAGCCTTGGGGATTTATCGGATAGTACTATCACTATCAAAACGAACAGCACTGTGGAGAGTGCTCCTGACGATGCCCTTGATGTCTTTGACAATTGCAGCGACTCTGATCTCCACAGCTCCTATACCCCAGTATCGGAGCAGCTCGATGTGGAAGGCTTGACAACCGAAGGTCACGCCTTAGGAACGGTAGTCTCAGACGCCTGTGGCCTTTCAGAGGTGTACCCCACTTCCAAATACCCAGATGCACGGGTTGATGCCTACCTCTTCTCTCCTTGTGGCTTCTCTGCCAACGGCATCATACCTGCTCCCCAGAAGCAAGAGGATGAGGATGAGGATGCTACGAAGTCGACTCACTATTTCACTGTGCATGTGACGCCAGAGCCAATTTGTTCATTCGCCTCATTTGAGACCAATGTTCCTGGCGGCCAGAACGGACGTGAGACATCCGAGATTGTTGAGCACGTTGTTGGCATTTTCAAACCCGGTCGTTTCAGTGTCACTCTTTTTGAAGCCAAGGCCAACCGTGGGTATGACAACGACGAGATGCCTACAGGTCTGGCTCGTAACAAGCGTCTAGAGAAGATTCAAGGTTACCGACGCATTGACCGAATCCTCCACGACTTCGACGATTATGAGCTAGTTTTCCGATTCTACGAACGAGAGGGCTGGGCTGGTGGGAATAGCATTCGAGTTGGGGAGGATATGTAGGACAATCTTTCAGATCATTTATGATTCAACTCTATCCCTATCGTCTCTCGTTTTCAACCAACTATTACTACGACTGAGTAGTACAAGAAATCAGGCAAGGAATGTCTGCATTGGATATCAGAGATTAGGCCATAGCGCATTGCGTCATCAAACTTACCTTCGATAGCACTCGTTAAGTCATCGTTGATTACATTGTCACACTAGTGTACACTTTCTAAACAATAATATTCATGGCCAGCTAGACATGATCCCACTATGTCGCCCCGAGATTCCACGTGTCACGTTGTTTCTAACCAAGAGTTACACCAGCTAGTGTTCATCACTTAGAGTATTTATCCCTTGACAACTCATAGCGTAAGTACTCCTCATCACAACAGTCAATCTAACTAGGCTCATGGCGATTGTTAATAGGAGGTTCAAATTTGTCACGAATATACTTCTCAAAGAAATAAAGTCAGTGAAGCGATTACTGTCTCTTAAAATTTTCTTAACCAAGGACTAAAAGTAAATTAGGAAGTAGGTCAGTACTTGTGACTCCATCTAATCATCAATGCAAATAATGGTTCTGAGACTGTCGGGGATACAGATCATCAAGGTCTCATGCGAGGTGGAAGGGGCTCACTTGCCCAGCCGACAATAGCATTGCGGCCAGTGGGCACCACCCCATTTACAGCTCGTACTATATCTACTATAGATGACTTGGTCACAGCATATATATGTATGATTGAAGCAACCTCCGATCGTAAGATGGCAGTGTGGAAGTAAATACGAAGAACGCGGTTCAAAAAGGGGGGACAAATGAACCCTTTGAACAATCTGGCATGCGATCTCCTCATTGCCATCTCCTCCCCTTATCTCTATATCAGAATGAATAAATAAATACCCTCCTCTGTGTTCTGTTCACTCCTGATCTCATTCTATATCCCCTTCGATGAGCCCCTATTACCTACCTACCTACCTACCTATCTTCAATCTATCCTCCCAGCTCATCACGTACCTTAACTTGGGTACCTTGGTAGATTGAACGGCCATGAACCCGAAACTCTACATCCTAGCAGTGCTCGCCGGAGCAGCGACTGCTGCTAGATTGTCTTCCAACGTCCCAGTTCCAGCCGCCATCTTCCACCCTCACCGCAGACAAGAGAACGAGGACACGATGGACTTGTATCTGTGTTCGAACCCGGACTTCAATCACGATTGTGCCGGCTGTGCCTGCGAGCGGCTCGCGAATCTGACTACTACTGGTGGATACGGGGGGCCGCCTTGCTGTATGTCAATTTTCCTCTTTTACAATTTTCTTTTCTTTTACATTCAGATTTCTATTATCTTGGTTTGCTTTCCTCACCTGTTTCAGCTTGCCTCTTTCTTTCACTCTAGAATCTCGTTATAACCCCTAAGAACCGCGTCTAGTTCAAGTTCTAGAGTAGCGTACGTATACATATTTGAACCGACAATTAATTAAATCCTCTATGACGATAGATCCCCTTCCATATGATCTACGTGTCGGCAACCCTCAAGGCGTATCGTCTGCCCGCTCTTATTCGAAGTGGAACTGCACCTTGTTTGAGTAAGTTACCGCATGCGCACTTACATACGCATAACTTTTACCCATCTCTCTTTTTCTCTTCACAACTCTCTAACCATTCTCTATCTATCTATCTATCTATCTATCTATCTCTTGGCCGTCTCCCAATTCTTCTGCTACTACATATACGACCTTATTTTCATCTAGGGTTAGAAGAACACAGCAGGATATAACATTCTTAGGTCCCCTTCCTTATTCTTTATCAATTTTCCTCTCCTCCTGGTTTCTTGAATGCGTCCGGACTAATATGTCTTGCGACAGTAATATGGATTGCAACGGCACATTGCCAAGAAGCAGCCTGAACATCCCACCGGGCCCGCCGGGTCTGACCACTCTCGGTCCCTTCGACGATCGCGCCGTATCATATCAGTGTTATGCCCTACCTTAAAAGAAATCCCCTTTCAATATAGAGCTCTCTACCCCGTGACCTGGCTTAACAAACATATGTTGGGGTGATGTGCTAAGATACAGTCACGTCCTCGTGCTAACTGGTACCGTGGACTTTTTACACCCACATAAAAGGGGGGGGTTGGGGGGTTGTGGAGGAGGGAGCGCAAAGGGTGCTAGGCTAGGAGTTGTTCCCACGCGAAAGGAGAGACGTCGCGGGAATAGAGACGTCATATACCGTGACAGTGACAATAAGAAAATCTTTCCCTCCCTCTCTCTTTTTTTTCTCTCTCTTTGTTTTCATTTATTTATTTATTTTCTTGACCTTGCACTATCCTCCGGCGAATTCGCACATAGCTTCTCTCGTAAGCTAGCTGCCTGCATGGCCATTGCGTTGAGTAAAGTAGTTCTGGTCTTGGCTTGACAAGCCAATAGAGGTAAATAATAGACAGGAGTAGAAGGTCGGTCCTCGTCTTATCGCAATATTCTCTAAGTACCCCGGATTTTGGCAGGGCTATTCGGCAACTTCATGCCAGAATTTGACCTCGTAGCCAGGGTGAAAAATATGGGACTCGTCCTTCTTGTTTCTTAATCAGTTTCGCTAGGGATCTGACCTTTAGGTGATCTTAACCCCATTCTTCCGCCCGTACAAAAATACTCTTCTAGAGCTCTGGGTTTATTGCAAGCTAAGTTTCACCTAGACATTTTAATGAGTAGAATAGCCATATAGATAATACTTCTATTGGTCTATCTAACCACTATCCATGTTTGATGGAGCTACATATAAGAAAAATGCTTTCCTTTGTAGCACACAACGGGTCAACCGTCAAGAAAGACAATTTCACCTAATTTGAACAAGCTCCAATACCTCATTGTACAAAAGATTTTGTAGGCGCTCCTTAACATGATGGAGATAACACTCTCCGATAAACTCAAACGTTTTATCCTCTCGTTGTCGTAGGATATATGGGGTATAGCCTCCGACAATGACAGCTACCCAATCCCCTACTATAGCTCCGATCGGGAACGGAAGGAAGCTCTCCTCGTGATCATCAGCGAGTTCTTCTGTGCTATGGTAGAATGTGTAGGCAGACCTATCTTCCACGGCTGACATGCCAGAGAGGCCGTTAAAAGTATAGAAATAGCTTCTTCTAAAGGCATTCTTTTCTAAATTCGCCCGGAAAAGCGACGCCGATGCATCAAGGATTGAGGTCTCCGATAATAAAGGTAACTTATGCGGCCATTTTTCGGCTGGCTGGTTCTTCCGCCATTCCCAGAGAAAATCTAAAAAGCTTTTATATATCTCATCTGTCGCGCCGGTAGAGACAATCTCACCGGCTGCATTTGTCCAGCGGCCTAGTACGAGCGTTGTCGCAAGCCGCTTCCACTCTCTCGTCCTGAACGCTTCATCAAAGTTATGTCGTATTTCCTCAAACAGATAGGAGCAGACATAGCCGGCGTTTTCAGCCCTGAGGATAGGAGAAATATCTGCTATGTCCTCGAGAAGAAGCCCCGGAACCATGAGAGTGGATTTGCACACAGAGATAATGCGAGTGTTCAGTTGGATCTGGGCCTTGTGGGCATCGCTCCAGAATTTGACAGCAGAGTCTTCCAAGTCTTGTTGGTCCAACTGTCCAACTGTAAAATCCGGTACCTAACTGGGAAGTCCTCGGATAGACTTCGCACAGGGTGGGGCCTCAAGATGCCACATTTTCAAACTCTGGCTATCAAGCACGATGAAGGTTGCCGCTTCAAGGAAGACCTGGTGGACGCTTGCAGTAACATCAATGCTAGGCGAAGGAGCGGGAAACGACTCACGAGGCCTGCATAGGGGAACCATGTCCCATACCAGTTGCCTTGGATCAGTGAATGAGCACATCCGAGCAGTCCGTAACAGGCCATCCAATCTGATTGTTCGCTTCTTTTGAAAATCGCGCCCCAAATTGTATACGTCCGTAGCCACAAAGAAACCTTTTGACTCTCTTAGCCGTTGTCGCATTTTAGGCATTATTAATAACGCTTGTGCACCTCGGATGCAATCGGCGAGATCAATAATATGTACTCCACAGCACAAAAGTGTCTTTTTACTTGGCACAATATCGATAATGCATTTATTCGAAGTCCAGTACAACGAGTTGAAGATTGCCACGATAGTCTCACACATTTTCTCAATAATGTTTCTCTTTCCGGGCACTCTAGGGGGGTCCCAACACTCCAGGCCAACCCGAATTTGACCTGACAGGAGGTCTATGATTTGGACTTGCGCCAATTGTGGGCTCGCCTGTCTGAGGAGTGCAAGTGCTTCTTGCAATGGCTGTATATCATAATGACCAAGCCAGCAGACAGTGCCGCTCGCATTCTCGACATAGGACACCGTGGCTCGGCTACGGTCGAGGTTGGAAACATGGACTCCAGACTCGAGTTCACTGATCTGACAGAGGGCAGCTGCGTAAATGTTACGGCTTCTTACACAACGCAGCAGGGTTACCTGCAAGAGACTCAGAAGAGATCGAGGGACCTGGAAGTGATTCCCATTGACGAGAATGCGGCCCGCCCCACACCCCCGTGGGTTATAGGAGAGATAAATGTAGCTTGTGGTGATATGGTTTACAGATACGTCCAGAGCTGTTACCGCAACCATAACTTCGCTTGGAGTCTTGCATAGCGACTTCCGCTGATCCTCTGGGAGAGGCCTCGTTTCAAACAAGGGACCGGGGGTTATGGAAATGCTCTTCGATTTTGCGTTGGATGTGGCATCCGGGTCCATCTCCGTGTTGGGTCTACGACTCGACTCGGCTCTCAACTTACGCCTCCTCTCATTCTGCTTGCGTTGGTATTTCACGGGGTTCGGCTTGCGTTGGTTCTCTACCCACTTGCATTGGCGCTCCGCCTTCGTGCGTCTCCGCACCTGAATGGTTGACTGGGCGAGCAACTTGGGGTTCAACCCTGTGCGGTATTCGAACTCCAGCATGGCGGCGAACGCTGTGTGCCCAAGGATTGGTCTATGATTTGATTCTTGGGTATATGGCAGCTGGCTTCATACAGATTCTGACCATCAGTTGTCGTGAGGTGTTGGTAGCCAAGAATGCAGGAAAGATATAGTGTATTCCGGTTCTGGTCTGTCAATACTATTGATACCATATGGCGGGTAATGATTCCTAGCAAGGCGAGGAGACGCAGACATGTATGGATGGGATGTAAACAGACGAAATCAACAACAAAAGAAGCTTGGGAAGATAGTAGTAGTGACTCTGATGTTATGGACGGCCAGGTAAAGCGCGACCACACATGTTTACGCATTTGCAGGCGTGCCCGGCCGAGGACCCGGAGACAGGTGATCTGCTGTTGCTGTTGCTGTTTTTATTGTTGGTAATCACATGAGGCTATACCTACCCAGGTACATACCTCAGGTAGTAACCTCTAGGTAGGTATTTCCTTATAAGTCATAATAACTACCAGATGCCCAGTCGGGAGGCCATGCATATGTACTTTTCATGTGGTCCCAACTTGCCTCTTACCTGTGGATATTGCGCGAAGCTAGTATATTCGTAGAAGGATACCCGGTAGCTAGCGCCTATCGAGGTACTGTTGGGTAGGCATCTAAGATATCATGATCGAGGTAGGCGGATTGATAGATATGCGTTATTGGGTAAGGTTGGCCAGTAGTTGGTTCACAGTAGCAATCTGTGCATATCTGCGCAAACTGCTACGGCGCATCCTGGATACTGATTATGCAGTTGGTGAATTTTCAAGTACCTTCACAACAAGTTGGTCGCTTTGGCCAACAGACATCTTCGGTTTTCACTTATTGTTGGATACTACGGCAAGTCTGACAGGTCCGGTTTGGAAGCGGGCGGTAAGGTAACTAAGCGGCTAATGGAGGGATCTAGCGTTGAATGGTAGGCGAGATTGAAGAAGACCTATAGATACAAGTACAAAGAATGAAAGATAGGAAAGGACTGGCACGACTCAACCAATCGTAGGAAGATTGCGCAAACCACGGGAAGCAGCCACAGAGCAGCCACAGATATGGCGTATGATAGTGGTCATTTTGGTGGCCAAAATAAGGTATGTAGGTACGATTAGATACCTAAGGTACCGAGGTACCTTAAAAGTCCTTGCTTCTCTACTCGACTCCACCTTCACTACAACACACAGCCTAGAATATTTGCTGACCACCTGTATTTGCCTCCCTAAGGTACCTAGGTTAGGTACATGTAGTTAGATACGATAATAGCACATACTTAGTAAAGATAGGCGCGGCAAAGGAATACTCCCGGCCGTTTGATCCCGAGCCATTACCACACGTTCGCATTCAAATAATGAGAGATACCACAGGTCACAGGCAGTTACTTACGTATGTGTGGTCTCTTGAGAGGTTACATGGCTACCTACTATGTAAAATGACCAATCACTCATGTGGCCTAGCATCTACCTGCCCAGGTGGGCGGCTATCAAGGGGGGGGGCGGAGTACTTACTTATCAGCATAGGTGTGTTGTGGTAGCAGTTATACATGTACACTTACTAGGTAGGCAGTACTAGAGGAAACAAACACATAACCGACCCCCAAACACGACTACTGCACGACCCCCTGACATAACACATAACAGTAACATCCCTTAACATATCCTTGGTTAGCTGAGTATTTTGGCAATACCTATCATATCGGCGCAGCAGCGATGACGTCTTATTGATGCATGCATACGCGCACACACACGCAGGCAGGCAAGATACGGCGTTGCATCTTGCCTCTACTCTACCAGTATGCTGGCAACAACGTTCTGTGGTACAACGACGTCTCCCTGCTTTGGTTGGGTGTAGTATATATCAAATCAGGTTAGGTGTGCATGTCTTACGTGTGCAACCAACAAGCAAGCACTTGACTTCTTGTTTTGCCTGATCTTATGAACGATGGCAAGCTATGGGGAACGTGTTGCGGCTCAGTCGACCAGTCGAGCCGCCAACGGACGAATGACTCACTAAAAATAGCACTTCCCAAATCGATCCGAGGGAGCATAGCATGGCTCTCATGAAATCTGATCCATTCAATTCAACTCGCACATATTATATCCAACATGTACTACACGTCTCTTTCATTCATCATACCCAACAGCCAAGTTGGCGCGCATGGGGGCGCAGACCTTCTTTGTTTACGGGCTCAAGGCTACGCGCTGCCAACTGGCGGCGCACAAGGCAACAGGTAAAAACACAAAGGGAGTGAAGGTAGTGAAACAGGACAAAATGTGATCAAAGTCAGTTGGGAGCCCTCACGATCGGCTGTATGTGATCCGGCCTTATATAGACGCTAGTCTCCTTCTCGCGCTCCAGCCAGAATGTGTCTTCAGCCTTCGATCTTCTTACGCCAGCTGAGTACCTGCATTGAACGTTCAAGATGCAAGCTATCGAGAAAGACTGTAATATCAGATGCGATGTCAAGGGGGTGCGCCTGCACCACCCGCGAGTTGTCTACTCAACTGATCCCCTGGCATGCCCGACCTTTCTTCACATGCACAATGACAAGGGATACTGCATGCCCGATACGATTTCAACAAGCTCACTCATTATAAAACATCGAGCTCCCACCACCAATAATTGGGAGTACTTCTATTTGACGGCGGACTTGAACCCTCCCCGCGGCCATGGGAGCGACGACACACAGAGATATCGTCCCATGCGACTCGGTAGATGTGTGCCCGTCGGAATGAAGGTCGATTATCCCGACGCCTTTGACCCAAGAAGCTTTCAAGAGGCCATCGAGCTAGTTCACATTCACAAGCAAAATAATGAGTCCCAAGAGGCCTTCGACAGACGTATGTCGATGGTGAACTTCAAGCAACAAGCCCCGGTTTCACTGCGAGACCTATCTTCTCAAGTAACAAGCATCGAAGACATCCAGAGGGCTTACAAGAAGTGGCGTGCGTCCAAGAAAGAAGGAGGGATACCCTCCCTCGCCATCGTGCGATACCAACAGACCGTCTACATGCCTAGGAACTACACGGTGAATGGCGAGGACAAATACTATCATCTTCAAATACCGCTAGGCGAAGCTGGCTCCGCAGTTGTCGACCTGGCCGGGTCGGATAATGGAAGCCTAGTTTATGAACGGGGTCACGCAACCGACGCCGAGGGCAAAGCTACGGGGAAAATACTCGGAATCGTCGAGTCTCTATCGACATGGACCACGGTCGACTACGTAATCGTTCAGCCCATGTCGTTCGTCGTCGAAGATCTTCGTAATCGCCTCTGTGCCTTGTTTCACCCCGAGGAATGGCGCTAGAGGGGGCTTGAAGGTCAGAGGCGATGATTTCTCTGACTGTGTTCGGCGGTGATAAATCAAATGAGAAGGGCGTAGATAGTTAGGCTTTTGATTAGGGATAGATCGGTATTTGGGAAGGCTATAAGGCGTAACGGCGGCAATATCAGTGGTCAGATTAGTCACTCCGCGTACAATACTATGCTATAATGTAAATTTCAATGGTAATGACAACAAAACACCATAACGAAAATCTAGCCAACTATTCTATGTGACTATCTTCGGTACATTTCGACTGAGGCACTTCCATCATCTTCATCCCAAACATGTATTTCCTGTCCCACATGCCTCATTCCGGGGTCGGCCTATGGTGCATGAGCCCCTTTTCCGGTGCCCGAATTGCAGACCGCTCGAGTGCTTGAGCTGACACCGCGTGACTACATGATGTTAAGGACTTATGCAAAAATGATTGACGGAGATTTGTGCATGACTTACCATTCAGCGTACACGGCGAAGATAACTATAGACCAGAGCCAACGATAACCAGAAGTCGACCTACCACACTCGAACTTACAAGGGCCTTCAAGGGCCTTGACATGACATGATATGCACCACACCGCAGTCGGTCTGCAAGTTTCGCCTATGGCTGATGATGCAGCAATACACGATGCACGGCAAGATCCGGGCCTCAAGAATAAACACTGCTGGTAATATAGAGTAGATAAACAACTTCACTTACCAACTCAGCAAATCTCAATAAATAGGCATTCCTTCAAGCAGGCAGCCCTGGTGTAGTACTATTCTCTATACATCCACACAGAGCATCTGTAGTGGTGTTACTGCATAGCGCCCAGCTTTAAGTGTGGTGAATGTGTATATAACAGTAGGCTATCAACGAGCTTTACAAGGATGACACTGACTCATCTAGATAGCCAAGCAAAGCAACGCATACATCAAATTCCCGTTCGACCTTTGTCAGCGACCGGGATCATTCTCACGTAACTCTTCTTCGGGACGTTGTCATTGGACAGTAGAAATGCGACATGGGAGATGCACTTTCAAGCAGAACCAACCTCCTTCTTCATTGTTAGTAGGTCCACCTAATACCCGCGGCTTAGACCGAACAGTCTAAGTGAAAACAGACTTGACTAGAACAACGATGACAATTAGACAACCTTAGACCTACACTAGAACTAGCTCCTTAGCGGCTTATACCTTACTCAAGAACGAAAAATCAACCCAGAGCAAATGCGATACTTAATATACTTACTTACCATGTAATTAGTATAGATGCAAAGGCGGGGAAATAGAGGTTCAAAAGAACCGCGGTACAGGGCTAGAGTAAACATAATAAAGCTACCTATGCTCGCCTCGATCTATACTTCTATATGACTCGTATACTCTCTACCAATTGAAACCAAGCCCCGCCACACCGACGGGAACGAAACGGCAACTTAATACGCCATATCATGTACATCGTTTACATACTATCCAACCACTAACCAATTAACTAATTGTACCAACCAACAGGCAAATAGCAACCAAGCATGCACACCTAATACTACCTAACTCTGCCTACACGCATACATACGTACACACATCACGTTCAAAAATAAGGAGCATGCCATGCCAATCGTCCCGGGCACATACTGGGACCTTCTAGACCGCACTATACCCCCCATCAAGCGCCGCGCCACCCACTCAAAGGCTCGCACAGGCTGTCTCACCTGCAAGCGGCGCAAGGTGAAATGCGACGAGGCGAAGCCGGCGTGTACACGCTGCGCCAAGTCGGGGCACAGATGCGCAGGCTACGAAGCGCCGCCGGCGCCGGTGCGGAAGGGAGGAGCCGATGGCGGAGGTAACCACTCAAAGTATTCCGTTGATAGGTACACGCTTCTCCGGCCCAAGCCGGAGGCCTCACTTAACCTCGTGCGCGCGTCTCTGACGCCGTCGTATCTGGGAACCGGCGAGGCGCACTACTTCGAGCGCTTCAAGTCGCAAGTCATCGCGGACCTCGGCGCGTGGTGCGGCGCCGAGTACTGGCGGTCTAAGATCCTGCGGGATGTCCTCACCGACAAGACGGTGCAGCACGCGGCGCTCGGGGCAGCCGCCATGCTCATGGATATCGAGGAGCAGCAACATGACGCGTATGCGCGGAAGATATCCAGGAGGAGGAGTCCGTCTTCTGCAAGAGAGGGCCCGATGACGGAAGAAGGGATATTACAAACAACGACAACAACACCAGGATTCGAAGAAGAAAAAGCTGAAGGGGAAGAAGAGGGAGATATAGACCCCCTCCCCCCAGTCACACCCCTCACCAACCGCAGCGCACACGGTAAAGCCGCATTACACCACTACACAGCGTCAATCGCTCTCTGCCGCCAAACCCTCGCAAGCGAAGGCATAACAAGCGCGACGGCACGCCCAAGTCTAGCCGCGACCTTCTTCTACGCCATCTTCGAGCTCATACAAGGGAACGTGGGGGAGGCAGACCGGCTCATCAACCACGGCATCTCGCTCCTCGACGGTAACCCCGCGGTCTTCGCCGACGGCGAGTTGCGCGAGATCCAGCTCGGCTTCGACAAGATGCGGGTGACGTGGGAGTTATGTCCGTACTTCGGGGCGCCATGCGCGAAGAAAGGGGGAGGAGCGTTGAAGGGTGATTATGGCGCGCGGCACTTCGAGTTGCCTTCGGCTGATGCCTCAGTGCGCACGAAGCAAGTCTTCTGGAATGCATTCTCGAGTGAGTTTGGGCGGTTCATGGTGGATGTGCAGGGCATCATCTCGCGAACAATAACAACAACAACTTCATCAACCTCCCCATCATCACCATTATCAGCAGAAGAAAAACGCGCCGCGCTCCCCATAATTCTAGCCCAACGCACGTACTACCTAACCCAACTCCAATACTGGCTCCCTATCCTCGAGGACCTCTGCGCCAGCGATCCAAGGTCAGCAATCCTATGCACGACAAAAGTATACGCGCAAACAGCCATCATCTTCCTAAACTGCTTCCTCGACCCCTCAGAACTAGCCTACGACGCCTACGACCCCATCTTCACGGACATCGTAAGCACCTACGAGCGTCTACTCCCTTCCCCCAACCACCACACCCACGCCCACAGCGAGGGCTACCTCCGCTTCACGCTCGACACAGATTTATTCCACATCATCACCTTCACAGTAAGCAAGTGCCGCGCGCGCACAACGCGCCAGCGCGCCCTGCGCGTATTCAGCGCCATGACGCGACATCAGGCGCTATGGACGAATTCAGGCATGTTAATGGCCCTCCGGGCGCTCGCGGACCTCGAGGACAAAGGCCGGCGGAGCAGCGACGGCTTCGTGCCCCCCGAGGCGCGGTACAGCTACGTGGACTCGGAGTGGGATTTCGAGAGGCGCCGGACGATGGCCGTTTTCGTGCCCGTGTTGTCTAACGTTGATGGTGCTGCTGCGGCGGCGGCTGCGGCGGAGTCTCAGTCGGGTGAGAGTGGTGGTGGTGCATCTGCAGCTGGCATCGTGCGTGTGCCCATCGAATTTTAGAAGGCGTGGCCTGCTGTCGTGTAAGATGATAGAGTACTAGACCAGGTTAGATCCGGTATGACCATCGTAATCACACTGACTTTTTAGGTAAATAGAAGCTCAGTGCTCTGTATATATATATATATGTACATATGTAAATTGAATTAATACTTCACTCATCTAGGATAGGGCTGCTGTAGCTTCCATTACTACCTACCACTAGAGTGGGAAGTTGCGAGAGTCAGTACCTAGGTACCTGGTTACCTATGGTGGTCTTAGTACCAAGTATATAAATTATAACAAGTGTGCAGCTTTCAACAGACGTTCCACTGACACACGTCACCAAGCTTGATGGCGCAGTGGTTATAGTCGGAAGGACAAACGCTTGTGCCAGAGGCAGGGCCATAGGCATTCAAGGGTTTTCCGGTCCAGTTTGGGATTCTGGTACGTCCTTAGCCCCTGGATTCTTTTTGCCTCCTTTTCGGGAGGCGTGTTCGAATCCGGGCGGTGCCACCTAAAATTTTAATCTTCTCGATTAATAATGTCATATAATATCCCATTAGTAATTCAAATGGAACATCACGGGTGAGATATTGGTGGTTCTTGTTGATATCTATTGTCCTATGGATGATTGGCAGCGAACTGACTTCGCTTTTTTACAAGACCAATGTCAGGAAAGAAGCAGGTAACACACAAGGCAATATGGCCTCCGTCTACCACTAATGACCCAAACGCCAAGTAATAATGGAAATCAATATACATGCAGCACACCGAGTTGTCCAAATGACAACATACCACAAGGACTTAACATTCTGCTGCATCGAACAGACAAGTTCCGGCGTCTTTCTACTCAACGTCTACGAGTTGCTTATCTTCCCATGCCCTTTTTGCAGCCTTTTGCAGGTTATCTAAATCACCGCTCATTTCGCACATACTCCTAAAAGTGCCCGTCTTCTTCTTCAGAAGCTCATGAGGGTGAGCGTATTCGACAACGGCCCCATGGTCTAGGACCAGTACCTTGTCGTAGTCGACAATGGTGGCAAGACGATGGGCTATGGTAATAATGGTTGTGTCTAGTTCTCGGATAGTCTCTTGAATCTTCGAGTCAGTATTGTAGTCAATTGACGCTGTAGCCTCGTCCATGACAAGCACCTTCGGAGCTTTGAGCATAGCACGCGCGAGACAAAGAAGCTGCCGCTGGCCTTGAGAGAGATTCGAGCCAGACTCTGCGACAGGCGACGAGAGATCAAGGAAGATATTTTTGTTAGTGGCACTCGGTGTGGAAGCTCCCGTAACTATTTGATCACCCACATCAGCATTCGCCGGTTCTTCGGGGAATGTTGTCTCTGTCGCAGATACAGGGAGGCTCTCGGATGTGCCAATTAAATGTACCTTCCTAAGGGCCGAAAATATTTCTTCGTCGGTGTATAAGTCGAACGGGTCTAGATTGGTTCGAATGCTGCCGGTGAATAGCGTAGGATCTTGAGGCACAATAGTGATTGCCTGCCTGAGGTCTTTAAGGCCGATCAATCCGATATCGACGTCATCGATCAATATCTTACCAGTTTCTGCTTCGAGTGCACGGAAAATTGCAAGTGTAAGGGAACTTTTTCCAGCACCGGTTCTACCCACAATACCAACCTTTTCACGAGGCTCGATCTTGAAAGTGACATTTCTCAAGACTGGATCTAATTCCTTTCGATATCTCGTAGAGTATCCGATAAATTCGACACTTCCATGAGCTGGCCAGTTGTTAGGGGGGCGGTTTTTCTCGTTGATTGCAGGTGGTTCTTGTTCGACGTCGAGATACTCTTTGACTCGTTCAACAGAATTCATGTTCTGCTCATTCATAGCATACAGTCGAATTAACCATAGTATATTTTCGGAGAACCCAATGGCATAGCTTAAGGATAGACCGGCAGAGCCAGGGTCAATTTTCCCGAGGCTGATAATAACGAACACGCCGGCAAAGAAAGCGACGAGATCACCAAGAACATCCGTCCGGAATGCGAGCCATCTGTTAGCGCCCCACAAGAAGATAAATGGACGTGCTTGTTTATTGATTCTGCCAAGATTGTCGCGAATAAAGCGCCGTTCATCGCCGTAGGCGCGAATAGTCGTTACGCCCGAAAGAGTCTCGCCGAATTGCTGGAAGAGGGGACTTCGATTGACAGACTCGAGCCGTTTCAGATCGCGAGAAGCTCGAAGATAAAACATTGCCACAAAGACAAACAGAGCAGTAATAAAAACAGCAGCGACAAGGAAGCCAGGGGTAATGGCTGCGATTAGTATGACAGTGATGACAATACCCATCGCACAAGTCATGACCCCGATCGCAACACCCGCCACTTCTTGATCAACAGCTTCAAGATCCTTGCTAAAACGATTCATCAGCTGCCCGAGGGGTGTCACATCGAAAAACTTGAACTTTGCCCTAGATACGGCAGTCATCAATCGATTGTGGAGTTTCCACGATGCAGTAAGAGACCCATAGAATAGCCACAAGTCTCGTACGAGAGCTAGAAGCGCCCCGAAGATCCCTATAAGAGCAAGGATGATGAGGTAGTAATCCACATTGACTTCTGGGACATCCAACATTGAGTAGTCAGGAGACGGTCCGAACATGCTAATCGCAGTAGTCTTTGCATATTGCGCGATAGAGGCGAAATAAGAAGGAGAAACAGAGGCACTAGCAGAGTTCTGCGACGCAATACTAAACTGGATGCGAGACACTTCCTCTGTTCCCGATACGTATTGGTTCGCCCATTCTTTGATCCAGATGTTTGAAGCAACTCCACTGAGTTGTTGTGTAGTGAACACAACAAAGGCAATTGCCCAGAACCACCAGCGGCCCATGGCACTGAGATAGAGCTTCATGACAGGCCACTTCACTGCACCAGTAGCCTTGTCTTCCAACATAGCATCTTGTTTCTGTATAGACTTTTTCGGTGCAGCTTTTCCATTATGATTCTCGTCAGCCTCGTTGATCAATGTATCTCCGCTCTCTTCACCAACGCTAGAGGGTGCTCGGGACGGAATACGCGAGGCCTGTTGGGATCCTGGCCGGGATTTATTTCGCATTTCCTCTCCCAGTTTTCCTGCTTCAATCACTTCGAGAGAAGGGCCCTGAGCAGTCACTCGACCATTGTCTAACAGTACCACGTAATCAGACATGGGAACACAAAGCGTTGTATTGTGCGTGACGAGAATGCAGGTCCTGCCCTTCATCAAGGAGCCGTTAATACAATTGCTGAAAATCCATTTGGCGGTGTGGGAGTCAACGGCGCTGAGACAATCATCTAAAAGGAGATGTTGCGAGTTTGAGTAGACTGCACGGGCTAGGGATATTCGCTGCTTCTGGCCGCCGGACAGAGTTATGCCATTTTCTCCGACCAGTGTCTCGTCGCCGTTATCCAGTATCTGCAAATCTCGCTCGAGGGCACAAGCTACCAACACGTCTTTATACCTCTTTTCATCATACGTTGATGAAAACAATATGTTCTCCTTAATATTAGCGTTGACTAACCAGGCAGTCTGAGCAACGTAGGCGCAAGTATCAGCTAGTCCCGTGGCAGGATCTGGGCGGACATCCTCCCGGCTGCGACCACCTGGTAGATAAACATTTCCCTTCGTCAGTGTCATCTCGCCGAGAAGTGCCATTAACATGGATGTCTTTCCTGAGCCTGTGGGGCCGCAGATGATGTTAAGTTTCCCAATTCTAAAGTCAATGTCCAAATCTAAGAGGCGGAAAGCCACGGACCCATCGGCGTTAATAGCATCTTTGCTGCCCCATATGAAAGTGGCATCACGGAAACCAATCAGCTTGCGTCCGTCTTGGTCAACGTTGTCTTGTTTGAGTTGCTGATACTTCTCAGTCTCCTCTTCCATCAAAAACTCTTCTACACGATCAATAGAGACCTTTGCTTCCTGAACGTGAGCAAGCATATCTCCCAACTGATCTAGTGGAATTCTCAACAGAAGGAAGAGCGAAATAGCTGTAAAAGCAATAGAGGGATAGAGAGGTTTCCGTTCGATCTTAGTGTACATCAAGAACGAGAAGAAGGTAATTAGTATTGGTACCGTGTTCCAAATAGCAACAGCCCCGGCCCAAACAATATACCGATTCCGTAATGCTCTGAGTTCTGCTCTCCGTTTATCATCAACGATCGCACCAAACCGATCTTCCCAGGCGAAATATTTGATGATTCGGATATTCTGCAGGATTTCATTGGTAGTGTGGATCCGTTTGTCAGTAGCAGCCATGATCTTCTTTTGTGTGTAATTGAAACCCTTGGCCAGAAAGATATTGACAGGGAGTAGTAAGGCCATTACAATAAGACCGGGGATGGCACTGAGCCCCATAACCTGCCACAAAAGTGCAATCGACACAAACAGCATTGTCGGTGCAGAAGCGAGTAGGAAGTGTAGATACGATGTACACTCGGATACTTTAAAGCTGTCGACTGACATCAAATTGATGATTGTGCCTAGATTAGCTTGTTCGTCATTGCCCTTGGTTGCGTCCTTGGTGGCACCATCGTTCTCCTGCTTATCATTATCCTTCTTTTTTCTGAAGCCAAAGAAATTCTTCAGTCTCTGAAGCTTCGTATCCTTCGCACCATCTTTTCCAGTCTCGCCTAGAACCGCATGCGCACCACTTGCCGCTTTGCGCCTGAGAGCTTTTGCATATATTTCTCCTATAATAATAGCCCGAATGCGGATGCAGATCTTTCTGCCTATCCACAGCGCCTGGTTATCGGCAATAGATCGAAGAATATCGGTCACGGGAAGCAGAATCACCAAGAGCCAAAGAACGTTCCTTGGTGCCATATGTGGCGTTTCAACGTACTGGAGGATAGCTCTAAGTAAAAGAGTCGGCGCAAAAGCAACGAACCCAGAAAAGATAGCATAAAGACACTGTGCGATCAACATGCCTTTGAAGTACTTGGCCAAGTGAAGAGCCAGGGAGGTTGTCTTTTTAGCCTGGCGGTAGTGGGCGAGAACGGCGGCGGCCTTATCGCGCGGAATCAAGTTCCATACCTTATCCATCTCCAAAGGCTCTTTGTAGCCTTGCCAAAGAATAGGATCGATCCAGGAAAAAGTTATCAGAGAAAAGACAGAAGCCAATGGTTCTCGCGATGGTTCAATATTATCTTCCCACTCCATCAGTATCGTCTTATTACCCTTCCTAGTAGTTAAGCCAAGGGCGAATAGTAAGGTGGTTAGAGAGAACTCGACCACGACGAGGACTTGGGTCATCTGGGAACTCGGGTGTATGAGAACGGACCGGAAGAGGAGGATGGTGAAAAGCCACTGGAAGCCATAGATAGTCGTTGTATGGCCCCATAGATGAGGGACACGCCAAGCCGTATTCCCAAGAAATAGACGCAGAGTAACAAGCACGAGGACATAGGCCCAGGTCAACAGGCCGACGACAGCAGCAATACGACCACGCCCAGCATAAGTTTCAGTAATAAGAGCAATGATATTGACAGCTACCAGGGCGCAGATTGAGGCTTCCTCGACGACAACGACCAAGTGTTGGGCGGGTGGATTATCGGCTTGCACGATAGAGCCCCGGGTCGTCGTTTTGACGAGCGCAAGACGGCCGCCGCCATTGGCGTGGACAGACAGACTCTCATCGTCGTCGGCGCACAGCACGGCATCCTCATCAGGCGGGATCTCTGTGTGGTCTTGTGGCTCGACAAGCCGATCGTATCCATGGGGCCGCTTTAACTTGGCTTTGCGATGTATTATTTGAGTGACGAGGAGGAGGAATGACACACATATTAAAATTAGAGGGAAGAGGACTTGAAGGTAACTGTTACACAGATAGCAAATATCAGTAAGAGGCCACCCAAGACTGACCAAGAAGAAGAGAGATACTCACTCGGACTGGAAGCATGTGGTGAAGTCATCGACCTGCCATATCGGCCACGAACACGAGGCAAAGCTCATGGTTGTTCAAGCCACAGCCCGATCCGGATCCGGGGCCTTATCGAGCAACCCGACAACTTTCACCTCACCTCCTCGCGGGGCGTCAACTCCAAATACCAGCGAACCCCACCCGATACCAGCACGTTATTTGTTGATTATATCAGCTCAAGGATCAGCCTATGGTGGGAAAATGGCAAGATAGCAGACAATTGATATTTGTAGCATGCACAATAGCAAGCATACGTGCGATTGTGCTGTTGGCGAGCTGTGCGAGACAAAGCAAGACACGCCTGTGGTATGCGACCGTCCAGGGAGAGAGCAGATAGTAGTAGAAAAGAAAGGATCGGCCGACAAAAGGACGTCTTGTCTCTTCACTTATTTCAGTGCTTACCTAGATATGCCTTCCGTTCCAGGATGCTATGCGTAAGTAGGATAACCAAGTACAGTAGTGCGCTGCAGTATACCCGCCCACTATACCTACGTAAGACAGCCCCGCTAACAGTTTCTACAAGCCATGTGGGGTTTTTACCTGACTGACTTATACCGGCTCTTTTTATACAGTACCTCTCGTGAGCCAGAAATATGCACTTTCGGAACAGTGGAAGACGTCTCACGTGTATACAGCTGCATCTGCTGCACCTAATTAATCCTATCCTTTACTTAATAAATCAGCACAGAATCGTAGTCAACGAGCTCATGACATCCAGTACGTGGGATACCAATGGATTAAAGTACCTGGGTTAGTACTTACTACTGAGTATCTAGGTATCTACCTACCTAAGAGGACTCGACCCCACAATCGACCCCCTGTCAACTCGCCTACGCTAAAACTCACCGTCGTTGCGCTGCGACGACCCACAAGCGATAGCTATCCCGGCTCGAGGTACCTGGGTATCGGATCAGCATGACCTGACAAGAGATCAGAGATTCCGATCAGGTATTAAAGGTCGAAAACTGTTAATGATTACTTACCTTTCTTGCTTCTCTATCTCAAAACCAAGAAAGCCGTCTGCTATTTTGCTACTGCTCAACGATCAACACAAGCACTAGTAAATAGCATACATATACATCACTAGGTCGGTGTTTTATTGTTTTATTTTATTTAGTCTCTTTTGCCGCCCCATCATCCAAGATTTACTACGTAAAAAAATATAGCGATACCAGTCGAGTAACGTCATCGCTAGCTTTGTCTTGAATTAGTGGAGCTGCACAGACGGGAGCAGTGCGGGAGACTTTTGGTTGACTCAGCCGGCCAAGCGTTTCAGATACTGATTATACACCCTTCACAACCGTACGTTTACTTCCTCAAAGACATAACACTTCAGTATGCGCGCTCGCTGTATGATGATTAGCGGTGAACCTCACGTATACTACAGGTTTCTGTCAGAGTGGTATGCACCTAGATTCATCCAGAGTCCAGCTGACTACTTCTCGAATCTCCGCCGCACCCACCTTCCAAATACAGCATCGGTACACTCGGCCATTGGGCTCCTAAGGCAACGCTGTCTTCCTACACTATCTCTATACGGAGTAATAGAGACTAACTGTTCACTTATTCTTCAATATTTTACTTAACCTCCATACCGGTATGAGTCACGTCCTTTTCGTATTTCTTGCATTCATCTATCTGGCTTTACAATATCTATACAATATCTAACCATCCCTTACCTCACCTTGCCTTTGTCCAATGACGCCGTGAATTATCTACCAAGCCCCTTATCAGGCATACTACACTACTAGTACGTACATGCTATCCCTAGATATACAAGGGCGTGTATGCACACGGCTTGCAAAGCTGCAGCCGGCACTTCGGAGCGAATGCTAGGGGTGGATCAGAACAGGTTGAAATCTTATTAGCGCTAGACTACAGTTGGATCCAGTGCCTTTATCTCCCCTGCGTCTGCAGGGTTCCATCCAGATATCGCATTCCCATGGGGAAGTCTAAACGAGTTTGCTTGCGGAGAGCAGCAGATGACCCAGCACATATCACCGGCACGATCGTTGGCAAAAGACATTGGCAAGCCGTGCCGTATTCAATTGGCTATGCAGGTCGATCACAGTTCCGCTCTCGGATGCACTTATATGCAGGACTCGGCGCCCGCTGCTGTGCATATGAGCCTCTAGAAAGCGGCCGACAAGCAAACACTCTCCTTGCAGATATTCTAGTCAATCAAAGTTCACCGAGCTACGGTCTTGCCTACCTATCATCACAACGGATAAGTGAGACTTGGTGCATTGTACTAAAGTCTGCAACTAAACTCACTGGCACTTAGGCAGTCCTTAGGTAAGTAGTGTTCCACTCTCCAGTCCCACCCTCCGAACCCGCAGAAACCACACTTCATGAATGAAAATGTCTCAGACTCTCCCAATACCATAAAGTAATTCTTAAGCAATGAACGCAATTACATTGGTCGCTTTTGGCACCTGCAAATTCTCAGATTTATGTGTTACCCGCCATATTTGATCGGCCAGTTGGGTGAAATGACAACGAGATATAGAGTTGTAGGATTGGCTTTGTTTTTCTCTTTCTGGTTTCATCTTACTAGAAGTCATGGTATAGGTGGTTTGAATATGCCATGTTGAACGAAAGTTAAGTTCTCTAGGAATATTGAAAACATTTTTCTTGCTCTATCTAAGTAGGAAAGACGATTTGCATTGTAACCCTACCACTAATGATGTATTTTCATTAAATCTATTCTGCAAAGCCATTTACACAAGACTAGACGAGCAAAAAGGTCAAGATGACGATAGAATCATTATCTGAGATAGGACAAAATATCAATTCTACAAGCTCCGTGGGAGCTTTGTCTTAGTACCATTTTTAAGACCAACGAAAGACATGATATAAATAACTATTTCTCTTATAGATACTCAGAACCCTGTGGTCGTGAGAGGCTTTTTACGATGGCTAATCCACTACGACGACCTTACCAAATATATTTATATAATAATGAGGACCTTATGATGTCGATCTTAGTAGCTGGAGCGTCAGCTTAAGCTTTATTATCACATAAGCTTAGGCACTCATGAGGCGCGCTATCGGTCAGATAGGTGTTATTCCTACAACTTGAAGGTGTTCCGGCCAAAGGTTTAATTTATTACGATGTAGAATAAAGGAATTGTTCAATTAATTCATCGAATTAGCGAATAATCTCACTCTAACTAGATATGGTGACTAGCTAGAGATATTATCGTTGTTAATATTTTTGCTAGAAGACTACAAATTCCTCCATAGTTGATCATTGTGGTGGTGATAATATATTGCTACAGCTCAACTTTATAACATCCGTCATAGATGGGTGACTAGCATGACCGACTCATTTAGCTTTGCCATCGCTAAGCTCTAAATCGGCGTTTATGTGATAGGGGACTATCGTTCAGCAGGGTTCCTTTAGAACAAGTTACCCTTTAAATTTGACATAGTATCAGTATAATCCTTTACCTCTATATCCCGAGGATTTAGGTAAGACACTCAAATCCCTACCAAAGTAGATGAGATCATTCATTTTGCTACAGACAGTGCATCTTTTTCACATAGCATTGGCTTGGAGAAAGAAACAGCAAGCCACAATTACTACTTATCTTATCAAGGGGGTGGGGCAGGACCCGTGGACCTAATATAGCACTTCAGCCACAGCGCACTACCTTAGGTACCTAACTTTAGGTAAGTACACTGGGATTATGCGTAGAAGCTTTGATCACGTGCCATAGCTCTCAGCTCCACCCATGGATTGGGGACACATCTTTCAATTTGGGTGACACCTGGGGCATTTGATGCCAGATCCCGTCTCCGTCGCCATTTCTTCCTCCTTTCCTTCATCCAACACTTGCGACGGCCTCAACGAACAACCGAGGGCATCCGTCGCTCCTCTTCACGGCTTCTTTCCTTTCTCTTTCTGGTTTCCAATTATCCCATTACATTGCCCATCATGAGCAGTTGTAAGCCTTCCAATCTCTCGTGTGCCCCTGCGGCACTCGGCCCCTTACTCGCTCGCGACGAGGATATCCTCCGATGCGCTGTCGCCATCACCACCGCCAGTTGGCTTTCTTGCTAACGATTGCTGCGCAGTGCGATTCCTCGATCTGGTGAAGCCATTCGTGGCCTTCTTGCCCGAGGTTCAGCAGCCTGAGACCAAGGTTCCCTTCAACCAAAAGTTGGTATGGACAGGTCTCACGCTGTTGACCTTCCTCGTCATGAGCCAGTACGTGCAGCTTTATTAGTTTTGGTTTGCAGCACTGACAAGCGAGACGTGAAGGATGCCTCTGTACGGCATTGTGTCGTCTGATACCTCCGACCCCCTCTACTGGTTACGCATGATGATGGCCTCGAATCGTGGAACACTCATGGAGCTGGGTATAACCCCGATTATCTCAAGTGGAATGATTTTTCAATTGTTGGCTGGTACCCATATGATTGATGTGAACCTGGATCTGAAATCCGACCGCGAACTATACCAAACCGCACAAAAGCTTTTCGCATTTATCCTGTCGGCTGGTACTGCTACTGTTTACGTCTTCACTGGACTTTATGGCCCACCCTCCGATCTTGGCGCTGGAATTGTGTTCTTGTTGATTCTACAGCTCGTTACTGCTGGCATGATCGTCATTCTTCTTGACGAGCTATTGCAGAAGGGCTATGGACTCGGGAGTGGTATCTCCTTATTGTAAGTTGTAACCTAACGTACTAATAACCTTCTCGAACGGCTCTAATCCTTCTCTGTAGTATCGCGACCAATATTTGCGAGTCGATTATGTGGAAGGCTTTCTCTCCGACTTCGATCAACACTGGTCGCGGACCCGAGTTTGAGGGAGCTGTTATCGCCCTATTCCATCTCCTGATGACCTGGCCCAACAAGCAACGCGCTCTTCAAGAGGCTTTCTACCGACAGAACCTGCCTAACATCATGAACTTGTTGGCAACTTTGGTTGTCTTTGCCGCTGTCATCTACCTCCAAGGCTTCCGTGTCGAGATTCCCGTCAAGTCATCGCGCCAACGTGGAGCACGTGGCTCGTATCCCGTCCGTCTCTTCTACACGTCCAACATGCCCATCATGTTGCAGTCCGCTCTTTCATCCAACATCTTCCTTATCAGCCAGATGCTGTACTCCCGGTTTTCCGACAACCTCCTTGTCCGCATGTTTGGTGTCTGGGAAGCTAAGGAAGGCTCTGCCCAACTTTCGGCTATCTCTGGTCTCGTCTACTATATGTCGCCCCCGTTGAACTTCCGTGATGCCCTCTTGGACCCCATCCACACAATCGTCTACATTGCCTATATGCTCAGTGCCTGCGCCATCTTCTCTAAGACATGGATTGAGGTGTCGGGCTCTAGCCCTCGTGACGTCGCCAAGCAATTGAAGGATCAAGGATTGGTTATGGCTGGTCACCGTGACCAGAGCATGTACAAGGAGCTTAAGCGCATCATCCCCACAGCAGCCGCTTTCGGCGGTGCCTGTATTGGTGCGCTCTCGGTCGCAAGTGATTTGATGGGTGCTCTCGGCTCAGGTACCGGTACTCTTCTTGCCGTCACGTAAGTTATTCCTAGTAAGACAGACCGACGGGATGTTATGCTAACAAGACTAGAATTATCTATGGGTACTTCGAAATCGCAGCCAAGGAAGGTGACCTTGCCGGCATGAAAGGCATGATAATGGGCTAAAAGCTCGTAATTGTTTCTAACATAGCTTCTGCATGTCTTCAGCACCATGTTGGTTTGAGAACAGTAATACGGTGGCTTTAGGCCGTGTGTAATACCAAGGGTCAATCAAAAGTTATGAGGGTGTTCACGGAAATCGGCGGAGCTTGGAAATTGCATCGGCGCCGGCGGATACTCCGGCCCGGAGTTCTCACCCGAAAAGAATTGAGGACAATCAAATATGTATTTATTAAAATTATGCATGAGATAGTTGTACATCAAAATAGGAGCCATACTACGTTGGCCGAGCCCTCTCACTACGTTGGCCTGAAACCCACTTAGCTGCATGTTAGTTCAGCCACCCGACAGGGGGTCATTTCACTCTATATATCACTCCTATAAATACCTTTACAATATTTAATTAAATGCTTTAAAAATTATATTAGCATGATAAGGCTATTATTTTTTATTTATTTTTTATTTTACTTTATTATTTAATATTTATATAGTGGTTATTTTAATAGCTATAAGAATATAGTTTATATAAAAATATTAGCTTATTATAAAATAGTAGCTTAAGTACTTGTTTAAAAAAACAGCAAAGTTAGCTAATTTAAAAAGTTTAAGACTTTTTTTTAAAGTAAAATCACACTTATTTTATATAAGAAAATGCTTTTTTAAAAAAAACTATTATATATTTAAATCTAGTTTAACTTAAAAAAGTAACTTTTATTTTTATTTTTTTTAAAGCTTTTTTTTTACTAATCTTAATAATGTTATTATTATTATTGCTAGTAGTACCGGTAGCTTGTTTATATTTTTTTAAAAACATGTTTTTTATATATTTTAGTGCGAAAATATTAAATTTTAAGCTATTATAAAGTAGTTACCTTTTATTTTTTCTTTAGGTTTTACTTAAAAACTTTTATTTTATTTACTTTACTACTTAATTAATTAACTTATTTATTTTTAATATACTTAAATAAACGCGTTATTATTGTTTTTATTACGTTTTTAAGCGTTTTAGCTATTATTAAAAAATATAGCTTTTTTTTAACGATTTAACACTTTTTCTTTGTTTTTATTTTTTTTTTAGCTTTTAAATTCTACTTATTTTACTAGCATAGCTAACTTTAACAATATTAACACTTTTATTAATATTAAAAGACTTTTTTTTATTTTTTTAAAATTTTGTTTTTGTTTTTTTATTATCGTAAAATATAATTATATTTTATACTACTTTTTTAAGTAGTTAAAGGCTAAGTTTTTTAAAAACATTTTATAATATATTATTTTGCCTAACTTTTCTTTTAATAAAAGCGATAAGTTTTATAAGAACTATGCTTTATATAGTAGTAGCATTAATTTTTTCCTAGCAAAAAAACAAAGGTTTAAAAGCGTTAAATATTATCTTAAGCGTAAAGCTTTAAAGCCTAAAGTATTTAAAGGCCGTAAAATACACTTTAAATTTAAATAAATCTAACAACCTTTTTATTTTTAAGCAAGCCTTACCTTTTACTTAGTTAATAATAATAGCTTAAAAATATACGCTTTACTTTTTTTTTATTTATAAAAGATAACTTCGCGCTAAAGCTAAAAATTATAATAAAAATTTAAAAGTTGTTTAAAAATAAAATATAACCTTTATATTACGACTTAAGCAAAATAACTTGCTTAATGCTTATTTTTTAAATATAATAATTTTTTTTTATTTTTATATACTACCGGCGATTTTAATGTTTTTTTGCTTAAAATTAATATATTTAAAGTTTATAATTATATTATTACTTTTATTAAAATCTTTATTTTTAACAAGAACTTTATTAGCTTAAAATAAAGGTTAAAATAAAGGTTAAAATAAAGGTTAAAGTATAAGTCGAGGCAAAAGTTATAAATAAAAGTTATAAATAAAGGTTAAAGTATTTAAAGTAAAAAATAAGCGATAAAGTTTTTAATAAGTTTTTTTAGCTGTTAAAGTAAAAATAATAGTAATTTTTTTTATTTATTATAAGTTGCTATTATATAAAAACTACGTTTTTAATAACTTTAAGTAAATTTAATATTAGTTAAAATAATATATTGCTGCTAAATTATTACTGCTAATACTTTTATTATAATATAACTAAAATTAAATAAATAAGCTAAATAACTACTTTCGCAACATTAAAATAATCGCAAAAAATAATAAAACAGTTAATTAAAACAGCTTTAATAACCACCCGCAATTTTTTTTGTATATAATTATATATTATAAAGGTATCTGTAGGGGTTGGTACATAGAGTAAAATAACCCCTTGTCGGGTGGCTAAACTAACATGCAGCTAAGTGGGTTTTAGGCCAACGTAGTGAGAGGGCTCGGCCAACGTAGTATGGCTCCAAAATAGTATAACTTTATCGCGAGATCAGGTCTGACAGGCTTTGGTTACCACTTATTTTGCTTTGTTTAAGTGTACGATAATTAACTGTCATATTTCGACTTACACACTGTGTTGCGATGTCCGACGGCACCTTAATATCTGAATCCTAAATCTTCCGAACTCCAATAGCCCTACCGGTATCATAGCATGTCTTGTATGCAACCCTGCATTAATACATATCTTGGCGTAGCTTAACTTGGGAGAAAAGAAGGAGAAAAAAGGAGGCTAAATTAGCATACTGAGTCTTGCGTTAGGTAATACTATCCTGACGCGTAAAATGATTTAATTAAGTAGTCGCGCGATAATAAGATCCACGAAGATTGTAGAGCCAGTTACTGTGGGTCTGAGGAAAAGTACTCATAGACCCCTTCCAGATTACTTACTGTAAAGCGCTATCATCCCGGTAGACTGCTACCAAAGTTTTTTATTTTTGGCACCATGTCAGGTACTACCCTAGGTATACAGTAGGTGGTTCCTTATCAACATACCGTGCGTATGGTGTGATGTTCAGTCAGACACGGGTAAGTCTGGGAAAGAGCAAGCAAGCAGGATAGGTACGTACACATGCATATCTTACATGTTCTCGAAAATTCCCAGCGTTTGCTCATTACCTCAAACAAATCTCAATCCCATTTCTTGTTTGTTTCTCTACTTGTCCATCCACCGGCTTTCTTTCCCCTTCATATAATTTCCCAAAGTTAGACGGTCTTGATACTTCAGACACCCTTACCAACAACACCTACCTTTATCTTCGCAATCAGCCATGTCATCTGCGTTCGTCACTCGTCCGGCTCCGGACTTCACGGCCACCACCGTCTTCCCCGGCGGTGAATTCAAGGATATCTCCCTCTCCCAGCTTCGTGGCCAATGGTATGTAACAGACGTCCTCATTTCTACACCATAATTGATATTAGTCTTTTACCCGCTCCGCTTGGTTCTCACGGTGAAGTAATTGGGCTTGTGAATACTAATAGCTCTCCTTTCCCAGGGTCGTCCTTCTCTTCTACCCTCTCGACTTCACCTTCGTGTGCCCGACTGAGATCATCCAGTATAACGACGCCCTGCCTCGCTTCAAGGAGATCAACACCACCGTTCTCGGCGTCTCGACGGATTCGCACTTCTCTCATCTCGCTTGGACCGAGCGCCCCCGCAAGCAAGGCGGTCTAGGTTCTGACCTGCAACTGCCCCTTGTATCAGACAAGTCGCACAAGATCTCGCGCAGCTACGGCGTCCTCCTCGAAGACGAAGGCGTTGCACTACGTGGTCTCTTCATCATCGATCCTAAGGGCGTGCTGCGTCAGATTACAGTCAACGATCTTCCGGTCGGTCGTGATGTTCAGGAGACCCTCCGTCTCGTCCAGGCTTTCCAGTTTACTGATGAGCATGGCGAGGTCTGCCCTGCCGGCTGGCAAAATGGCGCTAAGACTATGAAGGCAGATCCCAAAGGTAGCCTGGAATACTTCGCTGCTCAGAGCGGCGAGACAAATGGAACTATTGGAACCAATGGCCTGCCCCTTGCTAACGGCAAGCGAGCTCGTGTCGAGTAGTTACCATAGGGCCATGGTATGATATATCAAGGATACGATTGGCGTTGGAGAGGTATTGGGGGTTAACTAAACCCAAGGTCCTAGCACAATGAGGCTCTGCGTTTCTCCAATTGGTGCGGGGAACCTCTTTTGCCGGGGCATGCACTAAAACATATCACTTAGACTAGACATAGAGTCATAGATCGGCCTTTACTGGTGCTCTTCGCGAGTATGAGCTAATAATAATAAAGAACTTGCTTTGCCGCAAATCTATGTCTTGGCTATTGCGTTTGTAAGGAAGACTTAACCCAGAAATAGGACTTGTTTTGAGTATTACAGCTAAATTACACGATGTTCAGTTTCATTCACGATAAGCTTTTCACATATGATTAGTGAAATTCTCTCAACCGATCTATCCACTCAAGGATCTCACTGAAGGTCGACCTAATTATACTGTTTTATAATTTGGGGATCTAGTCTTTTGTCGTGAGCCGAATTCTAGGTTAGGGGGTATCTAATGCCTACCAAAGAAAGCCAGTGGCTTGACTAGATAGGTAAGTTGCCCAGCCACTTGTGGCTTGTGCTCTATAATTCACCGTGGGCACATGCCAATTCGAGACCAATACTCTCTTGTTGGCTGCCGTCTAAGGTTTCTGTTTCCTCCATATTTACCTAAAACTCGGGTTCGAATTTGGAAAATAAAAAGAAAGATAAAAAGAAAAGGAAAAAGAGAAATAGGAAGATATGGCCACTGTTTAGGATATATATATGTCCCCTCTAAAACACGTCGTGGGGCGATCTCTTTGGAGATCTTCACATATAATGGCTTCACTGAGGAGACGACCACGAAAGCCCCTGGTCACCATCATTGGCACCACCGGCACCGGCAAATCCGACGTAGGTTACAACAAGCGTGTATAAAAAGAGGGACTTTGATTTTGACTAAACTTCAGCTTGCGGTGGACCTGGCCCTCGCATACAACGGCGAAATTATCAATGCCGATGCGATGCAGATGTATAAAGGCCTGCCTGTGATCACGAACCAGATCTCGGCGGAGGAACAACGCGGCATCCCGCACCATCTAATCTCGCACATCGACGCTCTTGAGCCGACCTGGACCAACGGGCTTTTTATGCGCCAGGCCCAGAGACTCATCAAGGAGATCCGGAGTAGGGGTAAGCTGCCTATCGTAGTTGGGGGCACTCACTACTACGTGCACACCTTGCTTTTTGAAGGCAATCTCATCGAGTCAAATGAAACCGAGCCCGAGGAAGTATTGTTTCGTTCTCAGGAGGAAACCCGATCTCACTTTCCGATCCTTAACCAGCCTACTCACGTTATTCTCGACAGACTTCGTGAGGTTGACCCCTTGATGGCTGAGCGCTGGCATCCAGATGACCGACGGAAGATAAAGAGATCATTAGAGATATGCCTCACAACGGGTAAACGAGCGTCGGATATTTATGCAGAACAGCAGAAAGCTAAGCTAGCAAGTACCGATACGAGGGAGCCCTGGGAGACCTTGGTCTTCTGGACATACTCAGAGACCGACGCGTTAAGAGAACGTCTTAGTAAGCGAGTGGACAAGATGGTTCAAAATGGCCTCATGGACGAAGTCAGGGTCCTGCATCGTCGTCTGCGTGAATGCACTGAACGGGGAGAGGTTATCGACCGCACTCGTGGGATCTGGCAGTCGATCGGCTTCAAGCAGATGGAAGCCTTTCTCAATGGCGAACTCGATGCGGAATCACCGGAGGTCATCGAGAAGAAGAAAGAGGTCGGTTTAGAAGAAATCAATATCGCCACGAGACAGTATGCACGGTATCAGTTACGCTGGATTCATCATAAGACTTTGAAGTTGTTCAAAGAGCACAATGCGATGGACTGGCTGTATCTACTAGACAGCACGGAGGCCGACAAATTTTCGGATAACGTGCTGCTTCCCGCGTCCGATCTGTGCCAGCGGTATCTCGCCGGCGAGGAACGGCCACGGCCAGCGGAGATATCAGATACGGCGCGAACTCTTTTTGCCACGTTTGAAAACGAAAGGTCAACTCAGATTACCTTCAAGGTCCGGAAATGTGAGGATTGCGACAAGAGTCTTGTGACCGAAGTCGAATGGTTCAAACATATACACTCAAAGAAACATAAGAAGACTGTGAGGATGAAGAAACGACTTGCTCTGGTCCCTGTAGAGACTGAACCGCAGCTTTCTGAGGAGGCTAATTCCATAGCCACTGAGGTGCATGCAGACCCGCCGCAAGAAGAGTGCACTGGCGCAGGCGGATTCGGTAATGTAACGCACGAATTTAAAAATGGTAACGAGTTGAAAGCATCGTAGCCATGTTTTTATCCGAATTAAGAACAACATTTGTTGATTTTTTCCCGTATCCTTGTCTACCAAGTACGTACAATGTGATGTGAATTTTTCTCAAACCTCTTGTTCCTATGGGGTGTTCTCAGGTTCTACGGAAATGCGTCTGGACCAACGGGCCTAAGATACCTATTGTCTCTGAAACTGAATTTAGAAAAGGGTTAATGTTGTTTTGTTTGTAGCAGGCTATTTAAACGAGGTCACTGTGCTACTAAAGTAATATGCTCCCTTTTTATCTCCCTATGTAAGCTGGGCCAGTTACCCCGTACCTAGACTACTCGCCTTATCTATTTCGCTCACGCCAAACCTGTTCCCTTAGATAGTCACCCCCATCATTGGTCGGGTTGCATCTGCTGTCCTATTGAACCGTGAGTTTGTCCATAAGCTTAAACTACCCCCTGACGCCCGGGGCAACAAACTTTCATTGAACGCCAGGGTCCATGCGCCTCGTTTGCCTTAATGACATTGTCCCTACGTTGTTCATTGTCAGACGACTGGGATTGCTAGACCTTTATATGTATTGGTTCACAATGTAGAATCATGCTTACTTGGCGAATCAGCTTGTCAGCAACACTACTTCATACAAACCAGGTTAGGCATGTCTTTGTTCTCGACGGAGTTGTGATGGTTGGCCATGGGGCTACGCAAATACTGGACAATCGACACATGAACCAAAACAACTGGAAACGAGGAAATAGACTAGTTTAGCAATAAGTAATTGAAACAAGGGAAGGAAGTATATTGTTTTTATCAAATTCTATGTCCCTCGGCATTGATATAGATGTTGATGGTGATTGTATACTAGACTTAGAATATCTAGCTCTTTGTACTTCGTATTAAAAAAAAGGAATTTTCTCTGCGTCGATTACTATATATATAATGGATTGACATGTCACTTCAAATATTTCTCGAAGTTTCCCACTTGCACCATCAACCTCTGGTAACAACCTGTCAGTAACGTTACACAGTTAACCCAACCGCCAACGTCACTTTCCCAACACCATCTGTTGAGAACCTTGTACCCCGGTCCTTACCTACAATGAATGACAATCTAGGAATCATAACTTGGTGCTTATTAGAGACATTTCAGGACCCCAGATGCGATACTACCGATAGCGCCTTGCCCATCCTCGTACCTTACGATTTGCGTATTGTCAGGAAGGCCCTGGACAACGAACAAGTCCAGGATATTATAGAAGACAACAGAGACGAGTCCCTGGAACTAGCAATGGACCTAACGATGTACTTCAACATCATGCGCTTTAAGCGCACTGCACACCTTGAGAATTACGGACGACAGTTTGAAGCGTTCGCGAATGCCGCGAATATATGCACGAGAAAACTCTACCAATACTCCATGTGTCTTTGCACGACTGGCCCTGATGGCGAACCGGTTGTCATGATCCGCGACGATGAGACCTGGGACAGGTTCGCGAGGAGGGTAGGGCTGGCGGTCCTAGAGCTTTCTGCCGCGGCGAGCCCATTTGCGTCACAGATAATATCACAAGGACTTACTAAAATAAAAGGTCATGAGAGATGGACTTAATATGAAAAATTGGGGCCTCCAGGAGGCTGACGTTTTAGTGTCGTATTGAAGAAAATGGAGACGTCGTTAAATAAAGAGTATCAACGCTGAGGTTTCATTAAGAATGCTACATATAAAGTAAATCTATTCCCAGTCTTGTACAAGTTCGAATTCAAAACCCCCCGAACTCCTGTTGCGTCCTTTCCGTTACAAATTAAGAATTACGATATTTGTCAGAGAAACGGCCGAACTTGTTCCTCAGTCCAAGCCCAAAACTCCCCGGCAAGGCCACTGCCACCCTCGTCCTTAGTTTTCGTAGCATCTTTCACATCTTTACGGATTCGCACTGCAACTCGCCGAGTTAGCCATCGTTTCTTTCAAATGAGTTAAGTCAATAGCAGCCAGCGTCCCCAATCAAGTTCATATGTAATTAAGAATACCGCGAATTGGGGGCATCATGTTTCGGAAACATTCTGCTAACAGATGAAAGAAATAGAGAAGACTGCTTACTGAATCTTCCGAAAGGTGCAATCCACGCACCCGTCCTCTCCATCGTAACTTCAGGTGACAGCCCGGCGAATAACTCGGTGTAAGCTCCGTTAATGGATGGGTGAAGGATGAACCATTTCAGGAATTTGGCTATCAAGTAAGGTTGGTTTCGCCAAAGTTCGGAGTCAAGGTTGCCCGGATTCAGTGTAACGCTAACGATTCCATCGGCTCTATGGCGTCGAGCAAATTCAGATCCGTGTAGATAGTTCCCTGCTTTGCTGATGGCGTATTTCTGGAACCACCCTACGTCCTTATGATAGTCGAGATTGTCTAATGGAACGACCCCTTTCGGCGCACCCATGTCTCCGGCAGACGACCCAACCCAGACGACTCGGACGACGCCGGGAGCTTCTGTCTTGGCAGTTGACACCAAAATCGGAGTGAGAAGCTTGGTAAACATGAAGGTACCGACGTTGTTCACGCCAAGTTGCAGCTCGTAGCCTTGAGCAGTCTTCGAGTTAGCGGGGGATGGTTTCATTACGCCGGCGTTGTTGAACAAAACGTGAAGCTGTTTTTCTTTTTGCAGAAACTCTTGCACAGAAGCCTTGATAGTGGTCAAGTCTGCTAGATCAAGCTTCAAGAAGACCAGTTCGCCCTCAGAGCTTGGCTCTGCCTTTTTGATATCCTCGATGGCAGCAGCGGCTTTCGCTTCCGATCGCGCAGCGATGTAGACTTTGGCATGCTTCGAGTATAACATTTGGGCTAGTTCTTTCCCTACTCCGGTATTTGCGCCCGTGATCAGGTATACCTTAACGGACTATTAGCTAAATATTTGAAAGTATAAGGCGCCAAAGCAAATTATTCCCACCTTTCCATGAAGCTGTGGTAGATTCTGTTCAGTAAAGTCGGGTTTTGGCGGAAAGAGCTGTGATAAGGTATCCATCATGCTAGGCCCAAAATCCCCATCCATGGCGAATAATTATGTCGTCTCTGCAAATCTGGATAAGAGTTGAAGTTTAGCGTGGCGTGCGAGAAACTGTGAAAAGCAATGATCCGGCTCCGACAATAATAGATGTCATCGCATTCTCTGCCCGCATTTTATAGTCGGGAATCAGGATAACAAAGGAGGGTGGGCATAAATTACAGGTATTCAGGTTAAGATGGAAGCAACGAGACGGTCCAAAGATCGGCCGGGCGTTTGGAAGGTCTAGCAACACCTGTGACGAGCCGAAGAAGCCCAATCTATCCAGCCTCGGATGCTCGGTCAGGCCGAGTGCGGACCATTCGGTGGCAGTGGGCCAATTGCTATGGTGGGATCCGGTGCTGGAAGGTCGTTAAGCCGAGCTAACTCCACAAATAATGATTAGTCTTGGGCTCGATCGGCTTGGATATGGCACGGCGCGAAATACTACTGTAATCTGTAATTGTAGGTAGTTAGTATCTATAAGCTAGGTAACACCGCCCCTGAAATCATGCTATTTCCCATTGCATGTGACGTAACAGGACTCTGGACTTACACGGAAACTGATGTCGTAGATGATGATTATTATTATTAGAAGAGTTAAGAATACGAAACTTTGAAAACCTGGCCACTTCACGTTGATAGTTATTTTAAACGTTTTATTGATGCTCTGTGCTTGCCCTCGCACCCGGTTAGATGGGTATCCCTGATCGACCTCCTAGAGGTCGTACAGCTGTATCAGATAAGATAGCAGCTATCTTTCGTTTCGCTAAATAATAACACCCCCAAATGCTGGGAGAAGGTCAACAAGGTTCTCTATCTAGGTGGTGACGTGATATCGCCACTATTCACTACATCGACGCTCATAGGTAATAGGGTCGTAGACCTAATTTAGGAAATAAATGTTCAGTCTATCTTTCATTCGTAAATTTCCTAGATAGTTCGGTAGAGATGACCGAAGATTTGTATTGTTCACTAATCAGCATCTTCAATGGTACCCTGAGCTTCAGCTTTCCACTCTTACGTATCTTTCGTCTCCATGGTGGCGGGATAAAAGTAGGGATGCAAAATCTTGTCTAGCCCGTTCAATTGGCTTATCTTCTCGGACCTTCAATGGGCCAGGCATCGGCGATAGTATTAGTCACCTTGATATGAAGCGCAGTGCTTGGAAAACAACGTGCAAATCGATGCACATGCATGAAACTAGATATATACGTGCGTGTATCCAAAGCCAGCCGCCTGGTTAGGCATAGCCCGGTAAGCATGCATTAAGTCTCATCAATTGAATAACCCATCTCCGTCAGTCATCAGGCCCAACACAAAGTGTAGCTTGATGTGGTCAATATTATTAGATGTGCGAGGGTTCCTAATATCGATATTAGATGACCGCGACTCAGGCATATCCCGCAACTTGGGCATATACCGGAAGGCTCTCTCTAGCCGTCCAATGAGGTCATCAATGCGCGAGCAGTGTAAAAGGGCGGAGTGCGATACACCTTAATTGCCATTTTGGTCACTGCGTCCACAAAGGCCATAATGAGCGTGGCACGTCGATTGATATAGGTAGGTTGGAGAAAGGCGGCGAGCATCTGAAGCGTCATGTTAATGCCGAGAGATGATCTGTCGCAAAGTTCACCCACCTCGACGAGATGGTCAGCTTTCCACTGTCACCACAAATGGAGGACGGGAGAAAAGGAGAAGAAGAGAAACTAGAAGAAACGAAAAGGCCACTCACACTAATATGATCAAAGTATGTTCCCGTCAGAGACCGAGGCAAAAGCTAGGGGCATAAATAGAGGAAAGTGAAAACTATAGGTAAGGATCTCAAGCGCCTATGGAAGGTGTCAGGTGAAACATGTCATATATGCCAGTGCACCAAGACAATGCTACAGAGAACATCACACCTGGCATCAACTAGCCCGAGAGAAATACTCCTGGCCTTTTATCTTGCCGTCTACTATTACATATCACACATACACGCGTACCTGGGAAAATGAGAACCTATGGAGTAACTGAAGGGACAGGAGCATTACGATACCAATAGTTAGGAGCTAACGCGTACGCGTGATGATGGTGAAAAGACCTTTCCTCGCACGATATGCAACCTGTCACTCATTCTCTGAGACTGAATGAGTTTCTAAACATTTAATCAATTCACAAGAAGAGAACAAGAAAGGAAACGGACTTAATATATCCCAGTTTCTATCATAGTCTTTCCAATAGGCATTGAGGCTATGTACGTTCTTTCGAGAACTCATGGCTTCAGTTGACGTCTGAATCTTGCTGGCGATGTCTAAAATGCAGTGAAGTTTACTAGGACTTTGATGAACCGAGTTCAATGTTTCAGTCCATTAATCGGTGTTTCATCTACGTAGGACGCAGAAAACGCTACCTTTAACTAAAGGACCCATTTCTCCTTTACTAACGACTTGTCGCCATTAGGAATGGAAGTCGACAAGAAGATGCCGGCCACAGTGACGCACTTCTAGTTATCGCTCACTTACCAAAAGATTAATTGAGAATCTTGCTACCCGGACGGCGAATGCTTTCGTCGAACTCGGTATTCATGTCCTATTCATAGTCTTTGTAGTCCACTTAGCCTGTCTTGCACGGGAGAGCTAGTCCTTAGACAGCCACATTTGATAGGCCAATTCAAAGAATATCTGGAGCTCAAAAGTTTTCTAGCGGAGTGGGCCGAGTCTAGAGCCTCCCAAACATATGGAACGCGAAGACATAAGCTTCGGCTTAGACGTGTAGTTCGTGAGGCTGCTTAGGCTGTAGCCCCTTGGTGTGGTAGTGACAACTTCGTTCCGCGTAAGGTTTACTAACAGGGCCGGCTGAACCTTGAGCTCGTTCTCTGGCGCACGCGGGAAGCGGGCGTTCTTACCTCTTACGAGACCCCACGGCCTCCTATTATCGTGGCCAAGATGGATGAGTTAAGAGATGAGAAAGGACATGACAGCACTACCACGCCTCCTAAGGTTGCCCTTCCCGAGTCCACAACGTCGAGGCTCTCACCATGGTTTATGAAGTTATCAAATTGGGGCGTTGAACTGCGCGGCATCACGCCTGTACCCCTGGAAGAGCGAGTTGATAAGCGATTCATCAACGTCTTCTTCGTCTGGTTCGCCGTGAGCACGAATCTCCTACCGTAAGTCTCGCATTATCATATAAGTAGTTCTAATTTTTCGATGCTGATGAATCTTGGTGTGTCGCCAGTGTCGTTACAGGGATTCTCGGGACATTTAGCTTCGGTCTCAGCCTGCGAGACTGCTCGCTCATCATCCTTTTCTTCAGTCTCCTATGCACGGTCCCGCCGGCATACTTCTCTACTTTCGGCTCTAGGACGGGACTGCGTCAGATGCTTCATGCGCGATATACATTCGGCTACTACGCGATCTCAATCATTGTCCTTCTGAACCTAGCTACACTTACCGGCTTTGGTATCATCAGCTGCGTCCTGGGCGGCTCGACCCTTGCGGCCGTGGCAGATGGCCAGATCGACAGCACGGCAGGTATCATCATCATTGGTATCATTGGACTATTCGTCTCTTTCGGCGGGTATCGCTTTTTGCACCAATTTGAGCGATACTCGTGGATTTTCAACCTCATCGCCATCGTCATAGCTACTGGAGTGGGTGGCAAACAGCTCTTCAATCAGGCCGACACGGCGCCGGTATCACCCACTGTTATCGTGAGCTATGGCGGCGTCATCGCTGGGTTCTTGATCCCGTGGGCAGCCATGGCGTCCGACTTCTCCGTCTACTGTGACCCATCTGTCTCTACGTTCCGCATCTTCGCCTATACGTACGCCGGACTCTTCGTCCCCACCGTTCCGCTCATGGTCCTGGGAGCGGCTATCGGTGGCGCCACGGCGAATAATCCAGCGTGGGCAGAAGGATACGCGAAGTACATTGTCGGCGGCGTCTTGGAAGCCATGCTCAAGCCAGCTGGGGGATTCGGGAAGTTCGTCGCCGTGCTTCTCTCGCTCTCCGTCATCGGCAACCTTTCGGCATCCATGTACTCCATCACGCTGAATTTCCAGCTTCTAGTCCCGTCCTTCACTCACATACCGCGCTTCGTTTTCTCCATCGTTTATACCATCGTCGCTCTCCCTGTCTCTGTGTACGCGGCTAGGTCCTTCTTTGCGAGCCTTGAGAATTTCATCTACCTTATTGCTTATTGGTCTGCGGCGTTCGTTGCCGTCGTCGCCCTTGAGCACTTCGTCTTTCGCAAGGCAAGTCTTGCTTCGTATGTGCCTGAGCACTGGGACCAGCCGAGTAAATTGCCCACGGGTATATCGGCGATCCTCGCTGCCGGGTTGTCTTTCGGATTGGTCGTACCTTGTGCCTCGCAGGTCTGGTACACTGGTCCGTTAGCGGCCACCACTGGTGATATTGGATTCGAAGTGGCCCTTGTTCTATCGCCGATATTGTATTTGCCAATTCGCTGGCTCGAATTGAAATGGAGACCGATATAAATGTCTAGGATATATATATACACTATAGAGATATGGCTCTTAATCGATACCCATAGACTGGTTAAAATGGTAGAAGCTTTACGGCTCATATAAGCGAGTTCATGGCGCCGTAACTTCTTACGGATGCTTGTATACTAGGATAGGGATACCCTGCTATAGAACAATTATTATTTATTGGAAAGTGTCAAGGTGTTGCCCGATGAAGTAAATAGGAGGCGTGCTCATGGCATCCACATCTATGTTTTGGTAGTAATGTACGAATTAAAGTATTGCGCGTGAAGCACCGTTGTGCAGTTAAAACGAGGGGGCTATTGAGAGCACGCCGGGCACCTTAGACTCAGCTGCGCGTATGTAACAAATAGAGGGCTCGCTCCGGCCACAACTAGTGACTGGCTGGAGTAAGTGTCGTACATAGAACTCTAGTAGGTAGGTAGATCACTCGCTACTCAACCTCTGTGCATTAAATTTTTCAATGAAATATCAAATTGAAGGTTGAATTGCTTGATTTCGTATCGTAGGACATGTAGCCGGATTAGTAAAGTTTTCCATTACGTGCTTGTAAGGCACATAGCTCCTTAGACGTAACGCCGTCGTGTACAGCGCATCGTCTTGTCCACGGACAAGCTGATATAAACTATGCGACATCGGCTTAATTACAAATCGCAATCCTTAGGCTTCCACAGAGCATTTGGAGACTACAGAAGCTTGATTAGAAGTTGTTATTCGTTCTTGTCCTCAATCCGCTTCAATTCTATGCGTCAAGCCGTCCTACTGCAAGTTTGTGGCGCTGCGAGAAATGAGCCAAACGTAGGCGGTTTTAATTCCGCAATTTCTATTAGCATTGCATGTTTAATGGGTCCCCATGGGCTTTACCTTTTGGCGATACTACGTAGTGGGTATATAGCTAGATTCATATCGGTATGCCCAAAGGTGTGTCTACTTCCGAAGACACTCACCTTCTGAGACACTAGAACGGATTGCGTAGATGGCATTACGCCACGTCATCGTGCTCTCATACCTATTTCCCAGGAGAACTATATCTCTAATATAAAGACTATTTCTTTCATATCAAGCCCAAGGTCTTTAACGATGATCGTGATAATAGCTACTGTTAGTGTATTTGTTTTTGTATTGGGGTACCACTACGTATGGGGTGTCAAAAGGCGTCTTCCACTACCTCCAGGTCCGCCGGGTGAGGCGCTGATTGGCCATCTCCGAGTTATACCCGCTGAACACCCCGAATTTCAGTATGCGCAATGGGCAAAAGAATATAATACAGACATACGTAAGCAATATAAGAGGTGTCACCCTACAGTTTTCATGAATAGCGCCTCGAATCTGGGTTGCTGATTACGTTACGATCATGTTGAAGTGCATTTTAATGTACTCGGGCGATCTATTATCGTCCTTAATAGCATCGAGGCCGCCCATGACCTGCTGGATAAACGGGGAGCCAACTATGCCGATCGACCCCGGTTCGTATTATTTGAGGTCATGGGATGGGGCATCACATTGACATTCCTCCGCTGGTCTCGGCGATTCATTCTGCATAGAAAGATTCTCCAGAGCTCCTTCACGCAGGCTGCGTGTAAAGCTTACCAGAAAATTCAAACCGAGGAGGCTCGCCGCGCTACCAAAGCCATCATTGCCGACCCCGACAGCTGGGAGATTCTCCTGCGCCAGTTCTCTACTGCTGTTGTGCTGCGGGTTGGCTTCGGTATCGAGGTGCAGGAGAAAGACGACCCCTATATTAAGATGACACTCGATGTAGAAGAGGCAACGGGACAGGGCGGCGTCCCAGCCGGCAATGTTGTCGACTTCTTCCCCGTACTTCGCTATCTTCCGAGTAGCGTTGCTCGCATTAGCAAGCTCTTTAGGCCCCTGATCCACGCTCGAAACACTAAGAGATACATACAGCGCCTCCATGACGCGCCGTGGGAGTCAGTAGAGCCCTCCATCAGAGCCAGGGAACAGCCGCGGCCTTCATTTATGCACACTCAATTCGGCCAGTATCTTGCCAACCAGGCCGCAGGTAAGCCCAACGAGGCCACAATCGAGGATCTCAAGGGACTAGCAGGCGCCATCGCCATTGCTGGAGGGAACACCACCTGGTCTACCATCATGGTCTGCATTCTGGGCTTATTGAAGAACCCTGAGGCCCGGGCCAAGGCTAGAGCCGAGATGGAAGAGGTAGTTGGTACGGACGAAAACGGAGACTTGCTCCGCCTACCGACATTCGAGGACAGGCCACGGTTGAAGTACCTCACCAATGTCCTCCACGAGACTACCCGGTGGCAACCGTTGTCACCCCTAGGTGTGCCTCACGCGACCATTGCAGACGACGAATACAAAGGCTACCACATACCGGCGGGGTCTGTGGTATATCCGAACGTGAGAGCTATGTCACGCGATGAAAGGCACTATTCATCGCCCGAAGAGTTCTGGCCCGAGAGATACGAGCCTGTCGCCAAAGGTGGCAAGGGCGAGCCACTCCCCGATGGACCATTTGGGTTCGGACGGAGACGATGCCCCGGCGAGCATCTCGCCATGTCAGGAGTATACATCATGGTCTCGACATTGCTTGCTACGATGCACCTCCGGTGCCCGACGGACGAACACGGAAATGAGATTAAGCCCACCGTTGCGTTTTCTGACGGACTTAGTGGTGTTCCTGATAAGTTCGGATGTCGGATCACATCTCGGTCTGTGCGCTCTGAGGAATTGCTGGGGCTTTGATGGATTGGTAAGCAACATACTGTGTCCTAATCGAGGCCTGAATAATCTAAGAATCAAATCAAAGACTCGAATCTGAAGACTGGATTTCATAAGAATGTGGTTATGACGTGGTAGCCTTTCGTCTCGATTGCATCAACAACGTATTCGAACAACACGGTTCTACTTAAAAGTGCATATATCTGCGGGAGTAGCTCGTAAGTGAGAATCTTATATAGAGGTGAGATTGAAAAGGGGGTTTAAATCAATTAACATAGGAAATGGACTTTTAATAGAAGAGCCCCCGAGGAAAATCTATCAGGTCTCGAGGTTTGGTACTAATACTAATAATACATTTAAAAAAAGAAATTGAACTTCTATGTCATATACCAATCTATCTACCGCTCTATACCCTCGCCAACAAGATACCAACGTCCTTTAAAAATCGAGAGGAAATCGATTCCTCAATGTCTCTCCATAGTGATAGAATAGCCAAGGCACGGGGGCAAACGCCAGAGTGATGAATCCGAGGACGCTATTACCCCATCCAAGCCCCAGTTGTGCATACAGAGGCGGCGCTGCAAGGGCAAGTAGGGATCCAAACGGTGCGCGGATGATCAGGTTGGCAGCGAGGGCCGAAGCAGAGGCTTCTGCGCCGAATGAGTCGACTAGATATGCCTGGGCCGGGATCAGGACGAAGAGAGAGCCGAATCCGACGAAAAATGTACCTATGATAGGCACGATCCAATGTACGTGGTATTGTGCTGTCCATCCGTATACTGTGGCGCTTAGAGTTAGCGACGGAGTATCATATGCAGAGCTTGAGGAGCGCAAAATCAGACAGGGAAGACGACTCTCGGAAATACTTACAGAAACAACCGAGGGGCGCGGTTGGGGCAATCCACTTCATCAGAATCAATCGCTTCTCAGGCTGAGCTAGGGCGCCGTCCTTTTTCTGACCCAGCAACTTATCGCTGAGAACAGAGAATACGACTAACCCGCACACGAAGCCAAGTCCAAGACCCAGGTAAGCGAGACCAGAAACACCGGTGCTGAAACCATATGTTTCCTCGAAGACGGAGGGGAAGGTCGAGAAAAGAAGGAATATGATGCCGAATAATGTGCCCGCGTAGAGCGAGATGAGGAGGACGATGGGGGAGAAAATGATCATTTTCGCCGGGCGCACAATAGCTTTGAGGAATATCTGCCTCGGCGTCTCGCCTGTGCCGGCTTTATGCACGAGCTTGTCATTGCCCGTCTCTTTGATTAAACGCTCTGTCTTCCGTCGTAGTAATACAGCAGCGTTGGTTTCGCGCATGAAAACCAGAGTTGCGATGGCGTGCGAGCCTGACTATTATTACGAGAAGCTAATTAGAACGACTGCGAGTAAGGATAATGGATTGGGGACTAAATACCAAGATCAAGATAAGCCGAAACGTCCATCTCCATCCGACGTCTTGAGTGACAAAGCCACCAATAATAGGGCCAGCAACCTACGAAGATGTCAGCTATTGTCCTTCTGGTCTATCTAAGGATAAGTTGCACATACTGGTCCAAGCAGAGGCCCAATACCCCACAACGCAAGCGCCTTCCCGCGCTCCGACTGCGTCGTGACATCGGCGATGGTGCCGCCGCCGATACTCAGGGGGCCGGAGGCGAAGAGGCCCGCGAAGACGCGGAAGGCGAGGAACATGTTCACGTTGGTGCTGAAGGTGCAGCCGAAGGTGAAGGCGATGTAGAGGAGGTTACAGACGTGGTAGACGCCCAGGCGGCCGTAGACCTCGGATATGGGCGCTAGAAATAGCGGGCCGACGGCGAAGGCCAGCAGATAGATGTTGACGGTGAAGGTCTCGATCACGCTGTTCGTGATGTGGAATTCTGCTGCGAGTTGGGCTGCGCCGGGGGCGAACATCGTCGCTGCTAGGTTCCTGGGGGAGTGTGAGGAGGTCGTTGGCTTTAAGGGGTAAGGGATCCGGTGTTGGGTCGGGTTGGACTTACGCTGTCAGAGCAAAGATGCTGACGAGAATGACATGCAGGTTTTTCTTGGCCTGGGACCAGTTCAGGGGATTCGCCGGGTCGTTGGGGCCGTCCCAGCCTACGATATTATCATCACCAGACTTGTCCTTCTCTGTAGACAGCCTGTTGGCTTCCATGTCTTCATTGTTGCTTTTGAGAGTTGTATTTGTCGATGGCTCGAAGCTCGAGGGTCTTGCTTCTTGTGAGCTCATCGTGCTGCCGGGAGGAACGAGTCTCTCGTGAAAAGGGGTAAATTCGTCAAGTCTAAGTGATCATATAGTCACGTCTTACACTCGGATGTCCTGTATCTGGGCAGAGGGAGTGCATGTTGATGTTGAACTCGCGCATGTTAACTTATATATATTAATCTTCTATGAAAACTCAATGTACCCCCTATACGGTCTCAGCCCCGTCTCAATTACTCGGACGTTTGGTGAGTCAATGCAACGGCCGTCCGTGGTATGGAGGAACGGAGGACGGAGGGTGGTTCGGCGGGCCGTCGGATGGTCCCTGCGCCTCCGAGATGTATTTTGTAGGCAGCGACCAATGAAGTCGCATGCGTACGCTTAATAGTGGGCTGTGGTCGATGATAAGTCATACTTGACCGTCCGAGACTTACCTAATTTCGTCCAACGTAAGTAGAAAGATATATAGCATAGACATAGGTATTCTATCGCTCATCCCGTTTCCTTATTATTTTATGATTTTAGACGCTACGCTTTGCTTATTGTTACCTCGAGCTTTGCCGCGCTCTCGTCATCGTCCATAACGAATCGCAGTTCACTTACTCCTGACCCAGCCCCCTGTTGACTCACCAGGCACACGAATAGAAAATACACGGCGTTTGGAAACTCGATGCATTTGATATTTATCTTGTCCAACCCTACGTTTCCAGATGTCTAGTTGAAGCCCACCCTGGTGCATACGTACTACGACATATACCACTTACATGGGCTGCATCGTGACTTTGGGGTATCGCGAACGGAAGATAGCCCATCTGCCACATGGAGTAATACTAGACACATCCATCCATCCACGCACGTGCTAAACAAAGCCCCGATTGGGAGGTGTTGAGTGTATGAGATGCATGTCGATTGCGTCAGGTTGTCGGTTGCACATTTGTGTTGAAGGGTGGGGAGCTGTGGTCATCTGGTACCCAACCTCTTGAAATGGAGGGCTGAAAGTATACGTAGATTGGAGGCAGCAACAACTTGCTTGTTTCCCCAACTGCTCATAGAATGTTGGAGTTGTTGCTAACTTACACAGTACTGCACGTCGACAACTGTTGCGATTTATCATGGAAGACCACCTATATATGAACTGCCGTAGCCAACCTTTTGTGTAGGAGGGTTGTTCATTGTATATATGAAACTTACTAAATATCATACAGCGACATGCTAACTACCTATACTATCCAGTAACTATACACATCACACCAACGATTGCTCTGGTCACACGAAGCTGTCCGAAAAGGGAAATCAGCATCTAAGACATCAGGGATCAAGTCACCATGTGGCTCTTGACCGTGGCTGAGATGTAGTGTACTAACAGAGTACAGTGACAGAAAAAAGTACCAATTTGCCCAATAGTTAGAGAGTACTAACCAATCAGAGCTTATATGATAGGAAAAGTCCCCCCCCAACCTAGACACTTACGGCAGCTGATGCAGAGGGAAGAGGTGCCTACATCATACCTAACGATGCGGTACCTGTTTACAGGGAAGAGAGCTTAATTAGCGTATAAATAGGTTGGGTACCTTTGCTTCCTTGAAATTACTGCCGTACCGTAGGTACACTACAGTATCGGATGCCACAGCAACCTTCCCGCCATAGCTGCATGTACACACTGCCAGTGGTACCTATCCTTATCTCACCAACAGCGCTGCATAACCTAAAAGAGGCGCCTGTGAACCCATGAGCCCATGACCCACCTAGCACCCGGAACGAACTGTTGATACTACTACCTACCTAGGTAGGTACTTAAGTTTAGTGAGTCAATTGTCAATTGTCCACCATTGTCCACTCACCCGCTAGGCCCCCCCAAACTCCCTCCCGGCGCAGGCTAGTAGTAAGGTAGCCTGCATTGTACCCATACCTTGCGCCGTACTTACTTAATCTCGAGGTAAAAGGCAGGCCTTACTGAGTATACATACGTATCCACCTACCTTGTCACCATCTCCATCTCCAGTCGAGCTCTCTCTCTGACCTGGAAACCGGATGGTCTAGCCTGCCTCTGCACGCACCTCCCAAACAACCTCCTCGTTTATCTGACACTGTGCTCGCAGCCGCATCGCAAGTAGAAAAAAAGCTGGGAAAGGTGTAATTGTCGCTGTCACCGTTGTTATCGCTGCTGCTGCTGCTGCTGTTGCTGCTGCTGCTGCCGCTGCCGCTACCGCTCCTTGTTGTGCTTTTACCTTCTCTCTTCTCCCATCCAAGGTCGTGACGCGGAATCTACCGCGACATCCGCCTAGACGCTTGCCGCTGCCGCTCTTGCTGCTGCTACTGCTGCTGCAAGCTCCACCCGCCTGCTTTTGGCAGCTTTGCTTGCTTGGTTGCTTCCTTGCTTGTTGCTTGTCCGAATCAATCGATCCTTCCCCGTATCTGTGTCGATACACATCTATACACCTCTATGTCGAGAGGTTCCATCGTCTCGCCTTCATCTCTCGCCCTCTCCCACCCGACACTGTCCCCCCACCGTGTCCCGACCGACCGACTTCCACCCTTCTTCAACCACGCGGCCCGACGCTTTAGCCTCCTCCTTCGCTCGTTTCCCTCAGCGTCTGTAGTCATATATACCAGCGACTAATATCCAACGCACACCGAAGTGCCTCCCTTCCTAGCCAACCCTGCCTTGAGCATATAGCTGGCCAACGGTTTTTTTGTGTGTGTTGATCGATTGCTGTCCAAATACCAGCCCGTAAACATGGGTGCTTGCCAGTCGTGTTGTGGAGGTACATACTTAATGCCTATATGTATCGTGACGAGAATGATAGATGCTGAGTCTAAGTAGGCAAGTCCCGTGATGGACTGTACGAGCCCGTCTTGGCGGATAGCGAGCGAGAAGCTGTCGCGGATCTGCTCCAATATCTCGAGAATGTGAGTGCAGTATTTCGATACGATCTCGATGACAAGCGAGAGCTGACTACATCCCAGCGCGGGGAAACCGATTTCTTCTCAGGCGAGCCGCTCCGCGCCCTGAGCACACTCGTATTTTCTGAAAATATCGATCTCCAAAGGAGTGCAAGTCTAACATTTGCCGAGATTACTGAGCGAGGTAAGTTATTGTTGGGGATTACCACATGAATGCGAACCACCTCTCGCACAGGGTCGTCCTGGGCCTGTTATCTAGTTACACATTAGACCCTCCTGGAATGGGCAGCTGACACGTCCGTAGATGTACGAGAAGTTGACCGAGATACCCTCGAGCCTATTTTATTTCTCCTCCAGAGCCCCGATATTGAGGTACAGCGGGCTGCCAGTGCTGCTTTGGGAAACTTGGCCGTTAACAGTATGTGCTAACCCTCCGTGAACCGCCTGTAAACGTTCGCGCTGACCAGATGATGAAGCCGAGAACAAAGTCCTTATTGTCCAACTCGGCGGCCTAACGCCCCTCATCCGGCAAATGCTCTCCCATAACGTAGAGGTTCAGTGCAATGCCGTGGGATGTATTACCAACTTAGCAACGCACGAAGACAACAAAGCTAAGATCGCACGTTCTGGAGCACTCGGCCCACTGACACGGCTAGCCAAGTCTCGAGACATGAGGGTTCAACGTAATGCTACTGGCGCGCTGCTGAACATGACCCATTCAGGTAGGAATCCCGCTTGCTTTCGATGAGCATGGTCTAATGTGTGACAAAAGATGAAAACCGTATACAGCTCGTCAATGCTGGGGCCATTCCCGTGCTCGTACAGCTACTCTCGTCTCCTGATGTTGACGTGCAGTACTATTGCACTACGGCCCTCAGCAATATCGCAGTAGACGCGAATAACAGAAGGAAGCTAGCCGCTTCGGAACCGAAACTGGTCCAGTCCTTGGTCAATTTGATGGACTCCTCATCCCCTAAAGTACAGTGTCAAGCTGCGCTAGCATTGCGAAATTTAGCGTCAGATGAAAAGTATCAACTCGATATCGTCCGTGCTCACGGTCTAAACCCTCTTCTACGCTTGCTACAATCGTCATATCTCCCCTTAATACTCTCAGCCGTTGCATGCATTCGAAATATCTCAATCCACCCTATGAATGAGTCGCCCATCATTGAAGCAGGGTTTTTGAAACCTTTGGTAGACCTACTTGGGTCGACAGAGCATGAAGAAATCCAATGTCACGCTATATCAACGCTTCGAAATTTGGCCGCTAGTTCTGACCGGAACAAAGCTCTTGTCCTCGAAGCCGGTGCCGTTCAAAAGTGCAAGCAACTTGTTCTCGATGTCCCCATAACTGTCCAATCCGAGATGACAGCGGCAATTGCCGTGTTGGCATTATCGGACGAGCTTAAGGCACATCTGTTGAACCTAGGTGTTTTTGATGTACTGATCCCTCTAACACACTCCCCGAGCATCGAGGTGCAAGGGAATAGTGCTGCGGCCCTTGGCAATCTATCCTCTAAAGGTAAGCATTTTCTCCTTTTTCTCGTCACATCTTAGAGCGTCATGAAAATACTGACTTCATACGCAGTTGGTAATTATGCAATCTTCATTCAGGATTGGTCAGAACCTAATGGCGGTATCCACGGGTATCTTAGCCGATTCCTTGCTAGTGGTGATGCTACATTCCAACATATCGCTATCTGGACCTTACTTCAATTGCTTGAATCCGAAGATAAGACTTTAATTAGTCTGATCGGCAAGTCGGAGGAGATTGTTGATATGATCAAGCAAATCTCCAATCGACAAATCGAGTCGGACAATGAGTTCGAAGAAGACGATGAGGGTGAAGTTATCAACCTTGCCCAACGTTGCCTGGAACTTCTAGGTCAGAGCATGTCAAAGGCACACATCGAAGGTTGAAAAGACTGGAATGATAGTCTATTCCCCGCTAGGCTAGTCTTTCCGATATCGAAATTTTCTTGCGTCATTATATTTAGGTTACTCACAGCATCCCAAGCGGACGGGGCGGGTGGGCATGGCGTTGGGGCGTGATATATATTAGCCAGTGGGTGTACTCTGGACACCGGCCACCTGTACATGGCTTTGTGGGAGTCTTGTGTAGGGCTCCTTTCCTTGCGCGGCTGCATATCTGCATTGGGTGGCCCACATTGCGGGTTTGGCGTTTTGTTGAAAGAATTCCCCTGGCAATTACCTGTGAGCTTAGCCTACGGCGGTTTAATGAACAATGTTGAGAAGAGCCACATTCAAGGGTAGCGATAGATTTCTTGCCCGGGATGGCTTTGTTTTCAAAGTATCGGGTTTCTTGTTGAGGTACCTTATATTTTTGTAATTAGATGCCTGTTCTCGCAAAGATGATATCCAGTAATCACTAAAGACTTCTCCCAAACGCCCCGGTAGCCATGCAATTACTCTCTCGGCCCGTATAGTACATCTAGTATGGTACAGATTACGACCCGTCCACTATTTGGCCCGTATCTATCCCCAGGCCTTCCGAGGGTGAGGGCTTTATTTCGGGATGTCGGTTGGTTTCTGTAACCCATTTTCGATTTTGGTGAACCAGTTTAGGGGGTTCAGACCAGTGAATGAGCATTTTGCTATGATCTTGCCCTTGATGAGAGCGAGGGGTATGGGGCCAAAGTCGCGACTATCCCTTGACCACGGCAAGTTGTCACCGACGATATAGCAGTGACCTTTAGGTACCTGAGTGGGGACATAGATCCGTTATTATTTATCTCGAGAATTGTCTTATGTACGCCTGTACGTGTGCAGTGGATAGCATACCATTCTCACTTATATGTCATGTGTGTGTTTTCGCTAAAAAAAATAGGGAGGAGGAAAGGGGTGTATGTAGGAGAAGGAGAAGGAAAAGGAGAGAAAACTTACTTGAATCATATTCTCGCTCCCGACGCCACGTCCGACTCTATCCACGCCGCTACTCACCCCCGAAAGCGGCGGTGTATTCATCAGGACATAGTCGCCCGGCATGCCCATGACGCGCTTGAGCCCTTCCTCGCCCGGCTCGACGGGGATCGAGTACACGACGCAGTCGCCTACCGCCACGCCGCGGCCCCGGCGGTATCGTTTGTCTGTCACGAACCATTCGTTTGTTGCAAGGAATGTGGGCAGCATCGAGGGGCCCCAGCCGGGGCCGATGCTGAATCCGTAGGCCCAGAATACGTGGGCTATGACGAAGGTTTGGGCTGTTGCGAAGAGGACGCGGAAGGGATGGCCTAGGAAGGGCATTTTGAGTTTATATATTGGGATAATAGGAGAGGAGGAAAGGGGGGGAGGGTTGTGGGTGAAGATGATATATATATATGCCGAGGTTAAGTAGATGTATATACAGGTGACGAGTGTAAGTTTGCCTGAGGTTTAATAAGGCATTTCACCAGAGTTTGATAGCTGAAGGTCGGTACATGTTTGGGCTGTATAAGACAAATGAGGAACCAGCTGAAATTGAGTTGTCAGAAAGCTCACTGTGAGTTGCGAGTTGAAGACTCATTGAGAAGTTCGTCGTTGTGAGTGTCAGCAAGCAATTATTGGTCTAAACCGTTACAATGAAAAGAAGAGCTCAGTGAGACAGCAGCTGCAGGTCATGTCTTGGCATCCTTGCCCAAACTCTCCGCTAAAACTTAATTGGTTCCCGAGCTTCAGCTCCACCAAATTCTCCAGTCCGGTCCTAATTGCCTACTATCTAGATTTTATACATGTTTGCCAATGGACACTCGATGCAAGAAAATAGCAAACTCGAACAATTCCCCTATATAAGTACACAACAAAACACAATACTGCTCGCCGCCAGACGAGAAGCGCAACAACACCTGGCCCTTATAGACAGAGGGTTAAAAATATGAAAGAAGAAATATGAGGCACACAAAAGGTCTCCTAACGCCCGCGCGGGCACTCCATCGCGTGCTCCTCCTCGAACTCGCCAACGCAACAACACTAAGCAAGACAATTCTCCTCCCACCACCACCCTCCTCCTCCTCTCTTCGCACAGCATGTTTGCCAACACACGTCCGGACACTACAACAACCATCATGTCTGCGTCTGCCCACGCGCCGTCCCTTCTCCACCACTTCATCCCGCGCCTACGCCGCCTCCTCCAAGTTCCCGCGCGACAAGGACATCCCGTTCCGCTGGGTGCGCATCGCCGAGACATCAGGGAAGCTCTCGGCACCACAGCGTCGAGATAACGTTCTCGCGGGGTTAGAAGAAGGGTGGAGTCTCGTCATGGTGGCGCCTCCTCCTCCCCCCTCACCTGAACCCACGGATCCCACATCTTCCCCTATACTCCAATCCCCCCCAGCAGCAATCTGCCGCCTCGTGAACGCGGCCGCCGAATCCGCGGCCGCGGAAGCCGCGGTCAAAGAGGCGAAGCAGACGGCCGCGAATACGAAGACGCTGGAGCTCAACTGGGCCATTGCCCCGCACGACCTGTCGTACAAGATGAGGCGTCTGGCTGAGTTTTTGGGCAAAGGGCTGAGGGTGGAGCTCATGCTTGCGCGGAAGAGGGGGGGCAGGAAGGCGACGGCGGAGGAGGAGGAGGAGCTCGTCGAGAGGATATTGCAGACTGTTGCCGAGGTCCCTGGGGCCGCCGAGTATAAGAAGATGGATGGACGGGTTGGGGGGGTGCTGAGGATGTTTTATGAGGGGCCTGAGGGGAAGAGGAAGGAGAAGAGGAAAGATAAGGATAAGGATAAGGATAAGGATAAGGGGAATGGGAATGGGAATGGGAATGAGGAATGAGGAATGAGGGTGAGGAGGGGGGTTGATGGGTGTCTGTCTGTCTGCCTCTTTTTTTGGAAGGGGGTGGCGGGGGGGGGAGAAATAGGGTTGTTGAGGCCTTGGATGTGGCTTTTTGAACACCCGCCTTCACCTTCCGAGACGACGCTATCTATAGCTTGGCCGAGTGCGATGTGTTCAGCCAATGTAATGCTGGGCATGAATTCGGGATTGCCGGGTTCAAGACGACTATAACTCCCCTCACCAAGCAACTTACTTATATTTAGACAACTTGAGAAGAGGGGATATATCAAACCATGTCATATAAACAAAATCACTGTAAATCACTGTATAAAATGGAATATATATATATGTACATCACGTTCAGATTTCATAATGTTCATTGGTATTTGTCGGCAGTAATATGCGATAGGGCCGAGCAGTTGACATACATACATCGACCGCCTCTCTAAAATCAGGGAGCTTTCAAAGCCGTCCGGAACGCCAAGTCATGCACCGTTATTGCCCATCCATCCAGGGATCCGCCCATTCAGCTATATATATAAAGTATAATCTCCCATACCATTTATCTCCTGAGTAAGCCCAATCAATGCAAGCACTCTATGCTTCATGCCTGCGAAAATACCTCCCGTTAGTGATAACGTAAGCAAATCGAATCATAAGCTAATCTTTCATAACGAAAAAGCTGCCACCAAGCACGCTGAATAGAATGGCAGTAGTCGCGAAGCCAGCCGCCACGCGCTCCCCCATCGTTATCGGGGCCGGCGTGGGGAGTTTCGACGCCGTGGCGGCGCCGGCATTCACGTTGCCTATGGACGTGCCGCCTGTGGAGGCCGTGACGGGCACCTTGGCGACCTGTGCCTTCTTCACCAGCGTATACTGGATGGCGGATAGCGCGCTCATCTGCTCGCCGACGCCGACCTCCCCGTCGAAGTTGGCTTGCTCAGTCCACTTGAAGCCGCACGCCGTCCCGGGGTCGCCCTTGAACTGGTCAGCAGGCGGCGAGCCCGAGCACTGCAGCGCCGCCGCCGCGGCGCTCGACTTCACGAGCGGCATCAGCGTATCGAAGGTGAAAGGCGCCATCTGCGAGCTCGCCGCCATCCACCGCATTAGGTATCCCTTGAAGCTCTGCTGGTCGATGTTGCACTGGTTGAACGGCTCGCACGATTGCTCGACGAGGATGCCGGCGGTGCTGTTGAAGAACACGTCCACGGTGCGCTGCATGAGGCCCTGCGTGCGCTGCGCCCAGACGTCGCTACCGCCCGTCGCGTTGTACATGACGGCGGCCCCGTATAGGTAGATGCCCGCGTTGTACGTCCACTGCTGTTGGCTGATCTCCGTGCATCCCTGCTCCACACCCGCGCCGTCGTAGATGTTGAAGTCGGCGTCGATGAACTGAACCTGCCTCATCCAGTCCCACACCTTCTCCGCCCAGTCTGCGTACGTCTGGTTCCCCGTGTATCGCGTCAGCCGTGCCGCGATGTTGAAAAAGCACCCGTTCGAGATCGAATTTTTATAGTTGAATCCTGTGTTGAACGTAAAGATCTGCCACCGGAGCCCGCCGCTGCATGTGTCTGTGTCCCAGCGGTCCACTGCGATATTGGTAGTTAGCTAACACACCGTCCACGAATTACAGTGACTTAGATGAAGTTACGGCGGTCCCTCCTTAGTTTCGTATTTAACTATTGCGAGTACACTCCTCATTACGGCTTTCAGGTGAAATAACAGTTATGAAGTTCTACTAACCATATTCATTGAACACCGCCTGGGCCAGTGCGAGCCATTGCGGTTGATCAGCTGGCGGGTTGGGGAAGTTATTTTCCGCCGCCGACATAGCAGCCATAGCCCAGAACCCTTGGTCATCGTTACCGAGAGTCCTGGTCTGGTTAGTCGGCATGAAGTCCTCGTCGTCGCCGACCTGATGGAGCAGCGCTTGGGTCGTGACGTCTATGTACGACGTGTCGTTGGTGTAGAACCAATAGTCGACCATCGTTCCAAACATAGCTCCAGCCTCCCACCCTAGACTGACTGTGAGTTGATTGAAGTACTAAACATAAGAGGATGGTTAAGCACGTACAGAAGTATGGATCTGGCAAGTTGCCAGGCGTGTCGCCGGTGTTATTGCCGGTGTAGTATTTTAATAAACCATATGCCACTGTGCCTGCTGCTTGCTTTATCGAATCTGATTCTTGAATTAGCTTCGCTATTGCAGGTTATATCAGAGATTCCCTTACCGTCACTAGAAAAATCGACTTGTAAACCATTTACGGCACCCGCCAGCAAGCTCAAGGTGCTTGCCACTTTTATTATTCGTTTCATTGTGGGAAAAATAACAATAGCGAAGATAATAGAAGAGAAGCCGTTTATATTAACGCATTAATTCGGCAACGAATCGTTTGAAATGGCTGCTTGAGCCGTCGGTCACACTAGGATCAAGTAATCACCATGCGCGTGTTCAGTACCGGCGAAAATAATTAATCGAGTGTCCAACCAGTGTTCGACAAGAAAAGAGAGGGTCACCTGGACAATAACTGAGGTATAACAAAAGAACGACTCGACCAGGAGTAAAAGAAGAGGAAGAAGCAAAAGAAGAGAAAGGAACAAGGCGATTCAGTAGGGACCGTTGGCAAGTAACTAGTGTTGATCACAACAGGAGAAGAAGAGAAAGAAACAAAAAAACCCCAAGAGAGAAAAAGCCCCAATCTAGAGGTGATGAGAAAATAGGTGTATGATGGGGGAAGAGAAACACCGGGAGGACAAACGGTTCGAGGTTATTCTTTCCCCGGAAACAATCTACTACGTAGACGCCTCATCCTCCCTATTAGACCCCAGGGAGAGAGGTAGCATCTGGCTAGGCATAGCTGGCTGGCTGGCTGCATTGAGGGTGACCCCCCGTCCCAAGGTGATTATCAGCTCAATGGCATCCAGTGCATCCAGTGCCAGCGCCTCACTCCGCACCCTGCATGCAGGCGAGCGCGGGTGCTACAGAGGCTAGAGGCTGTGTTGTTTTGTAGTTGGGGTCTGAAACCCGCCAAGTATCAGACAAGCCCAGTTTCGTCTCAACGCGCATTCTCCCGGTTTGGGGGGGGGGGAGGCGGCGTCCTGCTGTGCACCTCTAATTTTGGGATGAAAGTTCAAGGCAGAAAAAAAATCAGGACAATCCTGTTATGTATGATTCGTGGATTTCTTCATAGCGGATTGAAGGGCTACTTGTGCATGAGTAGAAACGCCTTGTGTTATCTTTCCTGCATCTCTGCGATTGAAACGCGAGGAGGAGGGATGAATGACGTGGGAGGCTACTCCGTACTGACCTTACTTTAAGTACCTAGTATAAGTGTAGCTGCAGGGGCCTAAGGTGAGCTTGTGCACTGAGGGGTCTTAGCCGCCGCCGCTGCTGCCCCCATGTAGCTTGCTAGCTATCTACCTACTAAGTACCTAAATTACTTAAGTACCACAAATATATCTATATGATCAACACACTCAACAGAGTCAAGATTCACCATTCGTAATAGTACTGCATGATAATCACTGTTACGATAGCTCAAAAAATGGGTGCCGAGGCTTTGTGATAAGTTGCAAAACATAAATCAATTGCGAATCTATCCGTAAGAATTGGTATCAAGCATAGTCATCATCCAGGTGTAAAGAAAACGACCAATCCGTCCTCAGCGCTCGCGAGGTGGACTGTTGTGCACATTAAATTTGTACCACAACATGGTTACGCTTTTCTCTTCTTTAAGGGGGGCGCTTCGTCGCCGTCATCCTCGCCTTCGCCTTCGCCTTCATCTTCATCCATTTCCTCGTCGTCTTCAAAGTCTAGGTCACTAATCGCATCTGCCTCTTGTGCTTGTGCTTTGTGGCCAGTTAGCATATGATTCGCACTTGGATGTTTTTGGAAAATATGTAAGACTTACTAAAGTACTTGATAGCGCTCGGCCACAAGTCTTCACTAAATGCGACAGCCATGTCGTCGCCGTCCGGGAAGATCTCGAGAGCCATGGGGTCTTCTTCCTCATCGTCTTCGTCCTCTTCTTCTTCTTCCGCCTCCTCCAGTTCGGAGACCTTGCCAGCGGCCTTATCGGCGCGTCTCTTCTTGTCCTCCTCAACGGCGATGGCGCTCTCTTGGGCAGAGATATTGTCTCCGCGGTAGCCGAACCAGCAGAAGAATGATACACCACCTAGACCGTAGGTGTCAATCTTGGCCCGAAGAGCCTTTTGGTCAGCCGTCCAGTTTTCAGGCTTAGTCTTTGCCTTCTTATCCTTGCTCGCCCCATTGGCCTGGCTATCCTTCTTGTCTTGCTCCCAAACCTTGACAGTCAGGTCTAGAAGTCCCTGTGTCAGGTCCTTCCCGGCCTTCCACTTAATAGGGACCGGCTCGCTGACAAGCCCTGCGTGGCCAGCCTTGGCACGGCGGTACCAGAACTTCTTCTCGAGAACTGTGTCTTCGAAATACTCATTCTCGGAAAATTCCATCTTGATGGAGATGCTGCGAGGATCGCCCTTGCCGCCATTCTCAAGCTCAAAGTGGGAAACGGAGATGGATTGCAGAGAGGAGAGGAGCACGGCTGAGTCACTAGGCTGGATGTACTGGTCGATATCCGGTGGAGCCTGCTCAATGACCAAGGGCCAGAAGTTGGGAATCTTGGCCACGAGCTTCTCTCTCTTCTCATAGAGGGGCTTGGAGAGAGCGTATTGTTGACGGACTATGAATATGTCAGTGAAACCCATGCGAATTGCGATTATGGTGTCGGGAACGGAAAAGCAACAGTCTAGGCAACAATGAACCTTCTCTGCATAGGTTACTCACTTATCTCAGTTTCGACATCCTCAAACTCTCGCTCGAGATTCGCCAGTCCCTCATAAGTTGCATTGATCTCTTCGACAACGTCCTCCATGGTTATAAAAGTTGTTGGAAGGCTAGAGATCGATTGAAAAGATACCGATGGGAAAATATCAAGTTACTAGGTGATACTACTAGAAGGATTTATAAAATTCAGAAAAACAGAAAGAAGAAAAAAATTAATCAGAGCAGCAGGTTGAGAGAGCTATGGTGGAGCTGAACTGATGGGTACATAAATCGAGTACAAAATTTTATCCCTTTTCAATTCGGCTCTGTCATTGGTCAATATCTTCTAGAGCTTGTTATGCAACCCTTTAAACCCATCTGAACTTCAATGTCACCGCCCTAGTGACGTGATCCTGATCTTGGCAAAACACTACCTATTGTACGTACTGTTACTCCGTATGTAGGTAGGTAGATCGATTTCGTCATTGGATATATGTAGGTACCTACCTTATTCAGTCGTTCTTTAACCGGGTGATTCTATCCATACTTAGACACGACTCGACTATCCCTAATAATAAGTGCATGGAATATTAAATTTACGATGCGAGACCCTGAGAACAATTGCACTTGCTATACTCGACTGGTACCGCTCCTAGGTACAGTGAAAAGAACAACTTATCAACTAACTAAAGAGAACTAGTATACGGAGGTCGCTTTCAAAAAGGTTATCTCACCGCCTTTAGCCACATGACCCCTGACCCCTGACCTAACCTTTGATTTAACCCCTGATTTAACCCCTGATTTAACCCTTTAACTACTAACCTTTTTACTTTACTCTACCCTTTTTATATTTATTACCGCTTTTTAGTCGTATTACCTTTTTAATATAGCGTAGAATATGCTTAACCTAGCTTTAAATTAATAGCTAAAGCAGGTCTTTTTAATTATATAGCTAAAATTTCTTTGCTTTAACTTTTAATTTAAAAGCTTTTTTTTATATAATAGTTTTTTTTAAATAAAACTAAGCTAGCTTAATTATATTAAGGTCTAGCAAATTATTTAATTATAATAAACGTTATATATTATATAAACTATAAACTTTTTTTTAAGCTTTATAATTATATAAAAAAGCTTTATTTTTTTAAACTAATATATTTAAGCTAAAGCTTTTAGCAAATAAAATTATTTTAAATATTAAAACTTTTTTTTAATACTACTACTAGTTTATTTTATTTTTTGCTTTTTATATAAGCTTGCTGTTTTTTTTTTTATTTTTATTTTAGTTTTAACTTAAGCTTATTATATAAACTTAGCTTTTTTATTAGCATATTTAGTTTTTATTTAGCTTTTATAACTAGTTTAAACTTTGCGTTTAATTTAGCAAGTTTTTTTTTAGCTTATTTATAAGCTATAATAGTTTTTAGCTTTTAAATATAATAAAAGCTTTTATAGTCGTATATAAAACAGCTTTAAAATATAAACTTTAAGTAGTTCTTTTATTATTTATAAATTATAAACTTTAAAAATTATTTTTTTAAAGTTTTTTAAACTTTATAGCTTTTATAGCGGTAACTTAATATAATAAAAGTTTTATTTAATTAAATAACTTTTTTTTAATTATTTAAAGTTTAATATTTATAGCTTTTATATTAAGCTAGCCGCTTAGTTTTTATAGCTTGCATAAGCTTTAGTTTACGCATTAGCTTTATTTTTTTTATATTAGCGCTATAAAAGACTTATTATATAGTTATAGCTAAAATATCTTTTAATTTCTTAGCTATTATAGCATAGGTTTTTTTGCGGCTATAGCGGTTAATTTATATTTTAAAAATAATTGCTTTTTTTACTTTAGCTTATTTTAAAGGCCAGCTAAAGCAAAAGCTATTAACTATATAATAGTTTAAAATAACTAGGTTATTAAAGTTTAAGCTATATTAAATAGCGCAATTAACAATATAATTAAAAGTTTATTTATTAATGCTTATAATATATTTAATTTTTTAATTAAAAAAATAGCTATTAATTTTAAAGGCTAAGGCTTATGCGCGTATAGCCGGGTTAAATAAAAAGGCTATTTTAAAATAAAATAATATATAAAAATTATAAAGCAAAAGTCTGCAAAATAAATCAATTAAGCTATATATATAAAGCAGTATAGGTCTATATTTAAGGGGTAATACAAGGGTTAATTCTGCCGGCAGTATTATTGGGCCCTAAGGCGGTGGGATAACCTTTTTGAAAGCGACCTCCGTAGATCTTAGCAACCAAGTTGAAAGTGGATACGAAAGTTGAACTTATTCGGCAGGGCTTCCCCATGCTCAACAGACGTGGGGGCGAAGCTAGTCCCCTAATTATCCTAGCCTTATCCATTCCCTTGCCATCTCAAAAGTAAGGCGGTCGCAAAAGGCAGAACCGAAAAAAGATTATCATCCCCAATTCTTGTTCTTATCGCACCGCAACGCGCGATAACATCGTGACTTATTCAGTCTAATTGATTAATCCCATCACGAATCTCCAAATCACCACCATCACCACCGCACAACACCATAAATCATGAACAACATACCAGGACTGGGGTCCTCGTCCCCAGCGGGACAAACATACGATCGCAATGATCCCAACATAAAAGCCGTATGTCCCTGTTCATTTCTTCTTAACTCTCTACCAACGCTCTCGCTAACCAAACCCCCCCGCCTTATAGATGAATGCGATGATGGAGTCCTGCTTCGGCAAATCCGCGATATCCGGCGTCATGGGTTTCGGCATGGGTGGTCTATTCGGAATGTTCATGGCATCCGTACGTGCTTCCTTCGCTTCTTCCCCTATCCATCATCCCATATCCCCCGGCATTACACCTCCCTCCCAACCCCAGAAATCCCATACTCACATCCCACCCCACAGATGGCCTACGACACCCCCTTCCACACCCCCGGTGCCCCCGGCTCCGCCCCAAAACCCATCGCAGACCTCCCCATGCGCGAGCAGATCAAAGTCGGCTTCAAGGACATGGGCACGCGCTCCTACAGCACGGCGAAAAACTTCGGCAAGGTCGGCCTGCTCTTCAGCGGCATCGAGTGCGGCATCGAAGGCTTCCGCGCCAAGAACGACCTCGCCAACGGTGTTGCCGCGGGTTGTCTCACGGGCGGCCTGCTCGCGCGGAGCGGCGGCCCCACGGCCGTCGCGGGCGGGTGCGCTGCTTTCGCTGCTTTCAGCGCTGCTATCGATGTCTGGTTGCGCCAGCCCAAAGACGAATAGATTTTTTCTCTCTCCTAGATTTGAAGATAATGTCCCCGCCCGCTCGCCGAGCTCTCGGAACGATATCCTGAAATACACACGCATATATACATAGACACGAGGGGACGTAATCATTAGACGGACGATGTGGTTGTACGAATATTTGATTTGTATTAATCACCTGGCGCACTGGGAATTTTGCATAGCATCACGGCGTTTATATTTGGGATATGGGTTTTTGTATATAGAGGATATAACGACATCTCCACTAGGGATTTTACTTCGAGATGGATAGAGAAAGAAACCGGCTAACTCTCCCCATGCGGCTATGGGGGGGAGATGAGATGCCAGCGATATGAGGACCATATTACAAAGAAGCTATATAACATCCAGGCCCATGTAGCATGGCATAATTCTAGAAAATATGTTCTGCTTAATCGTCAGCCAGTGTGTGGTGTCTTTCGTAAAGTGCACCTATGTTTCCTCAACCGTGGATTCTCAGAATTGGGTTGCGTCAGGGATCCTATCTCTCGGGATAAATATAATCAAGAGCTTATTCAAGCCCCTTTACTATCTATTGTCTTTTTACTCTTTCGCTGGAACCTGGTCGTATGCTCGATAGATAGATAACATATGAAAGCGAAATGTAAATAGACCAATGCAGATAGCAATATAAGAGGAATCTCGTAGATAATAGCACAGCTAAGTATATTTCAATTCACTTTGCTCTAATATTCATCACTTCTACGTGTAGGCTCTCCGTTCATATATGACACAAGCTAGAGATGTACATCGCTATACACGAATCGAGCTATATAAGTACTATCTAATACAGTTCCTCTGACCGAGACGTTATTCCCACGTATAAAACATATTAATATCTAGCATACGCACGCATACCTTCATTCTTCGTCTTCGTTTTCTTGTGATCACCCACCCATCCCATGTGAACCCAAGCCCCGACTCCTGACTCCATATTACCCGGTAGCCCACCATTAGTCATCGCCGTGATACATCAAATTCTAAGCTCTTGTTCGGAGGTGACACCGTCTTTGTGTCATCGTTTCTATATCGGCCGAATCGACGTCGACTCATTAACGTGATTCCTGGGTCACTGCATTAGTTCCCTGCATTAGACGCCTATTTCGCCTGGTAGACCTCGAAAGACCCGAATTCCCAAAAGGCGTTTTCGAAGGCGCTTGGATTATTCGCGACGTAGTCGGTACAGTTACTAGGGCCTGTGTGAATCGACGGGTCAGTTTTTCTCTCTCTGCCTCGACGCTATCTAACTTGTATAAGACGAGAAGAACTTACATCCGCTTTGCGCGTACACTCCGCCGGCGTATTGTCCGCACAGATCGATGTTAGCGATGATGCTCTGGTTGCGGAAATGCGACGAGATATCGCAGTCGGTGCTGGGGAAATCCGCAACAGCCTCTCCCCAGGTGCTCGGATCCGGTTGTTTGGATGTGATATCGGCGGGGATGTCGTCCCGTCCGAACTGCCACATGCGAATACCCTGGTCTCGCAACTCCATTGCCATGATGCCCCCTTCCGCAGTGTTGTAGCTTTCGCCGTACGAGTCGGCATTTCCGCTGACGCCGCAGCCCGCGTTGTCATTGGTGCCGTTGTAGCAGTTGCTTTGCAACGACGAGCCCGTCATTTTCCGCTTGACGCCGCCCACTGAGCATCCCTTTGTCGTGTGCAGCGTCATCTGGTTGCCGTCGGTGGCTTGGTTTACCGCCTCCATGACGTCGATTTCACCATTGTTGGGCCAGTTGCTTTGGTCAGTGAGCCACAATGCCGGCCATGTGCCGCAGCCGTACGGTGTATGCTTCACGTCGAAGATGAAGAGACCGTTCTCGTACTGCTTCTTGGACTCCACGCGCACTGAGAAACGACCTGTTGAGGCATCGGGAACCGAACTAGGCCCCACGCTTGTATCAACTCTCAACACGGCCGTGCTATTGGAGGCGTAGGTAAGGTTCTAATAGAAAAGGGTTAGTCGACGTTTTAGATAGGGGGAGCTAGTGGAAGAGGAAGAGGAAGAGGAAGAGGAAGAGGAAAAGAGATGTTCATACCAGCGACGTAGCTTGTTCCTTGGGGACATAGTGCACGAATCCTTGTGCCGGGTCGTATCCTACGTAGTAGTCAAAGTTATCGAAGAATGTGGATCCGGAGTCTGCGTTCTTAGGTTAGCCAAAATTCTTGGTGAACGCTTGGGTTCGCTGTTAGATATAGACTAAATAAAGACATACATTCGTCGGACAACGCGTAGTCGAGCTTTGAGTAATTGGGATATCGGTTCGCCTCTGATACCTTGACGGGTACGACGATGACAATGACGATGATAACGGCGATGATGACACCAACTATGCCCCACGTCGTCTTACGCCAGTACCTGGGCTTCCACCACGGTTCACTCCCTGCGTAGGCCATGTCCGGCCGTGACCTGAGTCCTCTCTGGTGATAAGGCGTCGAGCGAGGTATTGATTCGAGCAAGCCGTTGTCCCTGACGTGAAACGGCGTAGGTCCAGCCTGGCGCTGGTAAGGCGGGGGGTCGTCCCAATGCATACTTATAGGTATATGTAGTTCGCGCGCCCTTATCTACTGAACCCCGTACTCCTCCTGCACGAGGGAACTCTGCGCAACGAACCGAGTGCGACCCTGAGGAGCTAGCAGGACCAGGACCAGGGTCAGGTACTTGGTATGGCCTCACTTCTGTCCCAATTAAGGTAACTAGGCCGCGGTCTGCCTAGTCCGGCGCAGGTCAAACACAGTCGTTGGTCCGATTCTTCGGTTGTATCGGTTGGTCCCGCAGCCCAACGATGAAAATGGCACGCTTCTGCCTAGGACCAGATGGCTAAATCGTATGCGGTAATAATACTGTTGATACCATGCATGGAATTATTGGAATCGAATGCGGCACAGACGGTAAAACGCCCCGATGCGAAGAAAATAGAATTAAAAAAAGAAAAAAGAGTAGACGAGGGGGTGAATACGAGGTTGGATCTGACACACAGTCGTGTAGAAGGTATCGCTCCCCTTTGACCAAGCAAATCCCCAAGTATACTAAGGCGTAGTAAAACTAGGTTTCCAGTCTGATTGGGTGCCGTGGTTGAGGTTTCAAAACAGGCCGATCGGGGGCGTTTTCTGGGACAGTTGATGCAGCAGCGTCCGTCGGCAACTTATACTTCCCTCCCTCCTTGCTGTAGGGATGCGCCTGCCCGGACGGTACATGCATTAGCACCTTACAAGCATCTACATACCACATATTATTACCTACGTATATCCTACCTCCTAGCGTAGTAGGTAGGCACGCTTAGATTGAGTATTTAATTGCAAACTGACGACAACATCAACTTCATTGACACGATCATAGCGAGATATCCACCCCGAAATCCGCTCCAAGTGGGGTGAATACGGCCACCATCGCAGACACAGCCACGTTATCTCCAGTTGTCTGTAACAAGCTTACGTAGTATAGTACGTACTGCAGTGTCTTAGTACTAGTATATTCACAAGTGCTCGTAGGTATTTATATGCGTTATACTACCTGAGTAGATACCTAGCTAGCGACTATATGTAGACCTACCTAGGTAGTATTAGTTTACAAGAGTTCTTAAAAGGAAGGTAGGGTAAAAGGTAACGACCCTGTATTGCCTACAATATATGCTTTCTATAGGTAACCTTACTTCCCATCTCAGCAAGATTAAAGGCTTTCCAAACAAGTAATTACAGGGGTAGTAGGACAGGGGTTGGTGAATATAACATCGGGGTGTCGTCATAACCGAAGTCAATTAGGTCTTCTTGTTTTTTTTTTTTTTTTTTTTTTTTTTAACATAATATCTACCTTGCGCTCAGAATCCAAGTGGGTTAGTCTTGCAACCAAATAATGGGTTAGCTCACGAGCATTCGATTAACCTATGGTACTACGACAATAGATACACTGGCTGAGAGCGCTCCTTCCATGCTATATATATTCATCTCTTAGAATGAATTCTAAACACGGCAGATCAATATTCTATTTACAATGTTGGCGCCAACCTTATGACTTGACCCGGCCTTGCCAGATCTATGGTGTACAGAAGAATGGTCGATGACATAGTTATTTGCTATAGCCAATATGAAGATCATTCGAACCCCGACATTGTCAGTGCCATACCACTCGTAACTGGTATATATACCTGGGTGTAGACGGACGATTGCTCATATTTCGAAGCCTTTCAGTCATCGCCTTCTTCTTCTACCCTTGCGCGTTTAGGGTCCCTTGATTCCCCATCCTGTAAGCCATAACCTCTTTTGGAAGAAGAGCTTTGGTCTACTTCGGCCATGAACTTGTCCATTTGGAATGGGTCGTTGCCGGCGGTATCACGCTCAAACTGCACCGGACCTTCCCGAGCCTAATTGGTCGTCACGTTAGCAGGAATCATACATAGGGACGGAAAATAAAAAGAACAATGGATAACTCACTTCCGCATCTGCTGTTCCTTTAAATGTGCCACGACCCAGAGCCTCGCCAAAGCGACTAGCTTTTTGGATCTTGGCCATTTCCCTATCGCCAGCGGCCTCATCGTCAAAGTCTTCCATATTCTGGCTGGGGCGGTATATGCTGTTGATTGCGTCGTGAGCGGCAAAAAGAGGCTTGTCGTACGGGTTGTCCTCATTAAATCCGCTATCAAATCCACTGGATTGATTGAATAAGCGAGAGTCGTACATCGATTCAGCCTGTGCTGTGGGTTTCGCCAACCCAAGCGCAATCTTCTCCGAGATATCACGATTCTGCTCCCGCGCCATGACTTGTATCCGTCTCTCTGTTCCCATCCGTGACTGCCGCAACTTGCGCTCCTCGGCCTGGCGTCTTTCTGCACGTGCCTTTTCTCTCTCTCTCACCTCGGAGTCGTCGCTCTCAGATCCAGAGTCTGAATAGCTGTAACTTCGTGAACGAGAGCGCGAATCTCGGGGACTTCTCCGCCTTGAAGCATCAGCACGTTCTTCTCGCGCCTTTTGAGCCAGCATCCGTAAACTATCTTCTTTCTGGCTTTTCTCTTTCTCGGCAAGTCGTTGCTGCATGAGTGCACGTTGTCTAACTTCCTCGCGAGCATGCCGATCAGCCATAAACAGGGCCTCAGAAAACTGGGCAAATTTGTCATTGATAGTAACGTCTTGGAGGCCTCGACCATCTGCGGCCAAACGTTTATCCAATGGGACCGTAAAGCCCTCTTATCATCAATTAGCTCAAACGTACTTGCGTCGTCAGCACGGAGTTGCTCACTCACTTGGATTCTTCCAGTTGGATACAGGAGGAGGAATTTTCCATGCCTCTTGATCCTCCGCCGTTAATTTACGAGGTGGTGACCTAAGAATAGGAGGCGGTGGAGATGGAGGTCCCCTAAGCGGACTTGTCAGTTACATACTAGCAATAGATAGACGCAGATTGGACAAGAATCAGAATTAAAAAAATAAAATAAAAAACAATTAGGGGGGGAAAGGACGAATCTTACCGAGGAATCTTCTTGTGTTTGAATTTGGGCGGACTCAGGGGATCTTTCTGGCGCTCCACAATCTTTATAACACGATCTTGTTTCTTCGAGCTGTCTCCCATCTGATTCGCTGGTCTATATTTCACATAGGTTGCTTCTCTTTTCGTGTTTATATTGAGGTTTTTCGGTTTCTGTGCCGCGACCGCGGATCCAATAAGCGAGGCTAATGCCTCTTTGGTCCTCGCAGTCGTCGCTGCTACCTGATCCTCCGTCGGTCTGGCCAGACTAATCTCTCCGGCATCTGCACGCTGTCTGAGAGGTATCAAAGATGAGAAGGAAGCGTGAACGATCCGCCCATCGGCGTGTCCCTGAATGTCTCGTTAGTAGAGCGCGCATGAATATGTGGCGACATGTTCGTGGCCTACCTGTCTCGCAATAGCATCGTACTTCACCTTACCCTCAGCATCAACCTGCAGGGCAAGGGTATTATTACTCGTTGCCGACCCCTTTCCCATACCAGATGGGTATTGAGCAATAGGGATTTCTGGGAACGCTCCACCATCTCCATAGTCTTCTTCGAGCCTCGGTCGCCAACCCAAACGCTGACGCTCACCGTAGGGGGGTGGTCCAGATCGGCGAAGAACGATTTGGGACTCGTCTATCTGGCTGCGCCCGACGATGCGCGGCCCTCCATGTTGCGCATAAATGGGCGTCTCCTCACCTTCGCCAGTGTATCTCGGTTTTGGTAGGGCAGCTGCCAGTGAGGCGGCCATCGCGTTATTGGGGACGTGGGACCGTCGCGTACGGCGGGTATGAGATATGGAACTGTCGCGGGCAGTTACGGTATCTTCGAAACCTTAATTCCTCTTATTTCTAGCGTATTCTGGATCTAATGCGACATTATATTCAGATATGCGATGTGAAGGCGATGAATACCGACGCGTTTAGTAAGGGATTATCGTCGAACAAGAACTTCTAGGTAGCCAAGTTTGATAGGTAAGGTAGTTGAAGCTCTGATGAAATCCATACTGTAGAGTGGGTCAATTTAGGTACTTAAGTCACTGTGGCCCGACCGTGGTTTATAAGAAACTGCGCCACAGAGTTCTGTCCCCAGCAAGTACCGAGGTACCTATAAGTAGGAGAGCAGGTTGGAATTTACAGTTCTATCGAAAAAATGAGGCACCTTAACTCTGGTATTCTTCATCACAATAGAGCGTAACATAGCACAGAGTTTTCAGATTACTACAGGTTCCTTGTCTTATTCAGTCTACGATCTCATTCGTAACCTTACGGCTCAGAATCCCTTTTAACACCTATGACACAACACAACGCGCCAGTTGTCAACCAGTATCCGTTTGTGCGCCTCAAAAAAAATTCCACATTCATTACACAAGCGCCTGCTCATATTTCATACGTAACCTTTCCTCGCCCCCTAGATGCCATCGTTAGTGAGTGCATGAAGCACAAGTAGATGTAGAATATTCTGATAACGTACCTGGAAGAAGAATCTAACAATGAATACCTGGAGGCCGCCCATGGCAACCACCATGACGATTTGGATCAAGCTGAAGTTGACAATTCTTGACTCTGTGCTTCGGACGGTACTAAAGTTTCGGTTCTCTCGGGTGCGGAAATATTTTTGGTTTCGAGTGACAGTAGAGAGAAGGCCGGAGATTTTGTAGATGGATTCCTCGAGCACGCTGGTCTGTTCTGGGGAAGAGCCTTGCTTGGCAGGAAGCTGTGCTCGCACTTCGTCCTCCACCTATTGTAACGTCCCGTTAGCCGTTTCCTCGCAATCCACATGGCGGTGTGGGGGACGCACCGCAATCTCAAAGTCGACGAATTTTTCCGAGTATGTGCTCATCTCATTGTTGAAGCAGAACTTATAGTCGCCCATCTCGTTTGCCGTGAAGACAAAATCGCCCTGGCGTTCCTTCTCGCCATTCACTATGACTTTGTCGGATGGACTCGTAACTTCGTAATCGATATCAAAGGAACCTCCAGATTGCACCTGTGGTCCAATTGTCAGCCACTGTTACGAGATACATGTTGGCGCGCGACGCACAGCAAAGTAGAATGCTATCTTCTGCCCCAGCTTGTGAGGAGTGGTGAAAAAACAGGCACGCTCGTTAGCCTGCATTTTGTATGTTAAAGCAGTCGCGGATACTAAAGAGACCAGCCAGGCTAGCAGCCCGACAGACAATAACGACGCCTTCATTTTGGGTCGTGAGGGTGGTGGATTGGAGAGTCACCACTGTTAGTCTTCTCGAGGGTATAGTTCTTCGAGGCTTGTCTGGTAGAGGACCACCCTCCAAACTGCCAGCCTGTCGTAATGCGGCGGATTATTATTCCAAAGACCGATGTCTCAGGGGGTGCTGAGAGCCCCTAGAACCTTGGCCGTTATCGATAATTGCAAGCTGCACCTTACTAGTGGGGCTTGGATACAGTACCTACCTAAACCCATACGTTCTCCAACCGACCTGTACCACTAGGTACGCCCCCCACACAATAGGTACCTACCTACCTCAGAGCTCCCCCTACACTCCCCACTCCTGTCGAACTTTATTAGCACTGGTGTCGTCACAGCCAGCTCCCAAGATCCCATCTGTCGGTCATCACGTCGGACAGCCGATCCTCGTCTTGCAATGTAAAACCGTCTTCTGAGGAATCTATACAAATGCGAACTCGGCTTTCCATACTATATTTCAACGCACGCTTTCCTCACATTCCCGGTGATATCCTTTAACCAACCATCCAACCTGCAACAAGTCACTCACTACTGGTGGCGTGCCCATCGCCGCGAAATATACCTTATCTCGAAGCTGATTTATTTGTTTCGCCGTGAAGATGGCGCCGCGAAGTAGAACGGTAGCTTCTCTGGCGTCGGGTGCCCTTCGCTTGGGCGCCTTCTTCTTTTTACGCTGGGTATGATGACCTCATTCCATTCATTTGGTGACCATGTAAATTCAAGATACTAATGCCCCTCACAGGCCGCAGTTCCTGTAAGAGTTTATACAAGTTCGCTTATATTGGAACATTTTCAGCCACACGTCAGCTACCTAGTTACTAATCACAGTGCTAACAACAATAGCCCCTCTTGCCACTAATTTACACCCTATTTACTATTTATGTAACGGCTTTCGTCTCCAGCTACCTCACCGAATCGAAATACGATGTTGTGGATGAGGTCGATGTGAAAGTGCAAGGCAATATTCTCAACCAGGATGCCCTCGACGCCGGTGAAACCGACGAGGCCATCGTTGAAGAGGAGGTTGATATAAAAGAGACGATCAGCGCCGCGGAGAAGCCGCCCAATCGCTTAAAGACGCTCCTCACAGGCGCCCCCAGTCCCAGCAGCCTCCTCTTCACAATACTTACGTTTCTTATAAACGTTGCATGCTTAGCGGCCGTCACCGACTTTGTGTACTCTCCAAGGTGGTATTATCCCAGTGACGATTTATCCTTTGCTAGAGTTGGTTATATTTCCGATTCCGAGGCAAAGCTGTTAATCAGAGAGCCTGACCAGGCGAAGATGCCTGTTACGGTGCAACTACACGCGAAGGATACCCAACCACCCTTCAGTAACGCCTTGTGGCGTGAAGTTGGAAGCGTCAAATCAACCACGCAGGACTCAGACTACACTGCAGTTGTTACTCTTCCCTTATCTCATTCTAAACAGCAAGTGTATGAGTGGACAACTTCCAATAACCACTCAGGCGAGTTTACCGCTGCTCCGAAGCCCGGGGCAATGCCAACACTCTCTGACGGCAAATTCACATTCTTGTCGACATCTTGCATCGTCCCCCGACTTCCATATAATCCGTTCGACCACCCGTTAGCTTTCCCCGGAATGAAACATCTGGCTAAGCTTCTACCAAGCCTTGGCGCACAATTCATGCTTTTCCTTGGCGACTTTATCTATATTGAGGTACCGCATCAGTTCGGGCAGTCTGTCGAAAGTTACAGACAGAAGTATCGACAAGTCTACGCGTCCCCGGACTGGCCTGCTGTAGGCCAGAATCTCAGTTGGATTCATGTTCTCGATGACCACGAAATTTCAAATGATTGGGATCTCCAGTCTACAGGGATCTACGAAACAGCAGTCGACCCTTGGCACCATTACCAGACTGCTGTCAACCCCCCAGAAGCCAAGAGGGCTGGAAGCGCCGGTCTCATCCCTCGTAGGGGGGTTACCTACTTTTCGTTCACTCAAGGCCCTGCGTCGTTCTTCATGCTTGACACTCGAACGTACCGCTCTAGGAACTCAGAGCCCTTTGACAGTGTCAACAAAACAATGCTGGGACAAACGCAGCTTGAAGATTTCACTGCCTGGTTGCGCCAACCCGAACCTAAAGGCGTTAAGTGGAAGATCGTAGCCAGTTCCGTACCATTCACCAAGAACTGGAGAGTCAACACCAAAGATACTTGGGGCGGCTTTCTCGTCGAGCGGAGGAAGATACTTGAAGCCATGTGGGACGCTGGTAATCTCGGGATAGGTGTGATTGTATTATCAGGTGATCGCCATGAGTTCGGTGCAACAGCGTTTCCGCCACCACAGGATAGCAAATGGCCCGAAACCGTCACAGTTCATGAATTTTCGGCAAGTCCACTGAACCAGTTCTACTCGCCCATTCCTACTTACATGCAAACGGACGATGAGGATGTAAAACTCAAGTAAGTTTATTCAACGTGCATCTTTTCTTTATGATACTAGTAGTTAACACGCTTAGATATATTAATATCGGTCACTCGAAATTCGGGGCCATTACAATTGAGAGGCTTTCGAACGAGCAAAGCAGTTTGAAATATACCGCCTACATAGACGGGGCAAATGCGTGGAATTTGACTATTCTATCACCAGCCACGGCTTATGCCACTCGAGTTGGAGGCTCTTTTTGGGACAGATTGAGGGGTCTTTAATGCTTACACGGTTTGGGAGGCAAATTCTAGATGATAGACCTGCTACTACTGCAAAGAATGATGGGCGCGTCGTTAATAGAACGGCACTAAGGTGAACTACAGGGAAACTTCTCGTTAAATCATTGCGAACTATTCTACTAACCCCTAGTTAACGAATATATGAATTACTATTATTACAATGCAATTTCACTGAGTCCTCTTCACTTCCCAGTCAATTCCAGACTAAGTTTGTCTATTACGTCTAGACTTTACACGACTCTCTTCCTCCAACCCTTTTTGGATTTTCGACTTCTGCTCCGCTACGGCGCTCGTGTATGGATCACATCTCAGTCCCTTTATCCGCCCATGACACGGTGCTTATACTACTATCTTCAAGACCTCTTCTCCATTGTTGTCATCATCGTCTTCTTCCTCATCCTTATAAATAAGTTATCAACACGAGATCATTGACCGCGGCCGTGTGCAAAGCGCAGGCAGCGGCGCACGCGATAAAGGTCCGTCCGTCCGTCATCTTTGGATTGGTTGTTGTATTGGCTGGTCCTTGATTGAGCGGTTACAGTGGCTTTGGAATCACCGCTTGCCGCTGCTCTTCCATTTATTTATTTAACTCTATCTGATTCTATATAAGACGAGGGTTTCTTATCTCTGGTGTTCTGAGCTTGGATCATGAAGTTGCTTGGATAGATGCCAAGCCGGCAGCGGTAGAGGCAGCGAGTTTCCCTTTAGTAGTATGCGATGTACTGTCGCCAGTCTTGACGTTATGGGAATCAACACTATCAAAATACCCGTCGTATTCGATGAGGCCGTTTGTGTTTGTAATCTAAGCATAATCCGCGGTCCGAGACTCAGATCTAAATATTGCAAAGGACAGTCTATGCTTTGTGATTCTGATTTTCCACACCTTATCACGCGACAAAGTCGTCATGGAGCCGTTATGATGCAATACCTATATGTACAATTCTGTTATGTTATAGTCTAAAGAATTATGGTTGGAGTTGTAGGTATGCTTTTGTTTCTGGAGATTGTGTGCATCTAGTATTTCAAGAGCCTCTAATACCAAGTTGTCCAAGCGTGATGTTAGCATCTTTCGCGGAGAAACAACTATGATATCTGATATGTACGTTAGACAATTTTTTATGATTACTTATAGAGAGGTTGCTAATTTAGTTGAAGCTCTTGCCTCTATATAGCTAATTTAACTACGTAAAACTCGGGACGCTTGAATATCCAAAGATCAGGTTTGTAAAGGAGTTACTTCTTCGTATGACCATTTCTATTAAAGCATCAGATCCATAATTCATATTGTAAAAGAGGAATTTGAACGTTGCAGATGCATGTACTACGTAGTTCATGTATTACTAGTGAGGCAGCGACGGTGATCTTTTGCCCTCACATCGACTGGCGAAAAGTAATCACGACATATCGAGGAGGTAGGCACCTCTTTATCCAACTTAGAACTATGTCAGGGTTGCCTGCCGTTCACTTTGGCTAGATAAACTCATTCTTACGTGTACGGTTCGATCCAGCCATTGACTACAATTGACATACTATGTAGCCCCCTACAGCACCACGACACGACACAAATTCCATCAACATTAGCTATCGAATGGGTCTCATTGAGGTGATGAACAGGTGTCGACTGACACATTGGGTTCACCGTAGCCTATTCTAGGTTAGATATGTTGACGGTGAGTAGATCCTAATAGATGACGAGTCTCGTGGAGACTTCGGATTTAATCGATTGTAGCCGCCAACTACTCCGTACTTGTTGATTACCAACAGTTCAGCTCACAAAGCGCTAAGCTTAAAGTGCTTAGCTAGGTTAGGTAAGTATTCAAAGTGACCGGGCGTTCTGTTCGGATAATTGACGAAGCAGGGAATAACGCCTCACGGCAGGGTAAGAAACCAATGCATTACATAAAACATTGACATAGACATTAAGTATGCACGGACTCTGGGGTTCGTTAAAAAGAAATTCGTATACAATGTTTTCACGCGTGTGTACCCATTTTTCCGAGTTCGTTGCACATGCAGTTTCGAGATATGTACTCTTAGAGAGGCCGTTGTGTCAAGCTTTTGGCGAGCCGTCAATACTTACCTACTTGCTACTTTTATACAGTTACACTGTAGGCTGAGGTGGCGCTTTGATATTGTGTCTTGGTAGGTCACACGACATATATGTACACTAGTAGCTGTAACATATTAATATTCGTTTTAGAACTAGTGTAGATGGGATCCGTCCCGAGGCAACGTCACTACCAAATTATTGAAAAAGCTAAGCTTGAGGAGGGAATCCGTTGCTGCTCAGGTACCTATTGGAATCTGGCGCATTGACGTCTTGGCATGCAGCTGAAGGAGCGTTCGGTAGCTAGTGTCCTCTAACCTAGTGTAGTCGGCTTGACTTGTCTTGTCACCCATATTACACTAGACTCTAGTGGACCTGCCGGTAGTTATGTAGCATTGTGAATACCGGGTATAGATAACAATAGGAGACCTAAAGTTCCTCGAGATTGTTGTGGTAGATGTGATGGTTCTCCTCATAATTTACACACTGCCCCCGTTGGTCTCTTACTGCGACGAAAATCACTAATAACTCTGAGGATTGGCCAGGGTTGAAGTGGCTTTTGTAGCATTGCAAGGTTTCCGCCGTGCGTGCGCGGAGTTATAGCCTCTGCTTACAAGCGTTGTTTCGCTGGCACAAGCATGGACATTCTAGAGCCCAGCTTCGAGGCCATTTCTAGAAACTCCTACGTAGTAGGTGCCCAGACTGTTTCCTATAGTTTCAAAAACTTATACCGATTATTATCTGGGTGTTATAATAGTATAGGTAACAGGCATCTGTTTATATGATCACCGGGAGGGAAGGTGAAAAAGACATTTTTGCACAACATGAATATTTCATCGTTTCTTTGAGATTGTTGTAGCTCTTCATAGATAATTTCAAGTATTGATTGCTATACCATAGTCGACAGTCTAGGTACACCTAGATAGATGGATTTAGGCAATGTATTTTGGAACTTCTCATGCAACACGACGAGACTATTCGGATATTCGAGCTAGCATTGAACGAATCTCGGTAACCTTCTCTAAATACTGCGATCATCTCCGTACACTGATCGTCTCCGACATTTACAAAGATACCAACTAGTGTAGGAAGTCCTACCTAGTGTAGAGTTGTGCGTAAGTGGGCTAACTGAGAGTGCGCAAGCTTCTGTGCAGGTTCCCCTGCTAGTGCTGTTACAACTCCATTTACACTAACGCACCAAACCTCTCCAGGCGCACTGACGGGGACTGGACGGGGAGCCCGGACAGGGGCACTATCTTGGAAAGAACTCTAACATGGGAATGTCGATGTGTTGCTTGGATCCCATGAGCGCGTTCTTATACGACATGACATGGGACAGGGACATGGTATTGATTTACCAACCGGTGTCCACCGCCTAGGTTCCCATCCGGGGAGGGTATCCGTCAAATATCAACATATGGAAACCCCATAACATCTTAACCTATTAAGTTCACGAAACTACACTAGTAGGTAGACGCATCTTTCCTATATTGCGATAATAGTGGGCGATCGGTCTCATTAATATATTACTGATGAACCTACTCCGTACTTATATTTTCTCAGAGAAGGCCTCAGTTTAACCCCACTAATATCATACTTGTTACACTTCGCCTATCGAAGAAGAGCTAACGTGCGCTCATGAAAAAACAAGAGTATCAGCTTCTCGAAACGGCCTCCCGCTTGATCTACTCATGGTATACCGGCTCCGATCTTATGAGATGATCAAGAGCGCCTCCAAGTATGGAGGCTACCGACAGCATGGCGCCGCTCATACAGGTCTTCACCTGGGTGATCACGGCATTATCACTGGGAGTGGCTAACCTTAGATTATACATCAAGTGGAAGTACCGCGGGACATTATGGTACGACGACCATCTTCTCGTAGCTTCCGTGGTAAGCATCAACACACCGCTTGTCAGTTTTTTCGCTCGTCCCTGACCTTCTATACGAAAGGTATTCCTCTTAGCGAATGCCGGTCTCATTCAACGAACGGTTATTTTGGGATATGGCCAGCACATCGACAAGATAATCGCCGACATGCCGCTGAGGATCCGCACGATTATCATGTACCTGCAGGTCTTATCGGGCGTCGTACGTCTTTCGACCACCTCCGCCCGAATCAGCTTCGCGGTGACATTGCTCCAGTTGTCGGATGAGAGAGAGAAGCGATTTGTTTGGTTCGCGATCCTGACGCTGCCGACCGTGGCGATACCGGCGATCATTTTTCCGTTTGTCTCATGTATACCATATGACAAGATCTTCGACCCCTCTATCCCGGGCATATGCATGGATGAAGGCGTGAGCATCGGGTATTTCATCTTTGAGGCCGGTTCGTGAGAGTCGACTTCGATAATACACCCCTAAGCTAACACAATTCCCATAGCATATACCTCTTTCATTGACTTTGCATTAGTAGTGGTCCCTTGGAGGATTTTGTCGAAACTACAAGTATAGACTATAATGCTCGATACCCCCCTTTTCAAGTCGCTGACGGGATTTAATAGTTGCGCCGCGTTGAAAAACTAGGAGCTAGCCTTGCTATGAGCCTCGGTATCCTGTGAGTGCTATCTCCACGACCTCAGTGGCCACTTACTAACTCCACTAGGTCCGGTATTGTCACGATTGTCAAGGCCAGCTACACGAGCGAAATAACGGATTATGATTTCACTTGTATGTTGATATCCTTTCTGACCGGTGCACTCAGCGAGTCTTGGAGCTGACTATTATGTTGTAGACTCTAGTTCGACCCTCACGATTTGGAACATGGTCGAACCAGCCGCCGTCATTATCGCGGCCTCTCTCCCGAATTTACGCGTTTTTATTGTTAAGAACTCGGGGAATCTGAAAGCCAGTCTCAGGATAGGATCAAACAGTGGACTGGGCAGCGGAGGGAAAACACGAAAGACAAGCGATATCGACTTGGATAATGTGCAGAACACCAGTACGTATACCAAAGTTTTATATCCCACTTCGACAAAATATCTACTCTCATAAGCTCGACTCCGAACCCCGTTAGGGATAGATCGAGGTTTGGCTTATTATTATTATGGATGGTAATTTCTAACTTCTGAATTATTATAGTGAAGGCCGTATCGACGGGAACAGAAAAAAGACGAGAGGAGAGGACGACATGGATAACGCCGAGAGAAAAAGGCGACAACGACAGCGAGAAGAGCATTCTTCGTGTGACCGGCGCTCTCCCAAGCGCAGGTATTGTACAGACTAGTACATTCGCGGTTGAATATCCAAAAGAGACGCATCCCGGGGCATCGTGTCTGAAAGATAGGTAACCTTCGGGGGGTCGCTACTTAAGTAAAAATCAATAAAATAAATGGACAATGTGCAACGTTTGATGGTGAATTACGGGTAATGCCGGACGACCGCTATCTTTTCTCACATATACTATATGTATGCGGGGAAGCGGAGATGCCGAGACCCAGTCAGTTTATCTTGCAGCCGGACCCGAGGTGCTGGAGCGTATATTAATGATACCATGTACCTGGAAGTCCCCACCTACATACCTAACCCCTCGTCCTTGTTTTGATATTATCAGATCGATCCGCTATGTAAGTTATATACTACATGTACAGTTGAGGTCGTGCAGTCATATACCTGCTAAATCCTATCTAAGACGGCAAGTGGTTCGTAACATGAAGATGCCAAGTGTACGGCTCTCTATGCCTATAGGTGCTCTTCGGTAAGTCACTATCAGTTCAGGCCCCTCCTTCACTTTAAGACTGTCTAGACTAAACTTATATGTTGTCCAGCCAGTCCTTAAGGAGATACTCTGCACGCACATCACCGTCCCAAACCCCTGGACAAATATGGGCTTCACTCCGGGATGCGCCTAAGTATCGCGAGACTCCAAGTGGTCTCACCTTCACATCTATTAACCAGAAGATACTGTAAGTACCCAGTAGAAGAGAGGGGAGCACCCAATCAGTATATCACAATAATACGTTATTAATAGTTCCTAGTCCCTACTTTTGGCTAAGGTTTGCCGCGTGAAGCTTAATAGTGTAATTTGATCGGCATCGCTCATGTTCTCAAGGGATAACTGCCGATGCAGCGCCTGCGTTAACCAGGCTACGAGACAGCGAAACTTCGATACCTTTGAGGTGAACTAGAAAACTCCCGTGGTATGGAATTAGAGCTAATACCAAATTTATAAGTTACCTAACGATATCAAACCATCTCGAGTGACAACCAACGAATCCGGACTCGAGATCCAGTGTACGTTGTACCGATATCTCTCGGCATCATATCTGTTCTAATATATTACAGGGTCTCACGACTCACATGTGAGCTTTTATAAATGGGACTTTCTTAATCCCTACATTAAGGGGGAAAGACCGGAGCCCGAAAATGTCAAGTTAGTTTCGTCATCTCCTTATGCTTTTTTCCTGTCTCGATCGAGATCTTAGTTTAACGAACGCCGTTAGGCTCGAATACTTCGGAGCTGGAGGGCCTCCTAACTCAAGCATAGAGTACGGGGAATTCATAAAGAATGAGGCCCTTGCCGTCGGACGGCTAACAGATATGATTGTATGCACATCATATTAGCCCTATCTCGGTTTCGGACGGGTTTACTTACGATTAATATAGAGACGGAAAGGCATCGCTTTCGTCACAGGGGTACCATTCGAATCAGCCAATACCACTAAGGAGCTGCTTGAAAAGATTGCTTTCATACGCGAAACACACTATGGTGGCTTTTATGAATTTATACCAGACCTAGCAGTCGCAGATACGGCATATACCAACGAGGCTCTAGATGCACAGTAAGTCTTCAGAGGTGTTTTCTCGGGATATTACCGAGACTATTATCATATACAACAGCGAACGTTAACTATTCCTTTTCGAACAGCACGGACAATACCTACTTCACTGACCCCTCCGGGCTGCAAGCCTTCCACCTCCTCTCACACATAGACCCCAGCTCCCCAAAGCGTCCAGGAACAAGCCTAGGAGGCCAATCCATACTCGTCGACGGCTTCCACGCTTTCCAGATCCTCCGAGAAGAGAGCCCGGAATCCGTGAAAATTCTAGCAAACTTCGAACTCCCCTGCCACGCCAGCGGCAACGAGGGCATCACCATAGCCCCTGACAAGATGTATCCCGTGTTCGAGTGCGACTCGAGCCTGGACACGGTGCGCCGCATCAGGTGGAATAAGAGCGATCGCGCCGTGATGCCGCTGCGGAACGACGCCACGATGGAGTGGTATAAAGCCGCGAGGAAATGGGATGAGATACTGAAGAGGAAGGAGGTTGTTTATCGGTTTCAGCTCGAGCCGGGCAAAGTCTTGAGTGAGTGCTCACAAAAGTGTTTCTAGTTCTATTGGTCCCTGTACTAACACTTCGGGTACAGTTTTCGACAATTGGCGAGTACTACACGGTAGGGAAGCCTTCACGGGTATTAGGAGGATATGTGGCGGCTACAGTAAGTCTTGTTCCAAATTGTCACGTCAAGTGTGGGTATGGCTGGCCGGCTAATCACTGCTTGCTTGCTTACTTAGTTAACCGCGACGATTGGATTTCGCGATGGAGGAACACGAATTTTCCCAAGAGCGAGGTCTTAAAGCAAGTCATAGGTGAATAAACACGCGCGCAGAATATATGATGAAATTGTCATGGTGGCTAGCCCGTTGACCACTATGCCAATAACCAAAAGGTCTGCAATACCCCAAGCTGGGATATCCGGGCTTCCGTACGTATATATACGCTTCCGAGTAGCCGTAGTCGCAGGCTACGCCAGCGTACGTGACAACTAGAATTCTTGATTCTCAGCATGTGCCTCGCGAACGGACTCTTTTGGTAGTACAGAGCTCTTATCTGCCGTTACTCTGCGTTACTATGGATGAGCGGATGGGGGGATTTAGAGCTATCTCTTGTAATCACATTACGACTGGATCACATGCAGATACCTACAGAATGCTTCCACATACTCCTGCACAAGCGAAACCATAGGTCCCGCCTGATTGATTTTACCTGAATAACGGATGATTTAGCAACGATATCGCGGCATTGAAGTCTGTTAAGGGACCTCAATCAATCAATTTTTTGGCGCCCTTTGCGGTAAATAGGTAGTATGAATATTGCATGTCACTTCCGTAATTCTACCCTAAATGCCATTTCTTTCTATTCATTGATGACAGAATCAATTCTCTGGTAGTCAATTATCTATCTAGTCTCTGCGCCCGCTACCGCGGAAAATGGAGGTGGCTTGCATTTAGGGGGTCCAAAGAAAAGAAAAGAAAAGCTTGACCGCTGGAATATTGTCTAGCATCGGTACATACTGCGTAGCTCTCTCCCCCGTTTGCCGAGTTCACTCACAGGTCCTTCTGCGCTGCTTGAACGATTTGCTCTGATCTCAGTCATTTGGGTTTCCTATAAGTTTCCTGTCGCGTAGATTAGAAGTGCGTGAAGAGTATGATTCAAGGTGGCGGATAGGAAGACTGGACTTTTCCCTCCCGACAACATGCCCATTCCCGAGACGGACCTTGTGATGCCCCTCTTCTTGCTCAAGGGTAGGACGGCCATCGTGACGGGAGCTGGTGCAGGCATTGGTTTGGCGGTAGCCCATGCGTTCGCCGAAGCAGGTGCGAACGTCGTTTTATGGTACATACCAACAACGCAGCGGTACACGAGGCGATTGCAATTGAGGCACAGTATGGTGTTAGATGTGAGTATTATCTTGTTGTTGTACCATTCTACGGAAAGAGTGATTGCCATCGGTCTTGCGCTCGTCTCTGGGTTACCTAGACCCATCCGGCTGAAGTAAACGTGTCTAGGCAAGGCTTACTAGGTAAACATTACGACGTACCAGCGCGTGAAAGAAACCGTGGACCAGGTCGTCTGCGACTTCAATGGGCGGCTGGACGTGTTCGTCGCGAACTCAGGCACACCGGGTGAGATAGGCACATTCATTGACGGATCGCTGGATGTTGTGCACGACATGCTCAAGGTGAACCTCAAGGACACGCTTTACTGCGCCAAGGCGGCGACAGAGCCAGGAGTGCACGACGCTCGACGGCAGGCCGCTGGAGAACTACCTCGCGGGGAGCTTCATTTGCACGACGGGAATCAGCGGGCACAGCGCGCTCCTGTACCACCCGTTAGCCGCGCACGGGGCCGCGAAGGCCGCGATTATGCAGGCCTGTGAGTTTTTCTTCCTACGAAGGAAGTTGTGACGTGTGGGAATGTTCGTAGGCTGACGAATCCCGTGCCATTGGTTTAGGCAAAGGATTTGCGGTTGAGTGGACAGGATTCGCTCGAGCCAACTTGATATCCCCAGGCTACGTCAAGACTGACATGACGAATTGGCTTCCCGACCACGAAGTGAAGGCGACAAAAGGCCGGATTCCAATGGGGTAAGCTCTGCAGTCTGCCTTTCCATGGCGAGAAGTTGGCTTCTGACCTGAATCTAGGCGCTGGGCAGAATGTGGTGAGCTCAAGGGGGCGTACTTGTACCTAGCATCGGATGCATCCTCCTATACAACAGGCACCGACCTGCTTGTTGATGGGGGATATTGCGCGCTATGATAGATATAGTCTGGGGGAGAGTCGGAAATGCACCTATTAATGTAAAGGAAGCACGCGGTTGAATCACACGTAAGCAGGTAATCACTACTGCCGAGTCGAGTCCCAAAGTGCGCTCGGTTTCCGTCGTCGTATCGCAGCCCCAGGCAGCAGATGACCAGACCAGGTTCCTGGATGACTTCCAGCCTTGTGTACTACGTAAGTATTTAGGTACTAGGTAGCCCCTGCATCCATACACACGACAAGGTCAGGATGTCCTGTCTCTATCATACCTAGGTAAGCTGAGCTCAACTTTGAGCCATAAAGAGTTAAGAGGTGCATACTATAAGTAAGGTATGTACCTAAGGTATAATCTACCCCTCACTGAACTACTTATAGTACATTAATAAGGTACCTAATCTATCTACTAAGTAAGCTAAGTACCTATCTAGGTACTCGGTAGACTAGTAGGATAGTTGCCCAAGTGCACTACCCTACCTAGGTAGGTATAACAACAATATGAAAAAATTGTGGTATTAATTAAAATGATTCATGAATACTATTGAATAAGTAGGGGACCTAATTGATTGAAGTCATGCACGCCGAGCCAGCGATCTTCGATAGCATTCAAGTTGCGGGCAGTGTGCGGGCAGAATGCGGGTTGCACCTCTAGCGTAAGAGGCTGGAACGTTCATCCTGGAAACTACCCGATCGGACCATAGCTCGAGGTGCCTAGGTAGGTTAACGTTAACTATATTGAGTACAGTATACTTAGCCCTGTAGCAGTTCCCACCATATTCTTTACGTTGAAATTACCCCACACTAGGTACCTGGAACGAAGGACTAGATAGATAGATCGAGGGTGCGGGCGGCTCACCTTTTTGCCAGCTTTCCTGCTGTTCGCCGCCCAATCATACCTGCATCCGACAACCAGAACTGCCTAACCTACCTCTAACTTGTCGCCGCAGCTGGGAGCCCTCCCTTTCTAGCCCTCGTGCCGCCATCCATCCCTTGTCACCACCAGTTTCCCACTAGACTAGACCAGACCGACCACTTTACCTACCTAACATACTCCGTACATTAACCTACTATTGCTTTACCTTCCGCCTTACCACAACTAATATCCGAACCATTGCTGCAAAACATAGAGAACTTTAATCTAAAACATTGCATATCCTGCCCCTCCCCAAGCTATCTCTTATCAGCAGCAACAGCCTTCTGGGGTCGTGCGGGTGAGGAAAAAAAGAGAAAAAAAAATAAGAAAAAATAAAAATAAAAACAAGACCTTCGCCCAGCCTCGGCGCAGCCCACCGCCCAACATGGACGCTGGAGACGAACATGTCCCTCCCACCCACGACGACGAGCAGCACCCGGAGCAGCACCAGCAGCCACAGCGCAATGTCCAGGTCGACAATGCGATTCGCGCCATCCGCCAGAAGAAGCCGCTCCCCGAGATCGACTTCACCATCCACACTATGGAGGATGGCTCACAGGTGAACACCACCGAACGGGTCTGCAAAGGTATTTACTTACTCTACCCCGGTTGACGGCTCATCGTCCGCCTGTCTACCCCGCCGCCATCTACCCCGTCCATGGTCGTTTTCGTCGTCTATGGTTACACGGCGGCGGTGACGGCGGCGTGAGTGAATGGGAGCGACTGAGTGGCTGACCGACCATGATGGATGATCTAACTGTGCGTCTACTACAGAGGTCCAGGCTCCGGCCATGTTCAAGCCCACCGACGAGCAGTTCTTCGAGGACGACTCCCACACCAAGCCCAACATCACCTTCCTGAAGCAGCACTTCTATCGCGAGGGCCGACTGACCGACGAGCAAGCCTTGTGGATCATCAAGATGGGCACCGAGCTCCTGCGCAAGGAACCGAACCTCCTCGAGATGGATGCCCCCATCACCGTGTGTGGCGATGTCCATGGCCAGTACTACGACCTCATGAAGCTGTTCGAGGTTGGAGGCGACCCGGCGGAAACCAGGTATCTGTTTCTGGGCGACTACGTCGATCGCGGCTACTTCAGCATCGAATGCGTCCTCTACCTATGGTCCCTCAAGATACACTATCCCCAAACCCTGTGGCTGCTGCGTGGAAACCACGAGTGTCGCCATCTGACCGATTATTTTACTTTCAAGCTCGAGTGTAAGCACAAGTATTCCGAGGCTATCTATGAGGCTTGCATGGAGTCTTTCTGCAGCCTCCCTCTTGCAGCTGTTATGAACAAACAATTTTTGTGTATCCACGGAGGTCTTAGCCCAGAGCTGCATACTCTCGACGACTTGCGCAATGTTAGTTTCCCTGCCAATAAGTCCAACCTACTATAGTTCGACCTCGGCCCCCAAAAGACTCTGTGCTAACTCTTTCTATAGATCGACCGTTTCCGTGAACCGCCTACCCAAGGCTTAATGTGTGATATTCTCTGGGCTGATCCTCTGGAAGACTTTGGCCAAGAGAAAACGAACGAATATTTCATGCACAACCACGTACGAGGGTGTTCCTACTTTTTCTCATATCACGCCGCTTGCAACTTCCTGGAGAAGAACAACCTTTTGTCTATCATCCGAGCCCACGAAGCCCAAGATGCCGGCTACCGAATGTATCGCAAAACACGAACCACGGGATTCCCTAGTGTCATGACTATCTTCTCTGCACCCAATTATCTCGATGTCTATAACAACAAGGCGGCGGTACTGAAGTACGAGAACAACGTTATGAACATTCGACAATTCAACTGCACACCGCACCCTTACTGGCTCCCTAACTTCATGGATGTCTTTACTTGGTCTCTACCCTTTGTGGGAGAGAAGATTACCGACATGCTTATTGCCATACTTAGTACCTGCTCCGAAGAGGAACTCCGTCAACCAGACACCCCTTCGTCGACAACGGGCCCCCACTCTCCTCCTCTTGCAAGCCCGGGCGATGCATCGTTGGAAGCCAGGAAACGTGCTGTCAAGAACAAAATCTTAGCAATCGGGCGCATGTCCCGAGTTTTTAACGTTCTCCGTGAGGAGTCAGAAAGGGTCACTGAGCTTAAGACCGTTTCTGGTGGGCGACTACCCGCAGGCACCTTGATGCTTGGTGCCGAGGGCATTAAGAACGCCATCACAAGCTTCGAAGATGCCAGAAAAGTTGATATACAGAACGAGAGACTGCCACCAAGCCATGAAGAGGTTGTGAAGACTCAAGAGGAGGAACGCCAACAGGCTCTGGAGCGGGCTTCTCGGGAAGCCGAGAATGACACAAAGCTACATTCGCTTTCTAGGAGACTCAGCATGTAAGCAATAATCTACTTATCAGCAATTCTCTTTTGTTTTGGTTCTTTGTTTTTTTTTTTTTTTTTGTTTTTTTTTTCCTTCTTTCTACCTTGATTCTAAACGAGAACATAGGGATCGCAAGCGAACATGAAGTACCGTGTTTGTATACTAGTGTCTAATGACGGATGCCGATGGATTAAACGCTTCAGCTACTGTGCTAGTCAGTCGCTTTGAATCGTGACCTACCCTACAGCTGATCAAGGGTGACACTTTTCTAACCGAGTTGGTAATACCTGAAATTCGATATGAGATTCCAAGGCATCAAATGGCGGAGTCAAAAGGGCTCGCAAAAACGGAGGGTTACTCTTCCATATGACTTACGACTTTTTGGACTGAAACGGAGACGCGGACAACGGTCAACTGTAAGGATGCTTTCAAGTAAAGCAGAAAACGATATAATTAAGACAGCTGCATATATGTAATGCCGGCGTTGCCGAACTGTCAACCCCCTTACAACAACTTTATTCGGTGAAGGTTATTCCAATCAATGCGCCGTGCTTTTGGATAATTGACACGAGTATCTCTTCGACTTGTCTTTTTTTTTTTTTTTTTTTTTTTTCGTTAGGAGGGTATATTTGTGAAACAACTTAACATATCACCGCACTCCAGTCATTCGTAGTCCGGAGTGTACAATTGCTGCATACTCCGCAGACGACACCATCGCTAGGTACTATCCCGTGCCGCGAGGTGGATATCATCATCAAACGCTCATGTCGCCACGCTATTGAACCACTTCTCCTCACTCTCCTCCACCGGATGTGGGGTACCTAGTATTAATAGGCCGTAACATGGGCAAGCAAGCAGTCGCAACAAGCAGGATAGGACTCGGGAACTTGGCTCGGGAAATCGATTTGCTCCTGGCTTAGTGGTGGGCGTCGGCGCATGATGTGTGGAAGTAGGTTCCCGGTGTTTATAGTGAGTGAGTGGCCTGTTTGGGGTGGGATATGTCTGTCTCCCCCGTTTCTCCATAGTATTTATATAGGTGTGAATGAAGCACATCACGTCATGACTTACTACTGGTATTGCACTGCTTGTTATTTAATTTAGAACAACGCCGATTTCCAATATACTGGAGCCGAAGCTGTTTTATATCCAAAGCTTGATCGCTGGTGTTGATTTCTCTTTGTTCATCTATCCGGCTTATCATAGGAAGTGGTGATTGCCATTCAATAGCAGAAATCATCGATTAATCAATCAATTAATTCATTACTTTAACAGCCAACGTACGTCTTCTCTTTTTATTTCTCCTCATTACTTTATCCTTTTCAAGTGTATCGTAAAGCTCAGATCAATGCGTTAAGAATAAATCAGACAAGCTTTCAAAGCAACTAACTCTAAGGAGATTCAAAATGGCGCCTCCCGCCTCGGGATTCAAGCTGAATGCGAACGGCGTGCCGGACTTCGACGACCTCCCCCTTCGCGAGGGAGATCCGCGCCGCGCTGCTTGGGGCTTGTACGGTGAGAAGGACGAGCTTGGTTTCCTCAACCGGCTTACAGACGAGAGGGTCGCTGCTGCGGCGAAGGAGGAAATTAAGTCGGGGAAGCGGTGGGTAGTTCTTTTATACGTCGTTTCATCCATTCGTCTACCTGGCCTTACACATCTGTCTAAACAACTGGGAACTCAACCTCCGAAATAGAAAAAGACAATAGAGAGACACAGAAAGACGATGAGAGAAACCATAATAATAAATAACAATACTATTAGAATCTCCCTAAACTGGCCCCTAGACGCCCAGGCGCAAGGAAAGACCTTCTTCCAGCGCGCCGCATTTCATCAAGAGCTGATGGCGAAGGCGCCGCGCATCGTCAACGACGACATCTGGACCTTCAACTCGCAGGTCTCTACGCAGTGGGATGGCCTGCGCCATTTCGGGTACCAGGATGCCAGGCTCTTTTATAACGGCGTCGCGCAGGAGGAGATCCATCATGTTGATGAGGGGACGGGGGAGAAGAGTACGGTTTTGGGGATTCAAGGTGCGTCTTTTTACCCTTTCTTTGTGCTTCTTTTCTACCGTTTGTCATTTTATATAGTATTATTTACTTTTCTTCTTGTTTGTTTCTTTCGTGAGCCCCTTCTTGGAATCTTGCATGGTATGTCGCAAATAAGGCAGGTTATGCTCCGGTTGGCTAGTTGCGGATTGAAGGGAAAATGCGTAAAAATGCGTATAAATATAGACATGATGAAAGAAGAAGAAGAAGAAGAAGAAGAAGAAAGTCTAACTGAGATGATATATAGCTTGGGCTGAACAAGGTATCGTCGGCCGCGGCGTTCTGGTAGACTATCACGGCTGGCGGACGTCGCCTGAAGGACAGGCGCAGTGTAAAGTCAAGAACTATGACTCTTTTGAGTCCGTCTCAATCCCAGTCGAGGATCTGGAGGCGTGTCTGAAGGCGCAGGGGACAGAGCTCAAATTTGGAGATATCCTGTTCATTCGCTCCGGTATGTGGGCATTCCTTCATTCTCTTCATCTTCGCCGCTCTCTGAATCGCGATGATTGGTGGACTCCTTTCTCAAATAGGGTCTAACAACTTCAAATTATTGAATTGAACCCACCTATACAAAATTATCGAGCTTTGTAACCTCCACTAATCGCTTTAATTGCTCTTAGGATTCATGGCATCACTACCGACGAAAACCCAAGACCAGCTCGCCACATACCGGGCCACCCTGCCACACCACTTCGGTGGCGTGGAACAGTCCGAGGACACGCTGCGATGGATCTGGGACCATTTCTCTGCTGTGGCGGGTGACCAGCCGTCGTTCGAATGCTGGCCGTCGAAGCAATCCTGGTACATGCATGAAGTGCTCCTCGCTGGTTGGGGATGTCCTATTGGCGAACTCTTCGATCTCGAGAAACTCGCTGAGCACTGTCGGAAAGAAGGCCGCTGGACGTTCTTCGTTAGTAGTGAGCCGTGTAATGTGCCTGGTGGAGTTGCGAGCCCGCCGAATGTGTTGGCTATCTTCTAGGGTGAGACGGGAGGAATAGGTGCAAGTGATGGCACGTTGGAGGATCTAGGGCCCGTGTAGTGGTGACTAACGATCTTTACTCAAGGTTAATCTTACTAAGTTCTGGGTTACTTTCTCTCAGTGTTGAATGGACATCTTGCCGATCGACCTGAGCCTAGCAAATATGAGCTCATGTACTCCAACCCCTGTTTGTGGACTATAGTATATTCCAACTATTTTTTCATATATACAGTTACTACGCTTTTAACATCTCGTTCCTCCCAGCCGAATCTACAGCGAGATCTCCCATAACTGCCCACTAACCCCATCAGCCACAGCCCCGCGCGTCGTAACATACGCCTTCTTCCCGCCCTTGGGCAGCGTAATAGACGTAGGCCCAGCAAGCGTCGTATCGCCATCAGCACCAACCACAAACGACGTCTCCCCATCGGGCGTGACACGGACCACAGCACCGGGCGACTGCGCCAAATACGCAATCCCCGCCTCATCAACGGCCAAGTCGTCGAAGTTCGTGCCGGCCGGCACCGTAGCGATGACCTCTACCTCACCGGCTTTATCCCCCGCAGCCGTGATAGGCACGCGCGCGAACAGGCCAGACCCAGTGTTCGTGAAGTACGCGTGACCCCCGTGGATCTTAAGCCCGTTGGCGCCGAGCGGGAACGTCGCGTTCGCGGGCACCGAGAGCGTGGGCTCGTCGGATAGGACTTTGTCCACGGCCCCTGTGGTCGTGTCCACGCGCCAGATGCAGTAGGCGATGGAATCCGTGATGAGGATCACGTGGGGCGCAGCCGGGAGTGCTGCGACGCCGTTTAGGAGGAGGGCGTCTGGGAGGGACGCTACGACTTCTACTGTGGGCGTGTTGTCGGCGGCGTTGTTGTTGAAGTCTACTGTGTACACTGTTTCGTTGTAGTACCCGTACGTCACGTTCTTGGCGACGCCGCCCAGCACGGCGAATTTGCCTGGTACGATTTGCGTTACGCCTGTTACTCCTGTGGCGCCTGGGAGCTGTGCGATGGATTCCGCTGAGGGGGATTCTGCCTGTGGGTTTAGCTGGTAGAGGTTGTTGCTGGCTAGTGTCGTTGCTAAGAGCTGCGATTCTGAGGCCAGGAAGCTGTTCTCGAATGGGATTGGAGTGGAGAAGTTGAATAGTTGTATTGGAGACGATGACTGCCTGGCGTAAGGAGTTGCAGTTGTGCCCACGGCGGCCGTCGTGGCCAGCGCTAGTTCTAAACGCATTGTGATATCTGGTGAGTGTTGGGCGATATATGAAGCCTGCCTGGTCTCTTGAAGTGAAAGCGTGAGAGCGAACTAGCGACTACCGACAAGCTGAGATTTGGATATAAGGGGATATTTTTGAACGGGGATCAAGGTATCAGACCCCAAAATACTCCTTTCCTCCTCTTGGAAACATTACGTAGACCCATGGACGGTCAGTACTCGACGGTGGGTATCACGCGTGTAAATCTGTTTCCGTAGGATGCTCCTTGCTTCGCAAATCTCCGAAACGAACATTGGGTCGGTCCGCTTGGCGATCTGATTGATAACCTTAACACCTCACCCTTGTTACCTTCCCCATTGGCCCTTTTGCTCCCGTGAACCTCGTTCTTGTTAGTCACACCTACGGTGTCATCGGTGCCGACCAGTGCCAACTAGGATGCTCCACGATCGTCATAGACGGCGTCCCTCATCCGTCTGCCGATTCCCTCGGCGCCCGAATGAACCGACTGCCAAATACCCCGGAATTTGGCCCACATTGGATGATGAATTCGACGGGACCCCCGGCCCGCGTAGGGCACATATGTCTCGTTAGTCTCTATTATACGCTAGTCGGGGACGGGATGCACACGTAGTAGGCGAGGAGCTATTCTTGCTTGATTTGAGATGAAAAAGTTGACGATGTGGTCATCCAGAATTATTAATCAGGCAGTAAGCAGCACATGCCATATCTCTAAGAGCCGAACATATGAATATTGGATCGAGCCTGCGCCTCACTTCGACAGCTTCGGGGTTTTGAGCACCTCGAAAAGAGTAGTTTAAGTGAGGATCTACCGAATCCCATGGACATGGTAACCTGGTCGTTTCCTTTCCGCCTGCTCATACTAAGTATATTAAGTACCGGGGTGTGATTCCATAAGACAATACGCAGCGATGTGTTTATTGCTCTTCGAAGTCTCATGCCCAACACTCATTCTAATTAAGCTTTGGATCATAACTTATCGTGCTTGGGCCCAAACAGCGAACCAACTACTTCTTGAGCGGTCACAAGTCGCCATCGTAGATGCAGTGTGACGGAAATGAGCCTGTCTGAATGAAAGCCATCCTGGGAGTGAATCGAACTACGTAAACATTGCCTTACGGTTGCAGTACTTGCACTCGCCGATTAATCATGATAGAGATATTCATCCCACGATAGAGTGATATATCACCCAAGCTACGTCAGTACTCTTTCATGCCATGTCTTCATTTCGCATCATCTATGGTTTCTAGCAAATTCTATTCAAATATGTCTCTTCAATGACGCCTGCACCTAGGTCCGTAATCTAGTTATTGGAGCACAATACCATATTTCTCATAAGGGAAATCCTCAAGACTAGCAAGTAGCTCCGCCCACCCGTCCCCGATCTGTCCAAGCTGCTCCTCATCCCCAATAGGCACCAACCCGATCCTGCCAGCAAGCACATCGGCCTGTCTGCCAATGTACTCCTCGAACAGGGCCGGGTGAGGGACCCAGACAGTCCTCATACCAGCCCTCCGACCGGCCTCGACGCCGAGCACGCTGTCTTCGAAAACTAGACATTCCCTCGGCGCGATCTTCGGAACGCCCTCCGGAAGCGCGTCGTTGATGCACTGCAGGGCGAGGAGATAGATATCAGGAGCTGGCTTCCCGCGACGCACGCGCGCGTCGTCGCCAATAACGCGATGAGCGGGCGGGATGCGATCGATCAGGGCTGCCGTGGAGGGGACCTGTATCTTCAGCTCGAAGGTCTCTCGCATACTACTCGTCGCTAGCGCCATCTGCACCGAATATCCATCGGTACTACTACTCTTCGCCGTCGACAGGTCTCTCAGCAGCTTCGGAACGCCGGGCAGGGGCTGGCATTCGGGAAAGTGGATGCGCTGCTGCTCGGCCTGCTCGAGCTTGAACTGCGCCCTCGAGATGGGCAGCTGCGCCCAGTTGTGGAACGTGTCGCCGTTCGTCGACCCCGGTATCCCCATCATCTGCGCCTTGATGGCCCAGGGGAGAGGCGGACGGCCGTATTTCTGGAGCACTATGTTTGCGCATTTGGTGTAGAGGTCTTCTGTGTTGATCAGGAGACCGTCCATGTCGAATAGACATGCCCGGACGGCCGGGAAGACGGGGGGCGTTTGCAACTTGTCTCCCATCTTCTATTCTAGTTGTTTCCTGTTTTTTATTGCCGGATCTAATCCTTTTCTAGCTATATGTGGCTTTTCTTAACCCCTTTTCGAAGAGCCTAGTGGATGCTGGGTCAGCATGCCACTGGGTGCCCGATGCCATGAATTGGTGTGGCCAATTATGGAAAGGCATTTTCGTTCATATCGTGATTTGAATACTTACGCACAAAAATATCGAATGATTGTCTTATGTCTCAGAAGCACGGCCTACGAACGCCAAAAGCATTCTCATCTCGAGCAAATCCCTGTTCGAGATGAATGAGAGGGGTGAACAACCGTCGGTGGCCGCAGGTGATCGGATTCACGGCAACTAAATATGGGCCGAACCGTAAGTTCCGGACGAAGCGATAGAGACCAATAGCGTTCCGCGAAATGAAGTAAGGTTGATAGGCTACACGCTGCGAGACTAGAGGTTGACAATTACTACTTTATGCACCCTCTAGAGATATCTAACGACCCCCACTAAACGGTGTTGTAGATGGTCAGATCATTTGCGTTATACTACGATTAATCAATACAAAAAGAGAGGAATCCCATCCCTCATGAATTAGCTAACTGTGAGTTGCTTGTTCGTAATTGCAATTTTAACTTCTGGTTTCAACAGGCATACGCAATGTCGGCCACGAAACTGGAACTTCGTACAGCGCTTGGCCCGGTATATCGGGATGTGCTGCCTTATCCACCACGAGACTGTACACCAGATGAAATCCCGGTTATTGACCTAGCACCTATGTTCTCAAGTGAGCTGTCGGAACGTAGGAAAGTTAGTTCCGCCATCAGGACAGCTGCAGTCAACACTGGCTTTTTCTACGTGAAAAACCACGGCATTTCGCCTGAAATCATCGCGCGTTGCAAAGAGCAGGTGCTCAATTTCATGAGACAGCCGTTCGAGATGAAGGACCAGATTAGGTCACATAAATACAGCAAATATTTCAACGGCTACTTGGGAAGGCGAAAAGCACAGATATCGCCTAGCGAGACGGCTGACGTGCGCGAGTCGTTCACCTTTCGCTACTCTCCTGAACTTGATCCTGACCACCCCGAAGACATATCGGAGGTACCTGCCGAAATCCGACCCTGGATTCGGGGAGAAGATTTCGTATGGGAGGGTACCAAACATCTTCCTAACTTCAAAAGGGACTGCATAGCATACTGGAGTGGGTGTCTTACGCTGGCCAGAAAATTGGTCCGAATGTTTGCGCTTTCACTTGACCTCGAGGAGGATTACTGGGACGACAAAGTGACTTATCCCGGAGCTGAGTGCGTAACCTTGAATTCAAAGCTCAGTAAATGTCGAAGATGGTGCTAATACGCGCTCTGTACAGTGGTGTTTTCAACTACTATCCCACGAGAACCCAAGAAGAGATTCAACAGAAATTTGTCGGCCTCGGCAGCCACACTGATCTACAACTGTTTACACTGCTCTGGCAGGACAGTATAGGTGGGTTGCAAGTTTTAGCTCGCGAAGGGCAGTGGATCAAGGTGAGTCCTAAATACTGCAAAGAATAGGTATAAGTTGACAGGAGTAAGGCACCACCAATTGAGGGAACACTGGTTGTGAACATTGGTGACTATATGATGCGTCTTTGCAACGACATCTACAAGTCCACGGTTCATCGGGTCACCAACGAGTCTACCCAAGAACGAGTGTCAATGCCGTTCTTCTTTGGTGAGCATCTACCACTTGCTCGTCGCGCTGCTCGGATAATTAACAGGTGTTAGGTTTGAACTTTAATTGTGTTGAGGGCGTTGTTCCCTCTTGCACATCTGAGTCGAACCCGGCCAAATATGAGCCGATCTCATGTGGTGATTGTATGGAACACACACTCTCCATTCCCCGTGCAGCACGGATTGTCTAACGCGCGCAATAGGGTGTCAGAAGCGATTTAAGATGGAGAATGAGGCATTTGTGAAAAACGAGGCAAAAAGGTCGATGGCTCCTAGCGCTGTCGTCGTAGCTAAGTGATATATCAGAGCACTTTTTGAATAAGTTCAAGTACATCAAAGAATGCTTCTCGGTCCGGTCGGAGCTTCTGTAGGCCCAGGCCAACAACCAAGGTGCGACGCTCATTGGAATCGCGTCTCAAGATGTAGCTAGCGATCTGGGCAGCGTATAGATGAGCCAACGACTCGCGTTCTTCACCACCACCACCAAGTAAGGTTTTTGGGGTGAGATGAGACATGGGTAGTAAGCTTTCATTTGCAAGTGCCATATCCACGGCCGCCGGCGATGGCGCAGATAAAGGCACTTGAATCTAGAGCGTGGGGTTAGCAAGATGGCCTTGTGAACCTGATCCTTCGGGAAACTTGCCCATTGCGAAAGCCTGCCTTGTTGGCATAGAGTGAGCAGAATTCTATCTGCGAAGAATAAGGTAGTGGCTTCAGTAGCAATGCCGTCAATCTGGCCCGTTTCGTGCTTGGACGCAGCGGGAAAGGCCTCCTCAATAATACGATCTGGCTCCATGGTGCTTGTTCGTCTAAGATACCATTTGCTGATTTGTTCAGGTGGTTGTTGAAGCTTGAAGTGATCTGTTGGTTCATAGGTACTAGATCTAAGGTATACTTAGGAGGTAGGTATTGACCAGAAGATAGGTGCTGAGAGTGGGCTTGCGCTAGCGGGAGTGGGACGGAGGAGCCTCTAACTACCCCGCGCTAAACCGAGTATAGCGTGCAGCCCATGATTCTGCCAGGCGGTCAAAATTAATTTCATAGTGATAGGAATTGAAGATTTACTGATTGACTTATACAGCTTAAATATTCCGAATGTACTATTAATCTAGCCTGTCTTTTGCTTCTTTTTTTCCCTCTTTCTTTTCCCTCTTTATTTTCCACGTACCCTCCTCTTCCCGCCGGATCTTAGGTTTTCTCAGGATGGCCAAGAAATTTGTTCCACGTCAAAGGAAGCATAAGGTCCTTGCGCGCGAGGCTCGAGAAGCCCGCCAGGCCAGTACAGCTGAAGATGGCGCTATAACATCTTCTCACGTAGACAGTAATGCTGTCGAAATCTTACCAGATGAAAAAAAGACAGCCGATGAGGCTAAAAGAGCCCAGATGAAGGCCGACCTAAAAGGCGATGCTAAGATGAGTAGCAAAAAAGCTAAACGGCTCGAGAAATATATCGATAAGAAGCTTGCCAAAGATGAAAACCGTCGTTTATTGGCACAACTGGCCGCTAATAAGATTGACACAAGTCTTTTCGCAAGTAGTCGTCATCTAGGGGCTGCCAAAGAGACTAAACGTGAGATGATGAGTCGTGTATTGAGAGAGCGCGCTGCTGGTATTGCTCAAAGCGACGAAAATATACTTTTTGAGCCGAGAGCTGAGCCCATGGATGATTTGGATAGCGACGATTTAAAGAGTGATGGCTCCTTGGAAATAGTGAACAAATTGCCACCGAGCAACGAGACAGCTATTAAATCTCAAAGAACCAGTGTGTCAGAACCTCCAGCTTCAACAGCCGTGGCTGGTTCAGGTCTGAAACGGCCTTTAGAATTAGACGAGGAAGGCAGGCCTGTCTTACGCAAAAGGCAGAAAAGAGGTGGTGTGAAGTCAAAACTCTCAGGAAAGTCAAGTTTAATACCGGATATTCCCTTAAATCAAGCCGGTGATCACTCCGAAGAAGACAATGAGATGGAGAGAGATGAGGAGGGTGATGAGTGGAATGGCTTTAGCTCCGACGAAGCAGCACCCGGCGATGCTGAGGAGGGCTCTGGAAACGAATCTTCAAATGCATCAGTCGATGAAGGTACGAGCAACGAGGACACCTCGTCATCTGAAGGCGAAGAAGAGGACGATGATGACGACGATGATGATGGAGAAAATACCGCTCAAAAGCGCTCGTCAGCATTCAAAGCATGGGCTCACGAGCAGAGAAATTCGGCCCTCGGCTATGAACCCAGCAGTAATAGCAACGCTATTCTAGATTTTACAGTACCTGAAAACTTCAAACCTAGGCCTATTGAGCAGGAGCCTTTACCTCTGGAACTACAACCAACGAAGGACACTGGGCGAAAGGCTTTCAGTGTAGTGGTGGAAAGGTCTCCTGACATACAGGACGCAAGACTGAAGCTCCCTGTTGTAGCCGAGGAGCAAAGAATCATGGAAGCAATCCATAATAATAACGTTGTCATTGTCTGCGGTGCCACAGGATCCGGAAAAAGTACACAAGTTCCTCAGATGCTATTTGAGGCAGGATACGGCTCTCCGGATTCTCCCACACCAGGCCAGATCGTGGTTACACAGCCCAGAAAGGTTGCAGCAGGTAAGCTAATGTAACCCATTCTGATGACCCTAGATAACGTTACTGACGAACAAAATCTAGTATCTGTAAGCCAGCGTGTGTCAACAGAGCTAGGGGACCATTCTAACACAGTTGCATACCAAATCCGTTTTGAGGGCACCGCTAGTGAGAAGACTAGGCTGAAATTTGTGACGGATGGTGTATTGCTTAGGGAGATTGGCAATGACATCTCTTTGCAGAAGTACTCGGCTGTGATCATCGACGAAGCCCATGAGAGGAGTCTAAACACAGACATATTGATCGGAATGCTAAGCCGAACAGTCAAGTTAAGGGAAGAAATGGCCAGTGAAGATCCCAAAATCTCCCCTCTGAAACTAATCAGTGAGTAATTCCTGTGTGATTTTGTTCTTGTTTGACAGATACATGTCAAGACTGAGGCTCCTAACCCCATCATTATCTTGCCTCTATTTACAGCCTTGCGTACACGTATGGCCCTCAGCAATTGCTAACTAGATTACAAGTCATGTCTGCTACACTTCGAATAAGTGACGTGACTAATTCGACGTTGTTTCCCTCCCCGCCACCAGTTTTAAACGTAGAAGGTCGGCAGTATCCTGTTACGATGCATTTTTCCAGAAGGACACAGTCTGATTACGTCGACGAAGCTTTCAAAAAAATTATTCGCGGACATCGCAAACTTCCCTCCGGAAGTATGCTTGTATTTCTTACTAGTCATAGTGAGATTTCTAGGCTGAGCCAAAAGCTGAAGCTTCATTCAACTGGATTAAAGTCAGCTTCTTACCCCAAAATTCGTTTCTCGGCGAATGACGGCCCTCTGGAAGTAGAAGATATCGAATTCGGGCAAACAGACGACGTCACGGGCACTGAGCTCGACGAGTTACAAATCTTCGAAGATGAGCAAGACGTAGACGAAGAGGAGGAAGCTGAGTTCGATGTGCCTAATGAAACAGGACAGGCGTTACCCCTCAAAATGCACATTTTACCCTTATACTCTCTCCTACCTACCAGGGAGCAGATGCGGGTATTTGAAGAACCTCCCGAGGGTTCACGCGCCATTATACTGGCGACCAACGTTGCGGAAACCTCTCTCACAATCCCAGGGGTAAAATACGTAATAGACTGGTAAGTACAAGTAGACTATTGTACTACCATGGTATGCCTCTCTTTTGTTCTTTTAGCTAACCTCAATAGCGGGAGATCCAAGGAGCGCGTCTTTGACCCTGATACAGGGGTTCAACGGTACGAAATCGGATTCATAAGCAAGGCAAGCGCAAACCAACGCTCCGGAAGAGCAGGGCGTACCGGCCCAGGTCATACCTGGCGACTTTATTCGTCTGCCGTCTATGAGAGAGATTTTCAGGAGTTCGCGGATCCCGAAATCTTGAAAATGCCGATAGAAGGAGTCGTTCTCCAGCTCAAAGCGATGAATTTGAAACATGTTGTGAATTTCCCATTCCCAACTTCTCCCGACCGACAGAGTCTAGCCAAGGCAGAGAAACTCCTACAGAGTCTCTCAGCGATTACCTCGGAGGGATTTGCGACGCAGATTGGAAAAACTATGAGCAAGCTTCCTCTTCCGCCAAGGTTCGCGCGTATCTTACTAGTCGGCCATCTTCACGATTGTCTCTCTTATACAATAGCTTTGGTGGCAGGCCTATCGGTGGCGGAGGTTTTCCTTCCAGAGTCTCAAGCAATTCCTTCAGAAGGAGAGGACGATGGGCAAGGCTTCAGAACTAATGAGGACCTGGCCGCGGAAAATGCACGGGCTCAAGCTCGGCGGAAATACAACGAGGTCCATCGAAATTTTCGTTCCCTCGATGATGCATCTGATGCTATTAAGCTATTACAAGTCGTGGGAGAATTCGCTCACTCGCCCTCCGAGAGCTGGTGCACTTCGAGATTCGTGCGTTTTAAGGCTCTCCAAGAGACGCAGAAGTTACGGAAGCAGATCACAACGCTTCTACAGAAAGATATACCGGCATTCGCGAACTTGACCTTCCAAGAACGGCTAGATCGACCTAGCGCGAAACAGGTAACAGCACTCAAGCAAATGGTAGCAGCAGGATTCATCGACCAAGTTGCAATCCGCGGCGATCTAGCACCCGTACCACCAGAGATGTACCGTAAACCGCGGCGAGCTATTGATGTGCCGTATATACCTCTCCAGCCACTGCAGAGCTCTGGCAACACCGCTCACGGCGATCCTTTAGTAGACAAAGCCGTCTTCATTCACCCCTCTAGTAACCTCGCACACTACAGCCCGCAAGAACTGCCAGAATACGTCGTATACAGCGGTCTGCAGCGCTCATCTGCATCCGGTCCCATAGACGGCCCCAAGAAGCCCAAGACAAGGATGCTAGCGCTCACAGATATCACAGGCGCCCAGCTCTCGGCGCTCGCCAAAGGCACGCCGCTCATTTCATATGGGAAACCCATCAAGGAGGTTCAGTCCGCAGCCGACGCTTCCACGCGGGATTGCTGGGTCGTGCCGTATCTTAGGGCCGAGGGCACAGGTGGTCAAGGGTGGCCGCTACCTGTCAAGAAGGTGACGCAGAAGAAAGTCCCGGGTAAGGGATGGATTACGGAGTGATCTTGACGGCGCAGCGGATCGATGCATGTATTTAGGTTATGCCGTGGGACACTAGGATAGAGATGCGGTTCTGATTATAGAGGAGCTGATACCGTATATAAGATTCAATCAAGAATCAAACTCACTTAGTTCATCGTACAAATTAGTTGAGATACCATGACCAAAATAAGAACCTTGAAATATTGGCCAATGACCGATAGTACAAGATTATTCCGAGATTAATCTACATAGTACAAAGTCGTATTACACACCTTCTAGTCACCTGAATAAATCATAATAGATGAGAGAAGAGTCTTATGCGTCTCTATGTTTAGCAAGTCTATATGCTCCGCCTCTATCTAGTAGAGTCTAACTAATACAAACACCGTCTTCTTGTATGTACGTATCACAGTTTGACAATGCGTTTCTTTCATCTACAATGGACGTCGAAATATCGAGTTCTCAAGGTAATGGCGTCTAGTCTAGAGGGATATACCCTCGCTCCTTAATAAAGCGACGCCTCCTTCGGGCGCGCTCTCTCTAATGCTCCCAATACGGCGGCGGTGCTTCCGAACTCGTCGTATCCTGTCTCTCCGGTATCAATGGCGCCTGTAGGCCTGGTGGAAATGGAGCGTCTGCACCAATAAGCGCTGTGGCTCTCAGCATCATCTTCGGGAAATACTGCTGTATGAAGGACTCCCTATAACCATCACGTTAGAGATCTGGATTAGGTACTTGCTTGTTCGAAAACAATCGAAGAACTACTTACGTATAATAGCTGTGATCAGCATTATGCGGCTGGATGATATTATGCGCAAGCTCGTGAGCCAGTACAACCCACCACCAGACAGCAGCTGAAGCCCTTCCTTCACCATTCCTCTGCTCTGCGTGGAGCTGTATGTAAAAGCGCAGGTTGCAGAAAATGCTTCCATTACGATTGAAGGCAATGGTGCTACCGCTTTCGTCATAAAAAATGTGCAAAACATTTCTAGGGATTTGATACACATCGCCGACGTCCTTGAGGAGAGTTGCAAAAGAGTTGATCGCAGTGTGATTCGAAGATAGAAATGACCCCGTCTGGAGATGGGGCAGATTGGAGGCTACAAATATACGCATGCCGTTTGAAGCATCCGCTAATAAGGTTAGGTCCTTGGCGGCTGCATCGTCACAATATGTTGCCTGTTCCTTGACTTCTTGAGTTCTAGGTGGAGAGTACAATTGAGACGAGTCGTAGGCTCGCGTGGACTTGATAGCATTCAGCAAGTTCTGTTGCACAACTGCGGGGTTCGTGACTTTTCCATCTTGCTCGTTCCCGCCAGACCTCGAGCCGGAGGATGACGGGTCGCTTGGCGCAAGCGTTTCAACGTTAGGGGTTGAGTCGATGAACTTTTTCAGCTTCTCCTTTTCATCAGACTCGTCGTCGTAATCAAAGCCAAATCTTTTAGATAAATTGGAAAAGATCCCTCCCCCTTTTCTACTCTGTGGAGGCTGAGGCAAGGGAGGTGAGTTGTCGTTGTCCTCTGGAGAATGAAAGCCACCGGGCATCCGGGGAGGAGGAGTTTTATTCTGCTCTCGCGCAGCCGCTGCAGCACTGGTCGTTGCAGCTTGGTTTTGCCTTACGAATTCTTGCTCTCGTTCTCGAATCCGGGCTTGCTCTGCATCCAAGGCTTTCCGCCTCTCTTCTTCTGCAATCCTGGCCTCTGCCGCCTTCGCCCGAAGAATGCGATCGACGTTGTACCCACGTGCTCTCAAATCTAGTAAATCTAATTTTAGGAAGGGTTCGAAGAAGAAGTATGCTTGTTGGCTCGGTCGGTTTAAAACGAGCTGACATATGGCTTGACCAACTTGATACATATCTGGGCGAGACGATTCCAAGGCTACATAGAGTACCCACCCGGCCTTAGTTTTACTGCTCGCTGCCGATCTTTTTTCTGTGTGGAACTGACCAGAGATGCGAAGTGACCGACGAAGGGCAACAGAACCTACAACCTCTACTGACAGGTTCTTTTCCAGCCACTTTGCATCGTGTTTTATAGCATCCCGTGTATACCTAGCATACTCATGGATAAAGAGCTTTGACCGCTCAACCACATGTTTACGTAACCAAACTGCGCCATCTTGCTTCTCGCTATGAGGCCCAACCCTCAAGTCCTCCTGGACTGTTTCAGAGAGAGTTGGCGAACCGAGAGCTTGGTAAAAGGACTCAAGTAAATCCTCTTCAGGAGCACATTTCAGATGGTCCTTGAAAAGCCTGTAGCTAATAAAATCGTCTAGTATGACGATTTCCGAAGGTGCCGCAAGCTGGTAAGTTCGAACAGCTTCCTCATCTTCTTCTTGCTCGGCCGCTTTGCCCTTTGAGTTGGTAATCTCCTTGAAGGCTAGGAGAAATGGGGCAGTCTTCATCTTCCTCCACAAATCCTTATCTCTCCGTATAGTTGGCATATCTCCAGCTAACGATCGGAGTAAGCTCAAATACTTATCAGGGCTCCTAAGTACGCTGAGAAGTCGTGCTGGCTCTCCTGCTGCTAGTCGAGCAATTTCTAGTTTTGTGGGCTCATTATTTGAGCCACAGGCTGCGAGGAATGAGTTCGCAGATTGGCCAAAGTCAACGAAATCAAATATGTCCCCGTACATAGCTGAGCTTCCGAGATAACAGTGACGTGGCCGCAAGTGTACAACCGTTTCGGACTGGCCATCGGCATTTCCTTGAGAGAGAACCCCTGACTCCCGAGTTTTCCGCGTGACCGGCACGATCTTAGCATCACCTAGACTTTTCGCTGCTGTGCTACTAAGGTCATTGATACGACTGGAAAAGTATTGAAAAACGGGGATTGCATCCGTGTAAGAATTAGGGGGGTTCGTAATAAGGCGTTGGATGCACTCCCCAATTGGAGGGTCTCTCGACACCCCAAATTTTTGCGCGTCAGCAAGAAGTTCTCTTTTCAAGATATCAAAGCCCAAGACAGCAGCCGCCTCATTCGTAAAGCATCTCGCAGGCTGAACAAGCTTTTTAGGGTCTCTCTGGAGCGGAAGGAAGGCACGGTTACTAGCCGCGATGTTGAAAGCGCTGTAACCGTTGGTTTGATAATGAGCAACAAAGTAGGCCATGGCATTCTCACGCAGTTGCTGCTCCGATGAAGACATCGTTTCCACGAGTTCAGGGGCAGAAGGGTGTGCTCGTAGACCAAGAGCAGTAAGAAATTTGTCTTCTGGTGACCCAGAAATTAGTCCACTACCAGGCCACTGAAGAATCTTCAATTGAAGGGGTCGGAGTATGCGGGTTGGCCTAAAAAGTTCGGAAATCTTGTACAGCTCTGAACTCGCCTGGGAGGACTCTTTGCCCGCAGGACCAGCCTCAGCAGGGCAGATTCGAGATTCCCTTAGTTTAAGAAAATCATCGGCGGGTATATCCATGCGAACAGATGCCAGGTACTTGATCAGCTCGACATGACTCCATTTTGCTTGGCCAGAGTTATCTTTCTCAGGAGATGGGCTCAATAAACGCTTGAAGATCGTTTCGAGATCAACAGTTTTCCTGACGCCCAATGCAGACAAAAATTTTTCCTTCAATTGAGGGCATGCGATTGTGGGAAGGTCGTCAAATAGTTTCACAGATGGGAAGAATGATTCCGTTGGTTTCCTCATTCCCAGCTTAGTAGGCATAATAGTGTAGGCCTTCAGTAGTGTGACAATCTTATCTTTTGAGAATTGACTCTGGTTATCCCAACCCTTGGATAGCACAGACAAAATACGAGTCGCAAACTCAGAAGATTTGGTTATGTCTTGGCCGGTAGGCTTGTTGGACCGAGTGTCGATCAAGAAACTAACCCAAGGCGCGAGGTCCAAAGGTTCCCAACCCAGTGCTCGCAGCTCCTGAAGACTGCAGCCTTTGGTATACTCAAATGGAATCGTTGTCGGGGGAATCGGCAAATCTGGTGGAATTTTTTGTGCTGTTAGAAAATTTTGGATACTCCCAAGCGCGATTATATCACCTTGGTGGCGATCATCCTTTTTATTTACCACAGCAACGGCAACATCGAGTAGTCTATTCCGGCTCGACAAATCGAGACCACCTTGTAAAGCTTTCTTCGCTACCCATTGAATGAAGCTAGGGAGCTGAGCTTCTGTCAGTGGTTTTTTTGACAATTCTTCCTGCACGTCCTCTATGGTGATTTGTGAGAGTAGATCAAAATCAATCAACTTTCGGACAAAGTCAGTCGCTTCCAATTCAGGCGGGACTACAGCAATGCCCTGGACGAATTTCTCTAGTTCTTGAGAGCCAAGCCGAACTTTACTTGTGGGCAGCACACCTCGAGTGCTATATATTTCCACGTATGGCCTTTTATATGCAGTCCAGAAAGCTTCCTCAATCGTCTGAGAGACGTGACCACTTGGAGTAGAGTCCCCGAACGTGAACACCTTTAGAATATGCAAAGCTTCAGGCATGAATGTTGTAGCCTCCTTCGAAGTTATGCTGGTGCCTGCGGCTTCGGCGGCTCTTTGCAGCTTCATTTGGAGCTCAGTCATCTCATTTGTGAAAGCTAGCCTCGTCATGATTCCAGCTGCTCGTAGCATTTCCAGATTCCATGTCCGAACCCATCTCGCATTCAAGTCAATAGCCTCACGTTCTACAGTCGGAATGACAGAAGGAGCAGATATGTGCATACCACCGCCAGTTGTCTGAGTGGTTGGAAATCCGATGAAGATTCGCCCGCCCCTCTTACTTGGGAGCACTGAAGCAAAGACGTCAGTAGCCGCAGATACCGCGCTTTGTCCCTGCGAACTCTCAGATGCTTGTGCCTCGTCATATGAGGATGTCAATATGGATAACTTTGCAAGCTTCGGTGGAGGCTTCTTAGTAGCCCTTTCTAATTCGGACGCAAAGCTTGCATTCACGGATGTCATAATCGCGCCAGTAGTGACTCGAAGAAAGATGCTCGATGTTGACACCATGGTGATATCCTCAGATATAGTGGCTTGGGCAGCTTTCTCCTCTCTTGCGGCCTTTGCCGCCTTTGTAGAGCTCGCCGTAAGTCTAGAGAAAAAGCTTCGTAGTGATGGCAGTTCGGAAGTACCCAAGCCGTATGCCTCGCTTTTTGTGGCTACCTGAGGTCTCCAACCTACGGCGTTCATAAATATAGCATCGATTTGGGCGCTAGAGCGGTCAACACTCCGGACCATCATGAGACGTTCCCTTGTCGCCATATCCATATCTCTTGGGATGGTTACATCCACACTGGGACTTGCCTTCTTCTGCAAAGAAAGGATCTTGTAGTCATCTATCCAGAACTCAATGTGTTCCAATGACACAAAGGTCAAGCTTGTTGCTAAGAACTGGCCCACAGAGAGTAGGTTAGGTAACGTGGTCGTGGTATTACGGTAATCGAGAACAAAGGCCGTGTCACGACTGCACTGGTCCTCGGGAAGCTGCAGCTTTCTGGTAAAGAGTGCGTTCCCCTTCCAGTAGAAAGCCATGGCCTCGCTACCTGAGCTGACGAAGGGCTCCTCGCAGTCGGCAAAGACACTATAGAATCCAACACCGAACGCACCGATCTTGGTCTCGTCTGGGTTTCCTTCGGCTATCCTCTTGAGCCTCCCCCAGTCTGTCTTGGTGAAAGGCTGGCCATTGTTCTGGACAATAAGACGGCGAAGAGTGTGGTGTGTAATAATATGCTTCAGTATTTCGGATCCATCGGCCATGGTCGGCAGAGGCACTTGGGTCGAGGGCAGGGTTTCCCACTTGATCTTGACGGTCGTCGCTTGTGCATCGGCGGCATTCTGGATGAGCTCTCGCAGGGTTGTCCATTCTCCAGAGTACCTCGCAAGCACTTTGTCTATCAACGCTCTAGTATCAACGGTGACCGCTTCCTCGTCTTCTCCATCTTTCAGGGCCGCAGCCCGTAGTCTCCCATAATCCATCGTGTGTAATGGTCACGGTAGAGCGTGCTCAAGTTGTCGGTTCACCGGGTCATAACGGTTTTCATCAATCAAGAAAGGCGGGGGAGGTCTTGTAGGCAGAATAGGTGCTGGAACACCCTCGTATACGCGGTATTAAATAAATGACAAATGAGGCGGCGGGTGGCAAGGCTGACGTCTCAGGCCGAATTCTACGTCCCCAAGCACCATGGACTGAATGTTCGTGGCAGTGCTAGAAGTTAGAACAGGTAGAAATAGAGTTAAGTTTGGGACAGACGTGCAGCTGAAATAATAATTGTGTGTTGAAAGAACGACAAAGGCCAGCAGGCAACAGACGTACTTATGTTGGCTCGACTCGGTACCGCTGATGCAGCTACCATGGGCCCAGTCCCAGCTGAGGCTTGGTACAGTGATGAGTCGACGATGTGATTATTTAGCAATGCTGCTGTAGGTGTATTGTACGTAGGCGCTGGAGTCTAGGCCCGAATCCGTGCAGTATCTCCACTAACTCCATGGGGAATCCACCTAGCGGGGTCCTTCCTTACCTTACCTAGGCAGGTATAGCCGCTAGGTTAGAGCACTGCGTTGCTGTACTCGTAAAACATCTATATTGTCATCCAACTTCTAAATAAACCGCGTGTCCCTTCGACCAACTTTTAAGCATCTACTATTATAATAGCTTATTATAACCTTAAACAAAAGCCTAGTCACTCCGCCTTGGTAATGGCCCAGTCCCCATGCAGTGAACCCCTTTTAAAATGCTCGGCTAACTACTAGCCAAGATCCCATCAATTCGGAGCCTGTTAGAATACACTAGATATCGTAGCAGTACGCTTGGCACTGGGTATGTTATGTATAATATAAGCACTCAATCTCTTTCCTGGCTGCGCCGCCGATAGCGTTGTGGGCTCTTGCCTCCCCTTCGGTCTCTTGACCTTGATCTATGACCTTCTCTACGAGACCGCCTATGCTCGGAGCCTTCCCTACTACGGCTTCTATTGCGGTCCCTTCTGTGTGGTCTTTCGAGCCTGTCTGTCTCTCTTTCGTGACTATAGTTCCTCTGCTTGTGATAGCCACGTCTGTCTTCTCTGTAGTCGGTTGGGCGAGAACGCTGGCTCTCATATCTTCCTCCTGGTGACCCATCACGACGTCTATCTCTATCGCGCTCATAATCACGGTGGCGATGCCCTCTCCGGTCTGGATCTCGGCTTCGATCTCGGCTTCGACTTCGGCTTCGATGCCTGCGTCTGTGCCGCCTCTCCGAGTCTCCATGATGCTTGGATGCCCTCGAATAATTTTCGTCTGGTTTGGAGCCTCCAGCCACAGGCGCAGGATCATTTTGGGTAGTAGTTCGAGATCCACTGACATCCACTGCATTCGCCCCAGTAGCGTTTCGCGGGGCGACAGGAAGTCCTAAGGCGCGAGCTAGGGCATCCTCCTCGGCTTCTTTTATCTTCTTCAGCTCCTCCTTTCGCTCACGGGCAGCTTTCTCTTCTGCGGTCTCGTTAGAAAACGAGTCGGCCGCATCTGCTTTAGCGTACCAGGTGAGATCTCGCCCTTTCTGCCAGCGTCCGACAGGGGCCTTCAAGCTGTGCCCGAGATAGTTTTCACGGTGAGCAGAGCTTGCGACATCTTCCCAGCTGAAATTGACTCCGCCACGCGATCCTGTTTTGCGGATACCCGAGACGAGATCCATGCCTGGAGGTAGGTAAGGCGTATGTTATGAATTAACCGTGTAGAATGAGATAATTTGGGTGTTTTTGTATTTGTTCTGTAGGTAGCGGCTTAATGCTTTGATTGAAGCTCAAGATATGTCGTGGTCGTAGGACTTTTGGTAATGGATGAATATCAAAGAGAGAAGGCTGGGGTTCCAGTTCAACGATAGAGAACCTGCTAAGTTAGCTGGATAAGCTCCACTGTAGGTGGTATTAAGGCCTACCCCGCCAAATCACAGCGCATGGGTATCCCTGTCCATTGACGTTCACGCTCCACTAAACTTCAACTTCCCCCAGGAGCTCTCGAATTCAACAAAAAACAAACATCTCTAACCTCATCTCAATCCACCACGAACTTCACGCTGGTTCTCCTAGAATCCCCATCCTTCGCAGTAAAGAGTATGGCTTCTCAAAACGAGCCGCCCCTGGACGAGATCCAATGGCGCCATCCGCAATCGGTGCAGCAAATGCAGGGAATTCATAGCAATTCAGTGCTTTTCTACTTCGCTCAATCGCCTTTCTTCGATCAGACTTCAAACAACGCCGTGTTAGCCAATCAAGCCATGTTCAATCCGGCTATGTTTCACCTAATACAAACTCGTGAGGCGTTTGAGGGTCGGCTCCGAGAGATGTCTGGCCTTGAGTTCATCGTCGCCCAGGAACCCGCCGAGACTGCTCCTGGGACTGGCACCGGTGTATGGGTTATTCGCAAGCAGACTCGGCGGAAACGTGATCCTGAAGATGAAATAATTGTTCATGCCACCTACTACATTGTGGGAGAGAACATTTACATGGCGCCCACTCTTGCTCAAGTTCTAAGTTTTCGAATGGTACGTTGTGCTCCCGCCGACAGATACCCCAAACAGGACAAGGGAAAACAAATATGCTGACAGCCTTCGATTAGACAACTATTTCTTCGTCTCTAAATAAGTGCTTCCCCGCGGCGGACGAAGCACGCATCTGGTCACCCTCCCAAGGCCATATGTACAAGATGGCGCCGACAACCACAAACCCTCGTCCACGGAACGCAGCAGAATCCAAAGAAACAACGCCGCGACCCGATGGGAAGTCTATCCCAAACAAAGCCACGGGTGCCCATGAGCCAAAAAGACCGGACCCAGTTTTATCAACGTTTGATTTGGTGCGACACGCCGAACATTCTATGATGGTACATATGCAGTCTGGGGGTGATTATGAAGACGAAAATCCCATCACAGGTAAACCAGGGGCGTTCAACCTAAGCAAAACGGGACGAACAGACAAGCTTCAAGTTCCTGGAATTACGGCGCTGAATACATCATTCAAGAGTGCATCAATTCTCGACCTAGGCGGTAAAAAGACGAAAGACGGAAGCTCCAAGACGGGCGACAAAACCCCGAAGACCCCTACAAGTGGCACATCCAAACTCAGGCGCAAAAAGAGCAAGACAGGCCAGACGCCAACCTCCTCGTAGGGCGAGAGAGACGGCTGGGCCAAAAAGAAATTTACTAGAGGGTTGGGGTCACCAAAGCGAAAGAAGAAATCAAAGTGAGCATGGCTCGGCGGCCATGCGTTTTCTTAGAAAGCGAGGATTATGGTTATGCGTTGTCGAAGTGTGCACGGAACATACGGCGTTTGAAGGTTAAGGACTACCAACTGGGGGGCAGCATTTGATACCCGTGTTTCGAATTTATGAACAGCTGTTTATTGGAATTTTAAACTGCGTTAGTCTAAACAGTGACCTAAATTAAAATCATAATGTATGTATAGCAAATACCACCACGGAAGAATGATGCAACTAGTGATCTTCCTATTTGTCATTTCCTGAAACTTTATTGATGGTTTTCTTCTGTCAGTGTTTCAGATCATGCAAGGCCGTTCTGCGACATACGTAGTATTATCAAGACAATCCAAGTCCTGAACTCAATGCTGGTACCCTGCCTAGTATCCGCCAAGTATAGATCCTCATCCTACCCGATAAATCCGATTCCATGGTACAGGACGCGTACGGATCATGAAGATGGTATACCATATTTCTATGCACTATACAACTACGCCGCAGGACCATTGCGCTTTTCAATGCTCATCGATCCAGAACTACCAACAGCCGTACCATTTTTGTCCCGAGTGCAGGGGATATGAGGAGAAAACAAGGAGAGAAGAGGCATGATGGGACTCGGTGAAGGATCAGGCTCCTTCCCTTCTTCCGCGGATGAGCTACAAGGAGAAGAACCTAGGATAATTAAAATCAAGGCCCGCTCCGCCGAACTTCGCACGTGGCCGGTAGCCTAACGACCTACTCACGCCAGATCTACTCATGACAAAGTCGTCGCTCACTTTAACACGCACACAGTGAACTGATGACTGTTGGAAAGAAAGAACCGATGATGCGACGGACGCTAACCCCCATGCCCATCATCGTACCGAAAAAGGCTGCGCCACGGGACCCCGACATCCAGAGCCGGAACCACAATCCGGCTGCATACTTAGTAAACGGGTGGTAGTCTTCCCCACCAGATCGCATACCATGTCGTTATACGAGAAAGAAAAAGGCTCAGGGAATCGAAACCGAAATCGTGAGTCCACAAAGCCACCCCGAAACTGCTTGAATCGGCCCTTACGAGACAAGGAGGATGAGCGAGCGCACGAGCGAGGCTGCGCGTCATTCTCATTCGTCTGTGCGCCTACCCAGGACTGGAAGATGCCTCTTGTCCCTTCCACCGACGAAGCACAAGGAGGGATTTTGCTCGATATCCCGCGTTCCAGCTCTACCCGAGAACCGGGTGGGATCGTGCTTGAAACCTCTCGTGCCTCCCTCATCGCCCTGCACTGCATGTCTATCTACTTACCAACCGGACAGACAAACGCCTAGGTAACGTTGTCCAACTCGTTATGCGCGTAGGGGTGAAAGCACGGCCACGCAGAAGCTAAGACGCTGTCTTGCGGGAACATGTACGGTATATTCAGGTAGTCATGCCGTACGATGTACCTTGACTCTCGGTACTAAGCCAGGAGGAAGTGACACCTAAAACTCGCTATTTGTCCGATCAGCTCACGTTGTGCAACGGTCAGAGAGATAACCGCGTTTCTGCCTATGCTGCTATTTTCTACGAAGGAAGAAGAAAGAGAGAAAAATTCTTCCTGCCAATACTTTGCGCCGGGATACAGATTGAGAGCGGACGGGAGGCCAGCCGGCGCAACTCTGTCAATGATTTTCCGGCTGCAAACCCCAGAGAGGAAACAACAAGCGAGTTCGCAGCGGAAGCAGGCGCAGACACGGACATACAGACAGACTAACAGAGAGAAAAAAATCATGATGCAACGGTGGGATAGATTCGCAGGGAGATCAGGTAGGACTAGTACTGACACGGCGAGGCAGGGCAAGGCGGACACGACCGCATCGCGCGCCGAGGCCACGATAGTCCTTGATATACCTACGCACACACGCATTGATCCTTTGCAGCAGTACTGTATGTACTAGTAGTAGTAATGTTGGGGAATGGAGAAGGGAGGGGTGAGATCACCTGGTATAGGATGGGGACCCCGACGATTTTACTTTAACGGGCATGCAGGTGTCTTTTTCTTCAGAACCAAATAATAATACGCATAACACGAGCGTCTGCCTACCAGCCCCTCGCCTCGACTTAGATTAAGTGGCTAAACTATCGATCCAGCTTCATCATCATCACGGAACGAGATCATATCTGGGTTATGGCAGGTTACACTACGACGTAACGTGACAACTGCGACAGAGATGCATGGCTCCCACGATCGGAGGGGAAAGTGAGAACAAAGCAATAATCATGCTCGCTAGGTGGTAGCCAGCCAGCTGGCCATGGGCGGTCATGGCAGTGTAAATGGCGGGCGACAGAGTGCAGAGTGAATCGGAACGGTGAGCGATACCGCACAACTTGCATGGCAGATAGCCTATCAACCTGTAGCCCGGGGGGGTCTAGAGGGCCGGCAAGCGGTGAACGACCCTTTCTCGACGGTCGGCTATACGTAGTAGCTACCGCGTGCCAGTAAAGGCCGGTCTGACTTATGTAATATTCAGAAACACTTGGAGTAAACGGCGTCAATGCCCTTGTCCAATGTCTCCAGAGTCAAAGACAAACCATAAACCACACTAGGCGTCTCCGTTTGAGGCGCCTCCCGGCTAATACCTATACATACATACTTAGTAGTTTGGTAGAGAATCACCTCACAAGTGCATGGGTAGAACCGCCACATCGGCACATGAGAGCGCAAAAGAGCGCAAGCAATACGAATGTGATTTGAGACGTTACGGGATGAAAAAAATGGCATGACTATGACAAGCTGTGTGCGCCCAGGAAACTGCTCGCTTCGTATGGCGGGCAATTTATCTCCTTTTTTCTTTTCTTTTTTTTTTATTTAGTTATTTATTTTAACTTTGTTTCTACACCCTCCTCCTTCCGCATCGTCCTTGCGGCGCTGCCTGTTGTGCACGGCAAAAAAAAGAGTCATGCCGAGGGGCGTGAAGGAAGGATGGGGGGTGATAATACATCAGCACGTGTTAATTATACTACAGCTACTATACCACAAACCAAAAAATACCAGTAATTTGGACCATGCAGCTGGTACTTGAATACCTGGCATGGTGTAGATAGTTGCCTATACTTGGTGGTACCTTGAGATCCAACGTCCACCTTCACCCCGACCGTACAAAGCCAGCCCACACTCCCTACTACCCAGGTAGCTTACTAGCGCTCTGTCCCTCTCTCTCTCACGTCGCACACACATTAGATACACATGGGGGAAGGATTCCACAGCGTACACGCCCCTCACCACCCCCCCAGTTACCTTGGGTAGTGTACATATGTAGGTCCTTACCAAGCCTTCGGTAAGGCATTCGAAAGCAGAAACTGTCGCCATATTAAGCTCTCGGCAAAAAAAAGTCACGTTTAATCAATCCCACGGAAGAAAGCCAGCTGAACTTAAACCCGGCTGCGAAATGCGGTACATACCGAAATGAAACGGCCCCCAAAATAAAATAAAAAAGGTTAAGTACATAGCTAGGTTATGTGGTGTGTGTATAGGTGGAAAACTAAGTAAGAATAGTTAGTTAGTGATAATAATAATATTAGTATACCCTCCCACTCTTCCCCGTTATTAACACGTGCGCGAAAGGCATAGCATATACGATATGTATATATAGGACAAGGCAAAAACACGGAAATAGATAACCAAAAACGCCGACGTGGGGGCCGGATTAATTAGTCTCTTCTTTTTATTTTATTTTATATTTATTTTATTTTCTTTCGGCGTTGGGATTTATTAAGTAGGTACCGTTTCAAGTTATACGTTATACTACGAAATACATGTATCTGCCTACCTACCGACCTACATATCCTATCAGTGGCTCATGTCTGTGGCTAGCTAGATGCACACCATGCGCCTCATCAAGAACATCAAGCTGGAGCGGCTACGGCGTAGTTGGGTAGCCTATATGATTCACAGCTGGGATGCTTGCACTAATGGTTGATGCCTGCCTGGTGCAACTTTGCTACGGCGTCCTTTGCAAGCCACCGACGAGATAACCGTTGAGAATGATGGGTCGCTAGATTAAAGGGGGGGGGACCGGGGGAAGACTCTTAATTGATAGACATGGGGTTTGGTATTAAACACCCCTCTACCTATAATACGCGTGATATACATAGTCTAGAACCGAAACATGACATTAATCCGCCGGCTTTCAACCGAAGAAACAGAGAGGATGGCGTGGGCAACAGCGACTCTTGAGATATATCGCGTGGAAGCTCCAATGGAAAAAAGTAGAAGGGAATTACAAACCCGAAAATCAAGTATCTAAGTTACACAGAACAGCTTCAGCCCAAGACTTCAGCTCTATTACGTGACATTGAAACACACCGAAAGCATCCTAAGAAATAAAATAAACAATAGATAATTAATTAAAAGGCATATTATAACGAGTAACATAGAGAGGGCAAGGGGGAAAAAAACGGTGAATGTAACCGAGAATCTCACTTCTTTCCTCTTCTTCGGTACTGTACAACCCAAAAGGACCTTTTTTTTTTCAGCCTCAACCGAGGCAGCTAGATCGACGTCACATCGCGTATATGACGCCCTTTTCAGGCCATTTCAGGACATGACAGCACGGAATAGCAGAACACACACACTCTCACAAACACAGCCGGTCTCTCTATGTACATACAATATGTCTCGGAGCTATATGCCACCAGGGCGTTCTACGACCGCGGCCCACGTGGGCAGACGTAGGGGACAAAAAAAAGGAGAGAGAAGGAATTTTGAGAGCTGATGTACGACTCAGTAAGATGGTAGTAATGGGCAAAATGGTTCGAGTTTCTAATCCCGCGTGTAACGCCAACGAGACAAGAAAGCAGATCAGAAAGAGGCAGACAGGTTTAAAAAAAGGTAGAGGGGGAAAAAAATAAAAAAAGAGTCGCCTGATGTCTCAAAGGCCATCGTGTAACCGGGAGATAGGTAATTCCCTCTCAACCGCTCGGGTGAAACCAAATAACCTGTCACGGCGTACTTAGATACGGACTGTAGCACGTCGTACTGTTTGGATTCGGTCTGGGAGACACAAGGGGAACACAAGGGGGGAAAAAAAGGGGGGGAGTTTGACATGTGAAGTAGTGATATGTCTAGTTTCAATGTGGCTATTTTCTGGCATGAAGGCCTGAGACAGATACAAAGGCGTACGAGAGAAAAAAACGCCTTGTGGTATCTCTAAATAGAATAAGACGATTATTATCACGTTGATCCTAAAATTTACGGTATAACAGGTCGGGGGTGCCTTAGCTACAGGAATAGAATATGCATCGATAAGTATTCACGAATTAATCCCCTTTTGGTTCGTTGAACTCGGATTTTTGTAGGGTTGAGGACCATGACGTTACTATACTTGGATTTCTTTGTTATCTTAGATATCGATTGCTATTAATCCCAACGGTTCTGAATACAGGCTCATACCCCATCGGCTAGATTAGCCGCTAGATACCAGATCGTGAATCCCTCTGCTCCTCCAGATTCTCAATCTTACCCAAGTCTACGAATACCAAGCACATCGTTCCCAAATGCAGTACCTTGTCCATGTGAAATCGGCTTGTCTATTCCCCGGAATTTTAATCAAAGTCGGGGACAACGGCCAGTATCAGAAGGGGGTTGTGTAAAAAAAAATCTCTGTTATGACTCCACAGAGGATGCTACCTCTTCAAGGGAATTTGGACAAGGGTTCGCCTATTTCAAGCGTGCCGTTGATATCCCGGCCAAGAACTTTTCATGCGAGGCGTTCTGAATCCATGGTAGCGAAGCCCAAGAGGTTAGGCGACCTACCTAATCGATAATCACGCATGCTCTGATATTTCCCCTTCGCCTATCGCACTGTATTCAATGCTGGGAGCGAGTGGTGCAGCGCCTCCGAGGAGACACATACTTTCGGTCATTCCCGTTGAACCGGTGAGCGGGCAGCTCGACGAGAAAATAAAATTTGCGGTACCATCTGTGTGAAAAGAGTGGCAGTTAGAACCGAGTCGAAGAGAAGGAGTTGGAAAACAAACCTAGTCGAGCTGCTTTACTAGAGGAGGAATTTCACCGGGGTAGAATACCTAGACGTTAGCATTAGCGTCAAAAGGGACTTGGCATTGATATTTGGCGTATTCCAAGGGGTTCCATACTGCAAAATCATGAAGTTGAGGTTGCTGACGCAATGATCGTTTCGTAGTGTCGAGTTGTTAGTCACAAAAGCTGTTAGCAATCGATCATGGTGATTTCTAATTGAGAGACGGCATTGAACCACTGGAAAGGCCGGTTTGTATAGCCGTGTAACGAATTGGAAACGCCGAAAAACTAGTCAGTATACTAATCTTTATCTGCGAGGCTGCTTACATTCGCGAGCGCTAGATATAGTCTCCAAGCAAGAAGCTCCTGTCACGGACTCCCGCCTTTTCGTCGGGATGTCGTTCTCAGAGTCCATTTTCTCACCTAAGAGTTTTATAGTGTAATCAGGGCAGTGGGCAGTGGTGCAGAGGTATGCTTAATTTATTATGCTTCCCCCACGTGGCCAAGTAGTAGAGCGGGTTATATGCGGGACTGACAATCATGACATCGCAGTGTAGGCAGGTCGAGGATTACGTTTGAGACGACGGTCCCAACTTTTTTTTTCTTGATGTACAGTAGCGTATGTAAGACTGAAGATACCCTGCTCGTTGTGGACACAAACACACAGACAGAGCCTCGTACCGTATAGTCACAGTCCCCAAGTCCGGCGGCGGATGGGCGGTGCCGGTACCACACGAGTGGAGCGGCAAGCTATTGGCTCTAAATTCAGCGGTACGAGCCGGGGAATACAGAATTACAAAAATAGTGCAGGCCGTTTTGACGTGCGAAGGGTCTTATTCGATGGGCCAAGACGGCCAAGTAGTGCTTACGGACCCCAATATGGCGATGAACATGGTACCTAGGCGAGCATGGGACTGAACGTGGAAAACGTAGGAGTCGGGTGGGGAGGTCGATCGACAGCTCGTGGTAGCCCTGCACGCGATGAAGCCCAGAGGTGGCAGAATCGCGATGACATTGGTGGTTTCGTGGTGGCTGCGCATCTGCGCATCTGTGCATTGCAGCGCAACTGGCGCAGAATGCATACCAACTAGGTAAGTAAGGAAGTAAGTAAGGAAGGAAGTAAGTAAGCCTGCAAGATCTCGACCATCTACGACGCGATGTTCCTGAACTGACTGACGGCACTGCACTGCACTGCACTCCAGCATGTATGATGATGTATGATGGATGATGGATGGTGGGTGATGCGCTCATGTCGCAGTCGGGTTGTAACACCGCTTTGACGGGTTTATGACTTGAAACATTAGGTATGTCTTGATGTCTTGCTATAACCAGGCCGTCACGGGTATCATGTTCGGTTCTGTTCACCTTTCTACGCATTACCCAATCGCTATGCAGAGAGCCAACCCCGGCGTAGACCTAAGCGTAGGTAGTCACCTGAACGGTGGTGGTTGTGCAGATTTGTTTTCTAGCCTGGCCATGTGGCTTCTGAATCATCTTCATCGCTACCGCAAACTCGGCCCGGGGAACATGAAAATAAACTGTACCGCTGCTGCGTCGCTACTGTGGTGCAGCAAGGCATCACCGGATTCAGCGGGATTGGTGGTGGAATGTGAAATTTGACGCGACTATTTCCTTTCCTTACTGTAGGTCCGCTATCTAGTGACTCATTGACCTGGGCAGATGACGAAGGGGGATTCGGGGCCGCGACACAGAAACGAGACCGGGTTGGTCCCGGTTTGCCGGTCGAGCGGGCGAGTTAAGCGAGAAAGCGAGGGGAGCCAGAGGGGAAAGTGAAGGGAGTCACTCATTGATGGTGAGTACATTCATTCGTACGTGCTTGCTTGCGCAGGGCATGAATGAGTGAATGATTACAATTCAATATATCCACTCTTCGTTTGAGCAACGTCGGTGTTGGCCGAGCTGTCCGGCTCGGTCTGGCTCTGACTCTGGCTCTGGCTCTAATGCTCTAATTTAGACGGGAGGGCTTGGGCAGAATGCTTGGGATAGGTAGGGCCCGGTAGGGTCTTGAAACAAACCGATCAACCTGTACTGTGGTTACTGTGGTCAGAAAAGCGCTATGGCGCCGGTGATTCGCACAGACAAAATAGTAACCGGGCCGTTAAGGGCGTTGGTGCCTTGGAGATGCGGATCCTTGGCATTTGGCATCTTGGTACACATACACCCACGACGGGGTGCGAGATACATCTAGCTAACTGCTAGTAATAGTATGCACTATTTCGAGGGTCAGACTAGCACCGGCACAGGCACAGTACATGTCTAGCTACCCGGGTAAGTACCTAACGTTAGGTACTTAGTACTAGTGTAGTATATTCGGTACGATATGCATACTATACCTTCCTTACCTAGGTAGTACACATGCGGCGTCGACAATGAGTAGACGATAGCTGTTGGGAATTCGTCGTTTTCGTGTGTAAGCGAGTCCGAGTCGACGTTCAGCCCGTTTATCTTTGTGAGACATAACTTGACCCGTCAACGCGGTAACGGTTAGTCCCTATTCTGAAGGGCTGCATAGAATGGGTTACATCGCTGAAGACACAACATATCGGACGTTTCGAGTGTTCTCTCATGTACCTATGCTAGTGTGTAAGAGGTACTAAAAAGTAGTAGCGTATCTCGTACACTCAAGCTGTAACTCAACTCGACTGGGGATTGTATTCCAATCAACTGTCAAGGATGCTGCGAAGAGATGTGTCAGCTTTGCTTTGGGGAACAAGATTGGACGAATGAAAAAACTCCAACGTGTTTATTTTCTGATTGAGCTAAGTCCGAGAGAGTCTAGTCACCGGCGAAGCAACGAAAAGGTGGGTCATGCTACGTAGCACAGTTACTGTATCATCGTAGGTACTAAGTAGGTAGGATACACTCCATATACTTATAGTACACTCTCCATAGGCTACAACACATGTCCCCTCGGGCAATCTACACTAGAAGTGAGTAGATGCTTCTGTCGACTCATGGTAAGTGAGTATGTAAGTTTGCGGGTAGGTCGTAAAACTGTATGTAAGATCGATCTGCATAACTACCCTCCAGTGCAGAATGAGGCTATACCCTCCAGTGCAGAGAGAAACGTTTAGTTTCTTACGTTGACATTGCCCGCTCTATCATACTTTCTCATGATGAGTAATGAGGTGTGGCCCCTCGAGTCGGTGACGATGTGGCCACATGGGGCAGTGCTGTATGTACAATTGCAGTTAGTCCGCATCTTAGGTTCAAACTTAGTATACGCTTGGCTCACCACTTGCAGCACTGCTATATGTAGATATACTGGCGGGAGGTGGTAGTGCATCTGGGCGTGGAAAGCATCCAGTGAACGATGGCGGACAATGGGCACTAGCAGCCAACTAAAGTAAGGTACAGTGATTTTCAGCGCAGAATGTCTTTCGCTAAGCCCTACTATTATGGAGCACTATAAGTAACGGCGCTCGGATTTTACTCGCATTGCGGCCCCCAAAATAGGCCTGACTACAGAGGCCCCACGCTGTCAAGAGGCACAACTGGCATGCCCAACCCTGCACTCGAAGTTCTTCGCGTCTTCCATGATGATTCCATGCAGCCGTGATTTAAGATGCTGCAGATTCTGTGTCGAAACGCCGCCAGGGAGTCACGTACCTAGTATACCAACTTAGTAAGATAGCGGCACACCATCATCTTCCACCACCCCCCTCCCACGCCCCTCGCCGGGTGTTCTATCGCCTAGTCTACCTGGTCCCTAGTCCAATCTCGTCCACATACACCACATACACCACGTCTGTTTGCGGCGCTACCGTATCGCGTGCCAATGCGGCAACCTCTCTTGCTTATTACCAAATTTGGATTGAAGCTAAAACAGCCCATGACGAACACGACGTATGCTTAGTTTGGAAATTTGGCTGACGGCCTTGTTGCCTCACCCGTGCTGTGCCCACAGCGAGAGCACACGCTAGATGTCTTCGGATACACCCCAGCATCCTTCGGCAAGATGCCGTCGGCGCCTGGTAGTCTGGGTCGCGATCCCTTTCGGCTTGACTAGGTTGACTGAGGTTGTTCGAGGCTGATGAGTATCCACCACTTGGCGTGAACCGCAGCACTCCCAAGATATCATCGCTTCTTCGTGCTTCAGGGGGCCCAGGCTCCCGCTGCCGACCCATTCCTCTGGACGGTGCTAGCCAGGGACATGGATCTTGGATTCAATGTAGCAGACCTTAGGATGACCAGATATATAAGTCCGGGAAGCATCCGGATCTTGAGAGCCATTATCATCATCAGCATCATCATCATCATCAACACCACCACCACTACTACTACCACTACTACTACCACCACCAATAACAACTATAGTATACTACTACCACTACTACTACTACCGCCACCATAACTACAAACCAAATCACTTCATCTTAATCTCCTCACTACCAACATCTTTTGCTCTCATCGAGAACATACCACTTGCCACCAACCTTCCTACAACAAAATCCTAGATATATCAACTATCCTCGCCACCTCAACAATCGCAATGGCTGCCTTCACTTTCTCTTCTTGCCCTGAGACCCTGAGCTTTGGCCGAAGTGGCTACAACAAGGACGGTGACAACGAGGATGACAAGCGCTGCTTTGGCCGCAGCGGCTACAACAAGGATGGAGACAACGATGACGAGAAGCGATGCTTCGGCCGCTCTGGCTATAACAAGGATGGCGATGACGAAAGTGACAAGGGTCGCAGCGGATACAACTAAGAGATTATCTTCCGCGGGCGGCCGACTAGAAAGACGGCTCCTCCCGAAGAGGAACCGGCTCTCGTCACTCGATTTTCTGATGACTTCGCATTGATACCAACATCGCACCTTCACTTCACTTTCCTTTGTCTCTGTCTGCATCATTTAGGCGCTGGAACAACAACAACACATTTCGAGCATTTACGACGGCTGTACGAGTATGATTGTACGATTATCGGGCGGGACAACACTATAGACTAAGACTTGCACCGGCAACGGAACAACTTGTATGATTAGCATTGCATTGGGTATAGACATTTGATCAGGTTTTTTGGGCGGCGGGCAGGGAGTTTACTACAAGGGTACCAGAGCATATTGTACAATAATTATACACACACTTGGGTCGAATCCATTCATTTCCCTACACAGAACCTGGACCTTCATTAGACATGCAAACGTGAACTCGAAGGATAACAACTTACTTCTCAAAGATGACGCCGAGGATCTCCTCTACATCACCAGCCTCGCCACGGCGTGTAATCCGCCCGAGACAGCTAGCTGCGTAACGAAGGTGTTCAGCAGCCATGGTAATGTCGATGTCGCGGGCAGCCGCGTGGTGATCCTCCTCGTCTACACCTTCTGTAACCACGACGTATTCCTCCAGGCTCTCCCGACATTGCACGAGGAGCTGTCTCTGGCGCTCCGTGACACCGTGAAGGTCCTGCAAGGTGGCAGGCAGCGAAGTCATATTCTGGAACGCCAAGACCAGACTATCCGCCACGAGGCGCACTCCACCGGGATCTTGCTGGTCAGAACTTTGTTTGTTTGTTTTTTGCTTCTGCGATGGCTGCCGCTGCTGCTGGTGCTGCCGCGCCGCTTCGCACGAGATGAGTGTGGGGACGACGTCCTCGAGACCCGGGATCTGGCGCAGAACCTCGTCCCGGAACCTGCGGACGAGCGGAGCCAGATCCGCCGCCGCGGGTATCGCGTCGATCTTGTTGACTAGGACCAGGCGCTGTGGACAGGCGGCCGCGAGCCTTAGCGTCTCCATGTCGTAGCGAATCTCGTGGCTGCCCCCTGCTCCTACTGCTGTGGTGGTGGTGGTGGTGGTGGTGGCGGCCGGGCGTTCCTCCACAGAGGCGAGGACGATGATGACATCAGATTGTGCGGCCCTGGTCCTTGCCCGCCGGATCCCTTCCTCCTCGACAGCCCCAATTCTTCTTATTTCGGGTTGCGTGGCGTCTTCCTTGTCAACGACGGCGCCACCGCCGCCGTTCCTCGTGGTGTTAGCGTTGGTGTTGGTGGTGGCGGCAGTCCTAAACCCGGCCGTGTCAGCGAAGGTGCACAGATACCCGCGAATATCAAGGTTAGCCTCGACGATATCGCGCGTGGTCCCAGACTCCCCAGACACAATCGACGCTTCCCGCCCCACAATCTGATTCATGAGTGAACTCTTGCCCGCGTTCGGCGGGCCCAAGAGCGCCACTTGGATGCCATTGCGCAGAAGCTCCGTGCGCTGGCTCGCCATCTCGTGGACTCTGATGCCCTCGAGGATCTCCCTCACCTGCTGGCTCACGCCGCTGACGAGGGAAGCAGGCGACTCGTCGAAGTGCTGGTCTTCCTGGAAATCAATGAGCGCCTCCATCTCGGCTCGCGCTGCCAGTAACCTGCGCCGCCAGCCCTCGTACGTGCGACCCAGCGCCCCCGAGCTGCCTCGAACAGCCGCCCGGCGCTGCTGCTCTGTCTCAGCCGCGAGCGTCTCGCTCAGCGCCTCGACCTGCGCCAGGTCGAGCCTGTCGTTCGCGAAGGCCCGTCGGGTGAATTCCCCCGGCTCTGCGTAGCGAATGGACCCCCCATCGCCGTCGCTGCTGCTGTCATTGCACTTCGGTATCGCTGACAAGACGGCCTTGACCGTGGCACTGCCTCCGTGCACATGCAGCTCTAGCACGTCTTCGCCTGTGACGGTCTGCGGGCCTGGGAAATACAGGACCAGCGCGGCGGAGTCCAGGATCTCGGATCCCGCTGTGCCTGGGACGAAGAGCGTCCTTACGGTGGCATAGCGCGGTTGTGGCGCCTTCTTGTTGGGGCACAGCTTATGGTAGATCTCGAGGGCAGTTTTAGCCGACTGATTTTGTAGTTTGTTGTTGTTGGACAGGGCTTTTTATTGCTTACTTGTATACAAGATGGGCCGGAGATACGAATCACAGCTATACCTGCTTTCCCCTCGGCTGATGATAGAGCGTATATTGTATCATGATGGAAATCGTACGTTGGTGTGACTTGAGATGGCGTGTGGTATGTACGCTGTCTCTGAGAAGCTGAAAAGGGCCCTGTAAGGATCCTATATAACGGAGCTACATTTGCTCTTCTTATGGCAGCCTTCCGGCAACTTGAACATAACGTTTGCCCGAGCACTCGTCTAGTTACTAAACGATGCATAGATTAGGGGTTTTTATTATCGGTAAGATATAGTCCAAAGCTGGGAATTAAAAAAAACCCCCCAGAAAAAAAAACCCGCAAAGATGGGTATATAGAAACAAGACAAGGCTGATGAGGTAGAGAGATGTATGAATCTGAGTGATTGAAGAAGCCGATTAAAAGGTTATTTCTGATTGGCTGGGCTGCTGCGCTAACGTGAGACGCAGTCAGGGATGCCAGTGTCTGCCCAATTAGGAGAGCCAGTTTTCAGGCCTGTGGGGCCGGGGCTCTTTTGGTGCATCTAGGCTAATTTTTTTTTCGACGCCTCGAACTTCCAGATCTGCTTCAGGCCTACAACATCTCATAGCATTAATTGGTAGTTCTCTCTATCCCTCTTCTTCGCGGAGCGTATTCAATTCTAGCGACGGATTTCTGCCATCGCCTTTCGATCTGAAAGCAGGTTTGCACGAGTTTTGAAGTCTTTTTCTGACGTGAAGCCTCGGTCGCATGGTTCATTACCCTCCACCCAGTTTCCAATTCTACCAACCTCACCAACCCTGTCGTCACGATGAGCGACGAAATCATTTGGCAAGTCATGTAAGTCTGTATATTCTCATGATACTTCCATCTCATAGTTCTTGATCTTATAGCGCTCATTTGAATGCGAGTAAACTTTGCTAACGCCGACCGTTGTAGTGATAAGCAGTTCTGCTCTTACAAAGTCAAGGCGACCCGTGAGAGAACGTTCTGTCGAAATGAGTGAGCACCTCTTGACCAGAGTCAATATGAGATGACATAATCTAACTACGGTAGAATGAATATATCTGGGTTATGTAGCAGGACTAGCTGCCCTCTTGCTAACAGGTACAGTCCCCTTCCTAAAGACGCATACGATTTCTACCCTTCGTCCTTGTGAAAGTGAGGATAGTCGCTAACTCTTGAGTAGTCGTTATGCCACGATACGACCACACCCAGATCCCGTGAAGGCGATCAATTACTTGTACATTAAGACTCCGGAGCGGGCGTAAGCAACATCCAGATCCATGTTTACCCCCTTGCTTCGTTACGAGCAAGAATCTCTTTCAGACATATTTAACGTCTCAAGAAGTTCTGCGAATTCTGAAACTAGTGCATTTCACTCTTTCTAGATGCTAATTTCATATCTTACAGACATCTACCTTCGAAACTATGGCAGAAAATCAAACTTTCACAAAATTATCAACAAGCTCTGGCGCAAATTGAAGAGCATCTGAAATACTGGCCACAGTATATGATTCACAGGTATAGACTCTTCTTTTTCCTTTATGACATTCTAGGATTGGCCCTCGAATGCTACTCCCCTTCAAACTAGTGTCGATTTCAGACAAATTTTACGATCAAAATAGAACAACGGCCCCGTCATTTTGATGACTACATTCACTGACATTTCAATAGAGCCAAGCAGCGCCTCACTCGGTTGCAACAAGTCAGTATCCGCATGAGACGGCTAGCTAAAGAAGAGGCTAGACTTGGTGAGAAAATTGTTCCCAAGTTAGCTCCGAAGGTCCGCAGACGTGAGCAGACCAGAGAAAGAAAGGCGGAAGCTGCTGCCAAGCTTGAACGTGCCATCGAGAGAGAGCTTCTCGGGCGACTACGCGAAGGAGCCTACGGAGACCAACCTCTGAATGTTAGCGAGCAAATATGGAAGAAGGTGCTCAATGCTATGGAGCGCGAAGGAGAAGCGACAAGAGACAAAGATCTCGACACTGGAATCGAGGATGAGGATGAGGATGAAAGAGAAGAGGAGTATGAGATGGAAGATGACGAGGAAGACGGCGCAGTCGAGTACGTTTCGGATTTTGAAGAAAGCGAAGACGATTTGGAGGATCTCGACGACTGGCTGGGAAGTGATGAATCAGCGGAGGAAGAGTCCGAGACAGACGAGAGTGAAGATGAGAGTGAGGATGAATCGGCTAAGAAGAAATCACTCGCAACAGGCGACAAGAGGAAGAGGGCACGGGCTGTTGGAACCAAGCCGAAGAAAATGCCTCGGCGCGGACGGGAGATTGAGCATGAGCATGAACTTGAACACCAAAGACCTGAGCTGGCTTTCTAAGGTTCTATCTGGGAGCTCTACCACTGACACAGCTAGATTCTTCTTGATACCCCTAGAACACGCACTCGGGCAGCTCCGAAGTGAGAAACATGGGCTTTACATCCGAGCTAACGGCGTCTATATCATACCCCCTAAAAATAGAAGACTAGTGAAACAATCGAGATATTTAATGAGATATCAAATAACTTTAATATATGTGCTACATAGCTATTTATTAACCTGCATCATCTCTTAGTAGTGTAAATCCTTCTTGGGTTAGACATAGATTGTTCTAACTAAAATAATACTGAAGATGGTCTTTGTCAAAAACGGTAGGTGGGGTAGACATCGACCCCACCTGCGAAATACCCATCGGATCTTGAAATACGATCCCAATGCCTGACCCAGCTCCCTTAGTTCACTAGCCACCTTGCTACCTAACCTGAGACAGAACTCAAACCACAACATTTCTGGAGCCGTCGAAATTCCTTGACCCCCTCCCTAACCAAAGCTTCCCAAATCTCCCAATTTTTCAAATCCCAGATTAAACACATTCATCAGCTAGAACTAATTTTAATCTCCGTACCCACACCTAACCCGTGATCGCCTTCTCCTTCTCCAAGCGCGGTTCTCGCGAGCGGTGGCTTTGGCAACTATCGGCGACCGAGCGGCACCATGTCTGGCTGGTACAGCAACATCGTCGGCGCCACAACGTCTAAGATATCCAACCTCCAACGATCGTATTTCGGCGGCGAAGCCGATGGTGATACCGAAGACGACACACATGTCTGCAGAGTGCTTCGATCGTACTACACCGAGAAGGGCAAGCCGTTCCCCGGATGGCTACCGCCCGATCCCAAGGCGCCGCCGCCCGCGGCAGCCGTATACTCCCAGCCGTCACAAGTAGGCTCGCGATACGGGGGGTTGGGCCAGCAGCAGCCTGGTGGCAGTCTGAGCTCGCTGTGGGATAATAGCCCTGCCTCGCAACCGCAGCAGGAAACGCAGAGCCTACGGAGAGGCAGAGGGGTGCCTCCTGGCATGCGAAATAGTGATGCTAGGGATAGTCCGTTTCGCAACTCGGATCCTATGGGAGGAAATGATATGCAGGCACGGCCGTTGCCGTCACAGCGCGCGGGGAGCTACCAGAACCAGTCGAGTTTTGGAAGCGCCTCGACACCACCAGTTGCGTCTGGCGGGGGCTCGGCACAAGACCGATTAAAACAACGGTTATTCGGAGGCTCTAGGACGGCCAGCCCGGCGGCCAGTGGGCCTTTTAACCCGCCACAACAACAGAGAGGAAGAGGAAATGGGTCGAGCGATTACGAGGATAGGTTTGCGCCTGGAGGGATGTACGATGCTGGATCCAACCGAGGCGGAGGTGGAAGCGATAGACCTTATATGGGGGCGAATTCTCCTTGGTCAAGTAATGAGCCCGATGGTTCGAATTCTAGCGGAGGCCGGCCTGGAGGTAGACGACCTGTTGGTCTTCCTAGCGGTCCGCGAATGCGGTGATAGGTTGGACATTTACATAATGGGCGCTGAGGAGTCGGTTTATTTCTCGGAATGCCGTTGCGAGTTATTGTTTAGCGAGTTGAGGCGCATAGGGATTCTCATGATCAACTATATCCGATGGGTTTAAGCAAGCTTTTAGGTGGCGGCGGCGCTGGGCATGGATGAGTCTTCTAGATTATGCTCGCACGAACTAGCACTTCTACTATCTATTTGGCGGCAGAGGTGAACGACACTGCTTAAGCATTTATCATGATTGTTGGCTTGCCAGTTTTCTGGATGCCTATCCTGTACGTGTATGGGAAAGTCTTCACCCATAGCTGTAGCTGCCGCCAAGACCAATACTAATACGTAACCATATTTTAATGAAGCTATGATTATATGATAGTTGTCATTGTTTTTGAGTGCTGCCTGGCATAGATTACGCGTCTTGTCCTAATTGTGGATTGTATACGTAGGTAGCCCGTTTAGATATGACCAATGAACAGGTTATGGCGCCAAATGGGAAGGAGAAAGTGTTCAGCTCTGATATCGTCCCTCTTCCATGGACTCAGCAAGATGTCTGAAAGAGCTGACCGACGAGAATGACGCTTCGCCCGTCACGTACTCCCAACTGCACTACTATGCGGTTTTATGGGCGCACTACTACCTCCATCATTATTAACCGTTTTCTTAACCGTTTAACTCTCCTTACATAAATTACCTATGTATAACCAGGAGCTTACTTGCCCAGTGAATCTAGACTAAGCCTTTAGTCCTAGGTCTGATGCTTCTTAGGGGTCCTACCAGCCCATCCCACGTCCAAGTATGCATGCAACAAATCTCACTCGATCATTTGTTGCTTCACCAAGATGAGGGTAAAAAGGTTTGCCGAGCCACTCCATCTCATCAAGGACCTCTGGTATGTGGGTGACGAAGACCTGCAAGGATGGAAGTTGATCTGGACTCACAATTTTGCCAAAGAATCTATGTCTCTCTGGTTTATCAGGCCGTTATGCTAGTTTGTTATATTATAGTACTGAAAAGTGAAGTTGTATTAGAGATGGTCTGGCTAAGCTTATTTAGTGGCTGTAGTAAAGGTGCGGTTATAAACGCAGGTCGTCACGCACACAACCTCGTTTGATCTACATGCTCTGTTGAGATTTCCAAACCCAAGTTCTCCGATTAATCACTCGTATCTTCCTTATCAAACATGATGAACCAAAAAGCAAGTCTTCGAAGTCTGCTAGGTGTCACAATTAATTAATTAGTAGTTTCTAACGTCAGAGGTTGTAATCAGTACTCTCTTAAGAGGGCATAAAACGTGGCGATCCGCCCCTATATTTAAATGCTGAGTTCTGGAAGCCATGTTTAAGCCTCACAGGCTGACGATATCTTAACTCTATACGCAATCCTTTTAGGACTATCGTACGTCTCTTCATTCAAACTCCCTACTATCGTCCCTCCCCGTTCGTCGTGGTGCTTATACCTCGTCCCCGTTAGGATCCCTTGTGCCCGTTCTGTAAAGCCTCATAGTAAAATCGTAGCAGCTTGAACGAGCGCCAACGTGACCTCCGGTCATCCAGCTCGGGAAGCTCGTACATAGGGAAGTTCACCCATCGCATTCGGGAGCATCGTTTCAGAGCTCTGTATTCGTAATCGTATCATTGCGACCCCGAGGCCCTCTATCTTGTGGTGTATCAGTTCCCACGCCCTATTCGTTGTGTCGATCGGATAATGGTATGAGCGTCGAGCATTTCATCGAAGGTCAATCTCTCCTATGGTCTAGTAAACCCATGGACGTATTATACAACTTGTGAGTATAACGATCTAGCGGGCCGGAGGTATTCTATTCATGCCGTATCATCAGAGCAAATTATTCGATTGCCATATACCCACTTTCCATATTTGGCACTCCCGAGAGCGTGGATTAAACCCCATATAAAGCTAATCTGCGGTCGGCCATGTGTAGCACTAAATAGCTAGTGTTGATTGTATCCGAGCCTTCGAAGCGTTTTTACATACGGCTGGAAAGGTAAAGAGGTATTCAGTGCACGTTAATAAGTGTTCCGCGACAAAGTGTATATCATTATTTTGTAGCTCGTAACTAACCACTTAGCTATAAGTTGTTGAGCTGGCTAGTGGCATGAAAGCATCTGGAGTCTGACTGGGCCTACTACTGAGTGAGAATGCTACAGTCTAGGAGAGGTTCGCACACACACACGGCACTTGCAATATGGGGGAGCAACTAACCGGACAGCTAATGTCTTTCGGCTAACTAGGATAGTTTCTACTAATGCGATTAGATAAACGCTGACGAGAGCTCGGGACGGACAAGGGACTGACAAGACACGGACAGGAGCCCGAATCTGATAAGATATGAGCTGAGAATTTCGAGAATTTGGTATTATATGTTTTGACGGAGTTTCCACCCGCAACAATGTAATGAGGTGGAAGGATTGTGGTGAAGTCGATCCAAAGTCTTTCTAATACTTAGAGATCTCGAGCTAAGTGTTCACTTATCTTTGAGGAGCATCTTAAAAGAGAGCTGAGATTTAAGATTTGACACTAATAAGTATGATTAGTAGAAGGACTAACTATAACAGGTCATCAAGAAGGGAAGGCAAAGGTAATTTTTGTCACCAGAGTAGTTGTTCGGTTGTGTCCTCAAGGTCTGTGATGTGGTGGCCTCCTCCATCTATGAGGGATAACTGAACCACTAGCAGTAAGTGCGGCAGTCAAGGCGACCTTAAGAACAGCCAATTGCTCCCCAAATGTCAATGTCAAGTGCGTCAACGATATCGCTAGTTGTACAGTTCCAAGGAGCCTTCTCGAAGAAAATACCTTAGACAGCCGTAGTAGCAGCTTTCCGAGCGACATAGCGCAGGACAACATCAATCGCAACATGCAGAACAGAGCCGATGCCCAGCTGAGACACACTAGATACGGCTGCTCTTCTAGTCTACATACCAGTAAGTATGGCGTCGTCCAGAGCATCGAAGATCGTGTCGTAGAGATTTTGTTGACTACTGAATCTATCCAAGCATAAGCTGGACAAGCCTTGAACGTCGGCCGGTGAAGCGACCATAGCTGGCATAAGAAGAGCCTATTTAGTAGAACCAAAGGCGAGATCAATGCTCCCTAAATGCTAGAAGACCTCTTTCATTGCAACTTCGAAAGCATCAATAATGCCGGACATGATTGCTTCCTGTGAACCTTTCGCTTTAGATATTTTGTGAGATGGAACAAACTCTTGCCTACGTGGGCAGACACGGTCCTTTATCTCCTTTTCGGACTCCTTTCGCCCGTGGCTAAGTTCACGCTGTCGCGCCGGGTTTCTCGATGATTTTACACTGTTGACATGCATATCTACAAATAAATCTTGCTGAGAACTGTTTACTAAGTATGCAGTGGAATTGGCGAGTTAAAGATGTTATCGCTTTAGGGGAGTAATGGACGTAGCAGGGAATGGTCTTGGCGAACAATGCGTTGATGTGGAAGACGGGATTGGAAGTAGAAAATGTCGTTTTCTTTGAAACTTCGCTTCAAAGCTTGCGTTTGAAGTAATATAATTTTTTATATACTTGCCCATGTCTTCTAGTATAAAGTAGTTGAAACTACCAAATACAGCAAATGAATGGTGTTGGGTTATTTTCACTCTGTTCAAGTTGGAAAGATAATAAGTCCGTTTTGAAACGTCTGGGAAGAACGGTGGAAAACCGTCAAGCTGGAAGTAGACTAAGAATGATGGTCGACCTTGTGCAAAGTGGGTTTTGCTCGGACCAGGCAGGCACTATCTACTAGGTACCGTACCTACGTAATAGTACAACACTAAGAACCCCTACAGACAGGTAGTGTAGGTACAGGCAGCCCACTACAGCTACCTACCTAGTAGCTACCTGGGCAGTGGCGGGGTCTTGAACATGCAGGTGCTCTACCTATCTTGAATAAAAAGTTGCTCACCCGGCGACATTCGTGCTCACATGCTTCCTAGCTTCACCTGACCTATCGAGCGCCTAATACGAAAACGTGGCCTGAAGCTCAGCTTTCACCGCTCACGTACTTCTACCAGATAGAGCCGTCCCAGGAGCTCGTCTCTAAAGGCTAAGCGTTCCCATAACTAACCGCTCCACCCCGCGATGACATCAGATCCTTCGCGAGGGCGAGCTGGCTCTCCAACAGGCAGCTTTTACGCCATGAGCGACGACGAAGAGGGCGAGTACAACACCATCACTCACACCGAGACGGGCCGCGGTGTCAAGCTATTGTACTCCAAGAGCAAGGTGTATATCCACCCGACTCCGTCGGCCAAAGACAATATTCCGGGCTACATTGCTCTCCTGCAACAGAAAGGGTTGCCTAATGAGCGACCTACTTCTTCTTCATCACAAGCCTCCCATTCGCCGGCATCGTCGGACCTACTACTAGCTTGGCTTCCTGAATCTTCTCTAGGAGATGCTGCTAGTATCTATGTTAAAGTTGACCTTAGTGACGGCGACTCTCCTCCGAAACAAAGCTATCTAGTGCCATCGCCTCCGACCGTTACGACTCACCGGGGCTCGATCGGCCACTATGCATTTGCGATACCTGTGAGCGCCATATATTCTCTCCTCGTCCGACCCCCAAGCCTGGGGTGGTGGTTTGGCTCTGTTGTGATCAACACAAGGGCTGGAGATAGCTTCCCTGCACTCTTCTTCCACGACAGCGAGTGCCAGTCCACCATTCTACAGAAGAAAAAGTTGGCAAGGGAGAACTTCGATCCTTTTGGTGAACATGGCCAGGTATTTTGGGGAGGCGACGAGGTGCTCCGTTGGTTGAGGCGTTACATTCGTATCGAGAGGAGTGGGGCAGAGCCAAACATCTACCTAGTCGAACCTAGCAAGGAAGATAGTGAAGGGTTTGGCGCGAAGGCGAGTTCTAGCACTCCGAATCAGATCGGTCGGCGTGATAGTTCGCGTGGGATATCGGTACAGGGAGCTGCGGGAGCTTTGCCTGCAGGACCAAGCGGACAGACGCATGATGGGGGCATGGATCCGGTGATGAAGTTTGTCAAGGAGACTGGGTGGAACATCATGGAGAAGTTTAGCAAAGTCACGACGTTTACTCGCAAAACAGCGCAAGAGATAATAGACAACCCGAAAGTGCCGCCACAAGTTCGAAGACTGATGGGGAATCCCGAGGTACAGACCATCCAGAGCGAATTCGACAGTGCAAGGATATACCTGGCACGATGGGCCATGGGAATTGCAGAACAGAGCGAGCGAGATCGAACACAGAGGATATGGACTGCAAGGGATGTCATGGAAATGGAGGACACAGATGTGGGCGAGTTCGAATTGCTGGAAACGAGTTCCATGTCCCTTGAAGACAGGAGGAATCGCGTGACCCTTAAAGAATGGAATACATTCTTTGATACTAATACCGGTAGACTTTCAATGACAATCGACGAAGTCAAGGAACGTATATTCCACGGTGGCTTAGATCCGGATGATGGAGTCCGCAAAGAAGCTTGGCTCTTTCTTCTGGGCGTCCATGACTGGTATAGTACGTCCGAAGAACGGAGAGCACAACTTGCGTCACTAAGAGATGAATACGTCAAACTTAAGGCATCTTGGTGGGAGAAGCTCGTTGATCTTGGTGGCGAAGGTGAAGAAGGAGAATGGTGGAGGGAACAGAGAGGAAGGATTGGTAAGTTTGGATCACAATCTACCCCATGCTCTAGCGTATTAGTATACTTATTATCATTGCTATTTTTAGAGAAAGATGTGCATCGAACTGACCGCATGGTGCCCATATTTGCCGGCGAAGACACCCCTCACCCGGACCCCAATTCTCCATTCGCCTCCGTGGGCACCAATGTTCACATGGAGCAAATGAAAGATATGCTCCTCACATATAATGAGTATAACAAGGATCTAGGCTATGTCCAGGGAATGTCTGATTTACTTGCGCCAATATATGCTGTCATGCAGGATGATGCCATTGCTTTCTGGGGTTTCCAGCATTTCATGGATCGCATGGAAAGGAATTTCCTTCGAGATCAGTCTGGCATGCGAAATCAACTTCTCACCCTCGACCATCTGGTACAGTTTATGGACCCGAAACTCTATGCTCACCTTCAGAAAGCCGACAGCACCAACTTTTTCTTTTTCTTCCGCATGCTTCTTGTGTGGTACAAGCGAGAGTTTAAATGGATGGATGTCCTACACCTGTGGGAGGTCCTTTGGACTGATTACTTGAGCAGCAGTTTTCACCTCTTCTTTGCGCTGGCAATTCTAGACAAACACCGCGACGTAATCATGACTCATCTACAGCATTTTGATGAGGTACTCAAATATAGTATGTTCCTACCATCTTGGTTCATTCACCCTGACAAGACACCCTTGCTTACTTTGTACTAGTGAACGAACTTTCCGAAACCATTGATCTTGAATCTACCTTAGTCCGTGCTGAGTATTTATTCCGCCGGTTTCAACGGCTTATTGAAGCCATCGACAAGAAACAGAACCTCCCGGCGCCACGAATGCGCCCGAAACCAAGTGAATCATCTGCACAATCCACCTCTCCTTCTTCGCCTCAACAGGGGAATGGGAAGGCTCCAGAGCAATCGGATAAGAAGACTATAAGTCCCGAGCTAAGGAAACTTCTAAGCAGGAACGTCGAAATCCTCCCTAGAAAAGTGGTTCATAAACAGGGTGAAGGCCTTGCTACTTAGCCCAAGGTCTTGGCTGATTTATATATATATGCTACGAGCTGAATGGTATGATAGATATTCTTATTTAGGCTCAATAATGAGGTGTGCTACCTCATTTGGGAATCTAGGGGCACAGATGCTTCATTTGAAAGGAGCCAAACATGAAAGCGAGACGGCGTTTATGGCTCTTATGGTTGATGCATTCTATGGACTGGGCTTGCACTTTGATGAATGTTGCTATAATACAGCGTATTTGAATTTCCGGACCTCACTGGTCTTCAGTCTATTTTTCTAATTCGTGAAATATAGTCGCCATAGATGACCTGCTCAGAAGCGGGGCGAATGGGTGAACAAAGAAGACTGGGTAAGATGATGAAATGAAAAACATTGTGGACTTGAGATGCTTAGCTTAACTGCTTTGCTGACTCTTGTAAGCTATAATACGTTGGCCGTCTGTAGTCGAGCTTACCTCAAGAATATATATTTAAGATCCCGACATATACATTATAAGGAAGTTGAAGTAGATACATGAATGTACTTATGAAGATGAGCAAGAACCGACATCTAGGCTGGTCAAATGCCACCCATCTACCCGACTTCTTAGAAACAAACAGTAAGCACGGCGGTACAAGCAAGGGAGAGAAGGCATACAAAACTAGGTAGAGAAAAGGATAAGCCTATTAAATTCGAAAAACCGGGTTCGCTCGGTGTGGATTTCCCATCGCATGCATGCAAGATACTTATGGTACATGGTAACAGACTGCCAGCCTCGACTCCATAAAGTAACCGCCCTTTGAGCCCCATTCCTCTTCGCAAGCCGAGTTTCCCCTTCAACATAGTTCCAACGTAGTTTTCCTGCTACTGGAAGATAATGGATAATGGATAATGGATAATGGATAATGGGCGTTTGTATGTACGCGGATTATTAGAATTCTTGCTCGTCTTGGAACGACATGCCGAAGCTGATGATGGTCCCGTAGATCAACAGGCCCCCGACGATGCACATGATCATGGCCGGCACTTCGATTAGATTTGAGTGCGCGAGGACTACGGGTAGAGCTGTAGAAAGTGTGAGTTAGCATGCGTTTTATCCAAGCCAGTTGTGAGCCAGTTGTGAGCAAGTGCCTGTCTTTCTCCAATGCGTCGCACTACCAATCCTCCATCCACTATCTTCTCTCCCTTTATATTATCACGGAAGCCGATGATACCGACATAGATCCACCTTCTATACAAGCCCGAAAGAGGATACCAAGCGATGATAGAATGAATACGTACCAATGCCCATGACAACCAAGAAACCCGTGCAGAAGCGGCCGAGGTCGAGGACCGCATTCCCGGAACTCTCGACGAAGTCGTCCGGGTTCGCCCAGCGACCGCAGATCCAGTTGGGCAGCGGCGCCAGCACGTAGGTGGCCACGACCAGCAACGGGTAGTACTCCTTGTACAGCGCGCACGACAGGATCACGAGCAGGAAGCCGACGGCCAGCACGAACGACAGCGCGATTATCGTCTTCAGCCCCGCGGTCGGCATCGTGGCGTGGGCGGAGCGGGAGAGACGAGGCGGTTTTACGTGTCTGGAATCTGAGACTTAGAGCTAAGGCTTCGGGGATAGAGGTTGTATGTATGTATATGGATATCGGCGGGCTATTCGGCGGCGCGCGGACGTCTGGTCGATGCTAGGTCGATGCTAGGTCGAGCGAGATGACGAGTGAGGTCGCTTGGTGGTAAAGTGTCGTCGGCGACTATGTACGTATCAGAGGGTTGATCGAGATCCGATACCAGATCGTCGAATGAAAGGAAGGCGGTCTGCAACGGAGGTTTTAGGTAGAGTGAGTTGACCTTTCGTGTCTGCAGGGTGTTGTCGTCAGCCGGCTGTGATGCAATACTTAAGCCGATAAGGCTTCCACTTTAAGATTGAAAGCGCCAAAGGGAGCTTGAGCCACAATCCTGCTACCGGGACATTCGAGCTGTGGCTTGTGAGTGGGGGCGGGATCTGGCCAACCTATGTAAAACCGGGAACAAGTAGATACTTACTCAGGTACGTACCCCATCCCACCTGGACCCGCATGACGCTAAGCCCGTTATGTAAGAAGCAACGAAGCTTGGAGCTGCCTTGCGATTGTCACTTCGTCAGGACAGCTCCAGCCTCGTGTCTCTTCAACTACATTTAAACAAGCTACGAACAATTTCACGCCGACGTCCTCTTCGCCCACAAAACCCCTCCGTATATACGTACGTCCGGCACCTCCAACTTGGTAAAAAGGGTCTGGCAATATGTTCAGAAACAACTACGATAACGACTCGGTCACATTGTGAGCTCCCATACAGGTACAGGTGAGGGCACTTATACTGATAGCTCCCAGCTCTCCGCAAGGAAGAATATTCCAGGTCGAATATGCCGCCGAGGCCGTGAAGCAGGGTTCAGTAGTCGTCGGCATAGTCAGCAAAACACATGCCGTGCTAGTGGCTATCAAGGTACGAAATACACACCCCATTTCAGGACCGGCGTCATAAACCTAGGGACCGACCACCCAGCTAACCTACACCTCCCTTGCCTTTAGAGAAACGCCGAAGAACTATCCTCGTACCAGAAGAAGCTGTTCGCAGTCGACGAACATGTCGGCCTCGCCATTGCAGGCCTGACGTCCGATGCCCGCGTTCTTTCCAACTTCATGAAGCAGCAATGCCTCTCCCAGCGACTGACGTACGACCGCGCGATGCCCCTCGAGACACTGGTGTCGCTCATCGGCGACAAGGCCCAGCTGAACACACAGCACTACGGCAAGCGGCCGTATGGTGTCGGACTCCTCGTCGCGGGCGTAGACGACAGCGGCCCGCATCTCTTCGAGTTCCAGCCCTCTGGGTTGACGCAGGAGATGCTGGCGTGTGCCATCGGTGCCCGCTCGCAGATGGCCCGCACATATCTCGAGAAGAACCTGGATAAATTCGCTGACTGCGGACGTGAGGAGCTCATCCGCCACGGTCTGAGGGCTCTCAAGGAGACATTGGTTCAGGATCGCGAGCTCACGGTAGAGAACACGAGTGTGGGTGTTGTGGGACCCAAGGAGCCTGGCAAGCGGCCTCTGGAGCCCTTCAAGGTTAATGACGGTGCCGATGTGAAGGATTGGATTAATAGCGTAGCGGATGATACTGAGGCTGGCGGTGATGGCATGCAGGTGGATGAGTAATGATGTGTGCGGCGTAATAAATCTGGGAAATAAACCGTGCAGCTCCGCCTGAAGATCGGATGAGGGAGCGAGAGAGAGAGAGAGCTGGGGATCGATAGATGGATGGGATCCGCAGCACATCGCTCTTCTCATGTAAACGGTATAGAGACTAGCGCTCTAGATGCGAGGATGCATGCTCGCAGACGAGGGCGAAGTTTACGACAAGTCTATCGGCACCCATGGCTGTACTATAGATACTACCTAGGTACCTATCTACCTACCTGTCCACTTAGATATCACAAGAATCGACATCAGGTTGGAACATCGTTTCATCTTCATTGTTATTGCTTGGTGAATGTCTCCCTTTTTTTTATTCATCTGTCTGTCTATCTGTCTATCCATTCACGTATCTACATATTTATATCTCATCCTCTTCCTCATCGAAATCATCCTCTCGCCCCATCTCGTACAAGATCCGCCCGCCCTCGCCCGCACCAATATCCGTCTGCGCGTCGAAGTACGGCAGCACGATGCCCTCGCGATCACGCCTCTGCTTCTCCGTCAGGCCTAGATTGAACGTAGATTCCGGCTGCTGCTCTCCCTCTTCTCCTTCTTCTCCTCTACCTGCTCCCTGTGCTGACCCGCCTGCTATTGCTTCTGCTTCCGGGTCCAGGAAGGCGGGGTGATCGGAGAGGAGGTAGAGTTTTGATATCGAGGGCGTTAGCGAAGATATTGCCACCTTCTGTTGGGCGTCTGCCTTTGCATTTGCATATGAGTGTGACTGTGACTGTGACTGTGAGAGTGAGGCCGCGCTAGGAACGAGCACGAACGTCTCCGCCACGGCCCGCCCGCTCCGTCGCCGGAGCTCCATTTCTAACACCAGGCCCCCTATCATGCTGCTGGGACCGCTAGAACCATTGGAAGTATGTGTCGTAGTAGACTGCGCGACCTTGCCGCCGCGCAGCCCCAGCCCGACTAGCACGCCCTCCTTGCCCTCGTCGAGCCCGAACTCGGGCTCCCGCTGGCTGCGGTTCTGCGCGCGCCGGCGCTCGATGGCGTGGTGCAGGTTGCTGGTGCGGAGGACGGCTGTGGCGAGGTGGGTGAGGATTGTGAGGGGGTGTGGGGCGTAGGGGGAGGAGGAAATACTTGGGATGGGATGGGAGAGAGGCACGTCTGTGTGGTAGAGGCCTACGAGCGAGACCGCGGGCCCTGTGATCAGGCTTGAGAGGAAGAGAGCTAGGTCTGCTGGGATCGAGCTTGCGAGGGGGTTCAGCTCGTCGAGTATTAGGAGGGTTTCTAGGGGGGTTGGTTAGAATGGTTCTTGGGATGAAGATTTTGGTATAGGGAGAAAGGGTAAGTAGAGGAAAGGAAGAAAGCGGAGTTCGTTGATTGCTTGCTTTCTTTCTTGCTTTCTTTCTTGCTTGCTTGTTTGCTCACTTACTCTGAGTGCGCCCTGCTGGGTAGTGTGAGGTGATCTCGCCGCGGAGCGATTCGGCGGTTTTATCTCGGGCTCTGACGAAGACGTCAACGTCGGCTGGTTTCCGCGGAGTTGCGAATGAGATGTAGATTATTTTTGTTTTGGATATCTGGGTTTCCGTGTTAGTCGTACGTTTTTTTGGAGGTTAGGTTAGGTTAGGTTAGGTGAGATGAGATGAGATGCGGCCCGAGAGGAGAGCGGAGCGGAGGTTTTCTTTCGTATCTCACCTGAGCTCTGCTCATGAATTCACGTAATACGGGTTTCCCGCTCTGCTCGAGAGTGTCGAGCACCAGAGTCAGCGGACTGGCGCTGTCTCGCAGATTGAGGAGCTTCTGAAGTAACAGCAGCGCATGTGAGCGGGCATGTGACTGCGTTGTTGTCGTTGATGATGGCATCTTCTCGTATTTAAAAAAAAATAAAATAAAATACATTCAGCAATGGAGATCTCTTTCGCGATACGGGTCTCGGTGGAATTAGATAAGCTTGAATGCTAGCGATATAGAAACCCCCGCGGGAAATCGTCGTTGATATCTCAATTAGTCACGAGGGTATATAAATAATTCAATAGACTGGTTGCTACCTTATCGAGCTGAGAGTCATGCAGGCTCTTTCGGTTAGGTATCTCCCTATGCATAGCCGCCATACCATTCCCCGCATCCCTAATCGGGCAGTTTTAGTGGTTATAGTTTAGCGGCTTATAGATAAGTTTTTAGGGCTCCACCAAGATTCAACAACATGGCATCCAAGAACTCATATCGCTACATAGACACGACTGTCAACTCTCACTTCTCATGTGATATCCCTCTGATTCACGTTAGATCTCCAGGTTTATATGATTCCTACTGCACTTGACGCCAAATTCTAATAGTGGTATGTTGAAAAAATGTATTTTATCGTAGAGATCAATCATAATTACGGAAGGGGCCGCAACTCTTATCCCTTCAGTCATAAGTTAGGGGTTTCGGGTCCGATTGAGCTTCTGTTCATAGGGTGAATAGATACTCCGGCCGGGATACTAGAATGTTGTGTGAATCTAACTCTACTAGTATTATAGCGAGATAGAATAAGCTCGTGCTGCTACTGAATAACTACGTGAAATTGTCTTCTCATTCGTCAATAATTGCAATTACAGGTAAACCTCCACTTGAACTCGCCCAAACATTCCTGGACCAACCTTCGTATTCGTATTCCCAAATCATGGGTATGTAGGCATATTGCATATGTTTCGAGTGTGAATAAAGCTATTCAGACAACTGAGACAAGGAGCTAAACGCCGAAACAGAGGGTATAAGGTCAAAAGGAATGCTGTACATACAGGCTAACTCCCAGTAGGCCATGAGGGTCTTCTAGATACCTTAAGTCAAGGGATCATGCGATCATGGAATATTATTCTCATATCGAGTCATTCTCTAAGCCCTGTATTCGGCCATTGTGATAATACATGTCACTTATAACTCCACTATTTCGCACATGCATCCACTTTCACTCTCACAAAACGCCTAGAAAACTAAAAATCATAAAACAATCCGATTCGTAACCCTACCTATCTACAGATAGCTTCTTGAGTTACAAGGAGGTAGATAGAGGACAAGGCCATACGCTCTCAACGAGATAAGATGTAACACAACAAGACGAAAACAAGTCGAACAGAAACAACCGGAGGAAACCAGACTCGCAGTGCATGGCATAATTAAGTAAAAAATGGAATCTTAGATGGTTCTCCCGCGGCGTCATCGGTTTCGAGAGGAAACGCGCCCGGAATTTGGAAGCCCGTTAAGACTCTGGGACGGATCATTCGCTCAATACGATTTTCGGTCGCAGGGCTAAACGGCTGTCTAAGTCGTGGCTGACGAGTTCGAGGTTTGTTGATGCGTGACTGATTGGCAGCTTGATTTGCGTTCCTTTGAGAGCCCCCTGCTCTCAGATACCCTCGACCCGCTCTGTCGATATGCCCGGGTGAAGCGGGCCTGGGTGAAGCGAACCAGGGTAAAGCGAGCCTGGGTGCAGCGGGCCGCTCTGTCATGCGGCGTATAAGTGGAATCTGCTCGCGTTGAGTAATAGGTCCTTGAACTGGGATTGTTGGTTGCGCCGGCATGATTGTTGTGGCGTTTACAGTGGTTGGAGCTTCGTCACTAGGTCTCGGAGGATCGTTCAACAGAGGTGGAATCGCGGTCCGCGGGGTGCTGAGCCCTACCCCTTCAAAATAATCGAGAAGCATCTGCGCCGCAGAAGCGCGCTCCTTAGGGTTAATCCTCGCCATTGGGGAAATCCTGCACACAGTTGCTTCTTCGGCCGCTATACGCAAAATGGTATCTTGAGCGGCTTTAGGACCTTTGAAATGCTTTGATTTCTCCCGGAAACCACAAGTGTCCAACGTCCAGAGCATCGTAACGTAGAGTGACCAAACATCAAGTTTATGTGTCTGCTCCCCCCCACTTCCAAGTTCAGGGGCCATATAGAGAGGACTGCCAACGTAGGTTGCGGCCATATTAGCGTAGTTGCTAAAACCAAAATCGCCGAGCTGAAAATTATATTGACCGTCTTTGTCCACTACGTAGAGAATGTTCTCTGGCTTTAGATCTCGGTGTACCATGCCCTTGCTCGCAAGATAATCGAGCGCTTGTAGCATGTGATTAAAGACGGATAGGCTCAGGTCGTCAAGGGAGGTGAAGGATTCACCTTTGATCAACGAGTAGAGAGTCCCTTCCTTAAGACCCATGAATATCTTGGGCTCTAATCCGTCCCAATCCTCCGACCCGATGTAATCGACAATATGCGGCTGGAACCAATATTAGTTTACGTAAATAAAAGCTTTGAGGGTGTCCTGCTCACATGGTTAACCGTGGCGAGATTTTCCACTTCGCGTTTTAATGACCTGAGACACATCCTCCACTCTTCTGAAGCTGCAGCAGGTTTCTTTAATATCTTGACGGCAATAAACGTGCCTGAGTCCAGATTAATGGCTTTAAACACTTCTCCAAACTGCCCAGCGCCAAGATTATCGAATAATTGAAATCTCAACGTCGGTTGTCGGGGTCCTGGTGTGTGTATTCTGGTGTCCCGCTGAGACTGTAAAACAGTATCGGCTGCATATATGGTCCGAGCAAGCCGGGGGTTCTCTTCGAGTATGATGGTCTCTCTGCGCCTGAGATGATCTATTGTCTGAGCCGAGTCGTCGGTGTGCCATACTAGCTCGAACTGAACATGGTCCCTATGCACACCACCCATTCCAATAATAGTGTTGAAGGTCTGGTTCACAACAACCTTGCGAGCGCGCCCATATTCAAACGGTGTACATTTTTCGCCAAAGACTTGAGTTGTTAGACCGTGCGATCTATCATAGAACATGACAACCTTGGTAATGTAATCGATCTCGAACGAGCATTGGATCTTAGAGATGCCAGATCCTTCTACAAATACATCACCTGTACGTCCTAGGGTCGCAAGAGTCGTTTTACTTGACAGCGAGCCAACATGGCCTATACTGAGAACGAGCTCCACTTCCCCCCCTTCTTCCCTTTGTAATTCTGAGACGAGATGTTTGTTGGAAGGATTCATGACGACATCTCGAGCCCGCTCTCCAATAGGGGCTAGGGAAAATAAGGCGAGTGGATGGGGCATATTGGAACAGTAAAATCCGGCAGAGATACTAAAGAGAACTGGAAAAGAGGATGAATGAGTGGGAAGTCGGGAGGGCACTGGTGCCGAACTGACCATGAAAAAAGACGGAGCCATCTCTTTTATTCTATCAATACCTCTTTTCTTCCCTTGGCCACAAGCCTTGATGCGCGCGGCAGTAATTAGTGCTCGAGACGTTGAGAATAGTGGCCGCATAGCCAATAAATTGTGGTTGCACTAGAAGCTACTAAAACTACTGCGTATTACAATACTTGTTGATTGTAGTACATTTGATTTTGAGATTCTTGTCTTATCCCTTCAAATGCTGCTTCGGCTCCGTGACTTAAAAGTGGAATAGCGGGGCCGTATTACTCCGAGGTCTGTATGGCTAGCCTAGTATGTTCTAACCGCCTACCGTTAGTGTCCGTAGCTGACCGGTTTCAATCTGTATCCCTCGAAATTTGTCTCGGCTCCGTAACATAAAAAGGTGGAGTCACGGGGTCGCACCTGCAGCCGCCAGCATCCAATGAAACAGTATAACAAACCTCGGATAGTTCGTCTATTGGATGGAAATTTATGTTACGGAGTCAAGGCAAGTCTAGAGGGATAGAAAACAGTTTGGTATTTTCCAAAGTGGGCTTAGCGTCATACCTAGAGGTAGTACGTCAAGCAATCAGTGCGGCCGTATAATGAAGCAAGGGCATTTCCGCTATTGATAGGACACGGCACGTCTTGTAAAGTAGCCACGGCGCTTATCATCTTGGCTTGGCTGTGCCGCGATACTTTGTCGGATCTATCCTGTATCTTTCTGCTAGATATATCTATGTTATATCTTTCTGTGAGGAATTCGGTACCATTTTCTACTGCCAGACGTCCTGTTACATCTCTTCTCTCCCTCTGTTTGCCTTAGAGACACAGAAACGCTTCGCCATGAGTCACACAATTCGCGGGAATGGGCTCTTTGCGGCCGACGCGATACTAGCAGCGCTGGCCAACGACCCGGAACGACTCGATCGCGCTAGGAACCGCTTCAGCAAGTCTCCACCCCCATACGGGTCTCAGCTATCAGGCACTACCACTCGAACTGAAAGTCCCGAACCGCTGGGCGAGGAAGAGCAACGCCGCAAAGATCGAATATTCCAGCTGACCTTAGAGCACAAAGCATCATGGCCTCGTCAGCAATTCGTCGCACAAAGGTGTGAAGAGGCAGGACAGGTCCTTATAGAAAAGTATAAGGAACGTGGAATTAGCTCCCCAATATCAGTTGAGCTGCCGGTGGGGGATCCAGTTGCTATACGTGCCGCGACGGCAAGAGTCAAGAATCGCTGGGTCGAGCAAGGGATATGGAACCACAGGTGGAAAGGCCCGAACGAATGGCAGAAGGACATGCCGAATGGAAGATGGAAACACGAATTCGAGCCTGAGTCAGAATCGGAGAGCGACTCGGAAGCTGGACAATCTTTCTTCGCCCAAAAGAAACCGAAACCCCCGAAAAGTGACGAGGAATTGCGGCTGGCTGCTGAGCGGCGGGCCACACGTGAGCGTGAACGCGAAGCGTCACGTCCATTCCATCAATTTATTTATCAGTTGTCGAGAGAACGAGAACGAATGCAAAACGAGTTGAAGGCTGTCGAGCCTCCAGCCTCGGTCCCGCGCGATATCAACACGGAGGCCTACGAGAAGGTGAGGGACATTTGGATAAAAAGGGGTATTTGGGACAAGAAATGGGGATCCATGCCAGGGATGAGTTGGAAGCACGAGCGGCCCCTTGACCAGTTGATACTCGAGGAGTTGGGACCCGCTCCTGTTCCCCCTCAAGCGAACCCGCCCGGGGATCACGGCCGTCGAGTTTATAGTCAGGTATTCGGGCCTCCGCCGAAGGAGCACGAGCAGCCTCTTAATGAGTCATTGGCCGAGGAGCTGGGACCTGATCCCGGTCCTTCTCAAACGAAACCACTCGAGGATGATGGCCATGGAGTTCCTGGACAAACATCAGGGGATCTATCGACCGGAATCGACATGAACAAAGCGGTATGCTTTAAGACTATCTCTGATATACCTAACGAATACCGGCATTGGTTTGGTTTACCCGAGTTGCCAAATGGCAATACGGACCAGTCCCCAACAACACCACATTCCCAGCGTTCCCTTACAGAGAGCGCACAAAGTTATCACTCTGTACCAAGACAGAGGCGTTCACGAGATGAAAGAGTGTCGCCTCCACGGGACGGACGGAGTCGGCTAACAGGAAACACCGGCCTTGGGCCAGTTCATCCGGCAAGGGTATCCAAGACGCCCCCCAAAAGGAAAAGACCTGGGCACGGACGAGGAAGGGTCGCCTCTGAGTTGTCCTCCGATACCCAGCCGCCTCTACCTGAGCTGGGCCTTTTGGAGTCGCCTCCTGTGTCTGCTCCTGTGTCTGCTCCTGTACAGCCACGGAGAAGCAAACGCTTACAAGAAGTAAAACTCAAAGCGTCTCTGGAATCCACAACTACTCTCTCAAATGTACCTGTCAAGAGTATCCCCCCACCCAAGTCAAAACAGCGCTCGGCGGGTAAACCGAAATCCTCAGATTCGGCCAAGCCAAAGGGAGTGTCCAAAAGACAGCGTCCAAACACCCGGCGCTTGAAGTCGAAATAGGAGGGGGTTTTCTTAAATGTTGGCCGGGTGCGCGAAGGCGAGTTGTAATATTATAGATGTTAGGCAAAGTGTAGCTGCGAAGTACTCCTATTATGTTATTGAAATTTAATATCTCGTTCGGTACCTACGCGTCTCTATATGCCTTGTTGGTATCGCTCTTTGCGATGCATGTATACACCCCGTGAACGCTCTCGACAAATGCCGGCACTGCGTCCATCAATATGTCTATTTAGCTACCTTAGGCATTTGTCGTATCGGACAACGCCCCTTGCCACTTACTAGGTCACCGAGATACCCATTACTCAGCTTGGTTCTAAATAAACATGAAGCAAGAAAAACCTATGCTCGGAATTGTATATTCATACGTAGTCGATGTCGGATGGATACACATGCGTACATCCATTCATTCTGCCCTATGCTGTGACCCGCCTGGAGAAAAAACTAACACGGCAAGTAAGCCTTAGCAGCATTTCTTCGGTCTTAGCAGATAGCCAACAGGTGAATTCTCGGCGGGGGGCAACAGTGCCTTTTTTTGATCCTCTCTGTGACCCTTGAAGATAGCCTTAACAAGCTAGCCTTGCTGAAATTTGGGACAGTGAGGGAAATTCAGTGACTTTGATCGTTATGCGGTCGGATGCATGTTACATGTGAAGAATCTAGCGATTTCCTCACCGGTCTGAAGGGAGCTCGCTCGAGCCTCATAGGGTCACGCCAGTAATGACAAGCAGAACTTCAAACATTACAACGTGCAGAATCTGAAGAACAACATGTTAGCGAATATAATATCGTGTAGATACCTAAGTGAGTAGATAAGTTAAGAGATATGTAGGTGCAGGTACTAGTGGATGCTACAACATTGGTAGAAATCCCTGGATAAAGTTCAAGGCCACATACAATTGTTGCCTAGGGCTGGGTTGTCGTATATATAGGTCTCGATATGTGTGCCTACCATTAACAGACGTTCCACTAACAAACGTCATCTTGCGATGGCTTAGTGGGTAAGAGTCGGCAGGACAAACTCCTTGTGTCAGAGGCAGGGCCACAGGCATTCAAGGGTTTTCCGGTCTCAGTGATGGGGTTCAATTCCACCACTGGGATTCTTTTTTTTATTCTCTTCGTGTCTTTCAAGGTTAACTGTTCGATGCTCCAAGCCACAACTCTTTTTTTTTTTTTTTTTCAACATACGTAGCAATTTGCAATGAAATGACTGAAACAAAATACAGCTTATGTTTTTTTTTAAGCAAAATGGTCACCAAGCCGGAGAAAGTCAATCTCGAAGTATCCTGCCTGATCTGCGTAAACAATTGAGCCACAACTACATTCATGCCGCCAACTAGTCAGACCACAGAGCAACAAGTAAAAGATATCGTGTGCAGCATAGGGCCACGAGGCAAGGCAAAAATAACCCAGATTCAATATTGCAATTCAGTCGTGAGACGATTTAACTGTGTAAGGTTTTAGTTCTGCCATGGTCTAGTAGTTCTGGCCCAATGGCATCATCTGTGTGGTCGTATTTATTCGGGGCGCAATTTGGGTCTAGTTAAAGTTGTGTCTCGCGTTCATTTGGATCGAAGGACAAAAGGCAGGAGAGACGGGGAAACACGTAGATCCGGACATAAGTTGGGGGGATATGGAAAAAGGCTCACTGGGAAAGGCGAGCTACCGTATTGTCTTGTATTATGGCTATGCACCAAACTAAACAATCAATTTTCTGTGATATCAGTACGACTATGATTTCTCCCCTATCCTACTGTCCTGCAAAGAGTGCTAATATCTCTCATTGACTAAGGTATTAGGTAGTTCCAGGCACCGTGTAGTAGCGCCCCTAGATATCAAGATCATCGTCGGGTTCCGTCTCCGAGGACTTCTTGTTCCAAGTGATACGTCGAATCTCCTCTGTAAGTATCCTGTTCTCTGCCCCTAGTTGTCGAAGGCCTTGATAGGCCCAGTCGAGGCTTTCCCGCAATGTTTTAGATGTTTCCTCGGCGTACTTTAATTCATTCTTGAGGCTTTGGTTCTCTTCCCAGAGGTCCATGGCGATCTTTCTCTTCTGCTCATGTTCCACGCACTGTGACGCCCGGAATTAGTGAATAAGGAAAGACATATCTATGCCCTCTAGATGGAAAAATGAGGGGATGGGCCCCGAGAACTACTTACTAGGTAGTGCCACTGTTGCTTCGCCGCCTCGCGATCCTCGTTTAATGGGATATTGGGCAATTCGAATAACGGCCCACGGGAGCATACATCCTGCAAGTGGATGGCCTTCTCATAGTTCTTCTCGCTCTCGTCATCACCCCAGACACCTCTCCAATAATTGTAAAGATCGTTTTCTGCCACTGGTTGGTTTTCCTGCTTTGATTTTGGTTGGGAACGACCGTCAGAGGACTTGTACGCGACGCGCGGATATGTAGGTAACTTTCCTTTGCCTAAGAATGCCGCCCAACTTGCAAGGGTGAAATCCTGGTTCACGGAAGGCATGTCAGCTATGCCTATAAACGTGTAGAAATGGTACTAACCGTTATTACAGGTTTCGGGATTTTGAAGGTCTGCCGAAAGACGCGACTACCGATGACCGGTCGGATCATCGTGATCTGGTGTAGATATTGATTTAGTGGTAATGCGATGGTTTTTGAAGGCGGACTGAGCACGGAGATTTCGACCAACAAGAACCAGAATTAATAGGAGAAGTTAGAGGGATGGAAAAGAGAGAGAGAGCAGGTTCATGTCAAGTGGATGATCCCTTCTACTTATTTTCGGCGCGTAATCCCTCCAGCCAAAGCCTAATATGAGCTGCCAGGGGGGATGCTGATTCAAGCTTGTAGGTTAGTTATTTAAGCTAGTTAAAAGGTCAGTTCGTTGTTTAGGCTTTCGATAGTGTCTTTTGTAGGGTTCACGCGATGATCAGACGCAATAATGGGAGGCGATTTAGTTTAACATTAAATAGTAAGTGAATTAGAGCCCCAATGAGATGAGATAAAGTTTTAGACACACCTTTCAAGAAAAAAAAAAAAAAAAAAAAAAAAAAGGATATCCATTCACCTAAGTTGCACGGGAATCAGGAGTGGCCGTCAAATAATAGGTCGTAAGAAACGTATGCTTTATCATTATATATGTGATATCCCTCCTGGGGAGGCTTTGTAGTCAACGCTAAAGGACCACGGTCCATCTATCGACCTGGACTCAAAGGTCTGTTGAATCCTCCGACACGATTCATATACTGGCGATACTCGGTTTTCTTCGCCTTGTAGACGGCCCCGGCGTTGTTGCCAGGGACCTTTTGGTTCTTGGTAGTACCGAAACCACCAAAGCCCATCATTGCTTGCATAGCACTCATTTCATCATCTTCAACTGCTAGGTCGTCGTCTTCGTCCATGGCGTCCTCTCCGCTGTCGTTTTCACGGGTTACCCTTCTTCTCCGCCTTCCTTCCTCTTCGGGGCTATTTCTTGAATTCTTATGTTTAACTGAGTTGCTTTTTCGGCTCCGATTATCGTCATCTGGATCGCCTCTGATCGAAGAATGACCTGATTCTACGTCTCTGTTCTTTGTTCGTGTCGGAAGAGGCGAATATGGATCGTGAGTCGCACGTCCACCCTTCCCTAATGGACTACGCGGAGGCGATGCGGACCGGCGGGGATTGCTACGCCGCCCGGGGCCTTTGAAACTGTTAGTAATAGTCATCATATTGTAGAGTGCATCACGCGTCATACCTCTTGGTATTGTGTATTCATCGCGGTCGTCATCGCGTCGGCGCCCATCCCTTTCCCCATCTCTTTCTCTGTCCCGTTCGCGATAGTGGCCATCTGTTTTATCTCTCCCACCGTCATGGCCTCGCCGTCTCTCTCTACTATAGTCTCGGTCTCTCTCTCTGCGGTCACGAGAGCGAGAGCGGTGTCGTTCGTGCCTCTCACCTACTGGCGATCGCGATCTGGATCGCTGTCGGCGATCGCGGCTGCGCGGTCGACTATCCCGGTATCGATCGCGGTTCTCTCTTCTATCTCGTTTGTGGCGATCGGATTCGTCCCACATTGCCCTACTGTCTGGCCGGTTTCGTCCGCGCCGAGGATGGTCTGCCATGGCGCAAGAGTTACTAATAAGGAGCTGAAAGGCGCGTCGCGTTGATTTGAAGATTCAGCAATTTGCCGTTTCTGGATGTGGTTGATGATGTAAAAGAAGGAGAGAATAAAGTTGAGGGAAGGGATCAGCTCTGGACCTCGCAAGGATGCGGCAACATGGTTGGAGACCAAATATTTACAGTGGAACTTCGCCAGGTACCTTGCTAGCACCCCGGCAGAACACTTTAATCACCTAACCTACCTACCTAGATTTGGTAGCTTAGTGGAACAGAAGTGGAGTAGGTACCTGCCTAGATAGTGCGGGGCAGATGAAACATGGGTCAATGGAGAGCTTCCGCAACGCTACGGCGCTGTTAATGGCCCTGACGTCAAGCCTAATCTAATCGATAAGAGCTCTCTGTCCCACAACTACAGGTACAGTACACAGCATTGACACAGGAATCGATCCCCTGGATGTTCCTGGCCCGATACAAAACCGTGTTCATTTTGACCACAGTTATCTTCACCTAAAATTTGTCTAAATCACATCTGGATCTTAGCCACTAACTTCTTCTGATTACAGCCAAGAACCAGCTTCATCTAGCAATTCAATGCCGTCATGGGCTTCATAAACCAATTGACAGCTTGGCTGTCTCTCTCCATCGTTGCCTCTGCAGGCGTAGGAGAGAACGAAGGGGTCCTGCACAGTGAAATCGGCCGCCTCAATAACCAAAGTCTTCTATGGGGTCCCTATCGCCCCAACCTCTACTTCGGTGTTCGTCCGAGGGTACCGAATGGCATAGCAACAGCATTATCATGGGTCAAAGTCGATAATTATGTCGATGTGCAAGGCAGTACGTGGTTCTCACTTGCTTCACCATGACCCATGCAGAGACCCCCGCTGACTTCGGTCTAGATGTCCGTTATACATGTGAACAAAATGAAGACATGGCAGGCTATGGCTGGGAGGAATACGACACTCGGAGGGGCGGTGTCCAAACTATTCATGACGCCAAAAACCAGATCGACATGACCACCATGTTTGTTAAGATCCCCGGCGGGGCACATGGAGGAAGCTGGGCGGCAAGGATCAAGGGCGAACCTCGCGACGACGCGCCGCCAGATCTCAAGACCACTGTAATTTTCTACCTTGTTACCGAGGGCTTGGATGAGACCATCGACGTTGCCGACAGCACTCCAATCGGTTTCGACGAGGACGTGACTTTCACTGGGACGTCAAAGGATTTGGGCGGGTACAAGTTTGTGGTAACAAAAGGGAAAGGAGCTCATCCCACAAGTGATCACCCCGCATCGGCGAAAAGAGACTTGGAAAAGACAGTTGTGCATTCGGAAACTGTACCCTTTCATCACCTATGGCAGGCCAAGAAGCTATTCTTCCAAGCCCTTCAGGCTGGCGTGAATGAGATCATCAAGGAGTATGGTCCAGACACCGCCCCCCCTCCGTGGCAGGTGTACCAAATGCCCAACACTGCCAAGCCTGGAAACGTACAGATTGTGCAAAAAGTATTTGAAGGCCCATTCGAGTTTGACGTATTGTTTTCCAGCGAGTCAGCTGGCAAGGACATCACAAGCGAGGATCTGTCGAGGGAGATCAAACTAACTACCGAAGTCTTCAACGACCGCTTTAAAGAGATCTTCCCTCCAAAGGCGCCATTTAACACTGAAAAGTACGAAAGATTTGGAAAGAGTATGCTATCAAATCTGGCTGGGGGTATTGGTTACTTCTACGGGCAGCACATAGTCGACCGGTCCGACGCCCCCGAGTACGAAGAGGAAAATGAGGGATTCTGGGAAGGCACAGCTGAAGCACGGGCGCGTAGGCAGGAGCAAGTTGAGGGTCCATATGAGTTATTCTCAAGCATCCCGTCCCGGCCCTTTTTCCCACGCGGTTTCCTTTGGGACGAGGGATTCCATTTGCTTCCTATTATCGATTGGGACACGGATCTCGCGCTAGAGATAGTGAAAAGCTGGTATAACCTGATGGACGAAGACGGCTGGATTGCGCGCGAACAAATCCTTGGTGAAGAGGCTCGAAGTAAAGTGCCTGCCGAGTTTCAAGTCCAGTACCCGCACTACGCCAATCCTCCTACACTATACTTAGTCCTCGAAGCTTTCATGGACAAGCTCCAGAAGTCAAACGGTAGCCAAGAGACGGGCAAAGAGCGTCTGTCCCCGGGCAATTTTCTTCAGACTGCTTATGTCGACAATCCTGAATTAGGGCTAGAGTACCTCCGGAATTTATACCCTCTTCTGCGTCGCCAGTATTCATGGTTTAAAAGAACCCAGTTTGGTGACCTAAAAGAATACGATCGTGACGCCTATTCAAAGAAAGAGGCATATCGATGGCGCGGCCGTTCTATTCAACATTGCCTCACAAGCGGCTTGGACGATTATCCTCGTCCTCAGCCTCCTCACCCTGGCGAGCTTCATGTTGACCTTTTGTCTTGGATGGGTATGATGACCCGAACACTGGCCAAGATAGCCGATGTGGTCGGGTTGCCACAAGACGTCCAAGAATATAATAAAGCTTTAGATGGAATCTCCCACAACCTAGTGGATTTGCACTGGTCCGAGAAACATGAGTGCTTCTGCGATGCTACCATTGACGACTTTGAGGAGCATTCTCTGGTTTGCCATAAGGGGTACATCTCGTTGTTTCCCTTTATGATGGGCCTTTTACAGCATGATGATCCTAAGCTTGACAAGGTCCTCGACCTTGTGGGAGACGAAAACCACCTATTCAGCCCGCATGGTATTCGGAGCTTAAGCAAAAGGTCGGTGTTCTACGGAACAGATGAGAACTATTGGAGGAGCCCCGTTTGGATTAATATCAACTATCTTGTCCTAGTGCAACTTAGAGTAAGTCCTGTTTTTATTCTCAAATATTTCACCATAGACTAACGACCTTTTAGGACTATGCCCTTCAAACTGGCCCTTATTCAGCAAAGGCCACTGACCTATTCAACCGTCTCCGTCGGAATCTGGTGGAGACGGTGTACAAGAGCTGGGAGGAAACAGGTTTTGCCTGGGAACAATATAACCCAGAAACTGGCGCTGGTCAACGAACTCAGCATTTCACGGGCTGGACAAGTCTGGTAGTGAAGATGATGGCCATGGATGAAATAAGTGGTGGGAGCACCAGTCATGCTAGAGACGAGCTGTAAACCCGCTAGATTCAACGATTTGGGTGCCCCGGATATGATGTATATAAGCAAGACTACTTTACGATGATATGAGCGCTGAATTAGATAGAGCGGCTGTTTGCCAAATTGTTTCGCCAAACTTTTTATCAAGCATGGTCCCAACTAGTGCCTTCATTCAACTATTGTGACTTTTTGATGTACAATCACACACCGTTGGGCTCTTGACTAGGGAGTATGCCCAATGTACTCCAGGACAGCGATCGTAGACAACAATAACAATAACATTGGAGTAGTGTTGGGAACTATATCCCTGGCCTCCCAGAGCTTCTGAAACCGAGTTTGGACTATACCGAGTCCCCGAGGTCTGGAGGTTAGGAAGCTCGCGCGCGAAGCTACGAAGCATGTTTTATTTATATCCCGATTGAAAAGCTGTAGTAACTGAGAAGCTTCTCGTCTCATTTCCCTAAGCTTCATGGTCCCAGCCTAGATATCCTACTAGATATGACTCGTATCTATCCGCTTATGCCGCATTGTTGAAGAAATGATACCTATATGTTGAACTCCTGTAGGGTGCCGAACCCTCTCAATGAACCGAAACCATCTTTGTTGTTGAACCCAACCCGTCTTTGTTGAATGCATCCTCTACGCCCCTGAGATGATGTTGAAGCCGCGATAAAAACCCACTATGCTCGCCCGCCCGCCCGCCTACCTACATGCCAGTGTTGTTGAATATATACATCGCATAACCAGATAGATGATATATAGATAGCTTCTTCCCAGTAATATACGCAATCAATAAATCAGTCAATTCCCCCCACCCTCACGCTTCCTCAAATACGCCCACGGGACCCTTCAGCTTAGTAAACATCTCATCAGTCTCGCCCTCAGGCGTGCTGAGCGCCGTGACGGCTCCTCCGGCACCAATATGCCACGTCTCGGTGCCCATCGCGACGTCCAACACAGACGAAGCAGACAATGAGGTGGGGGAGGAAGAGGAGGATGATGAAAAGAGTGGAGAGGAGGTCATCTCGTCGTCCCAGCGGAACAGACTCCGGATCGTCACGCTCCAGTCCCCGCGCCCCGCGGCATCCATGTACCCCACGACGCCCGAGTAGAGGCTGCGCTCGCGGCCGCGCGGGCCCTCGAGGCCCTGCAGGATCTCGCAGCTGCGCTTCTTCGGGGCCCCCGTCATGCTCCCTGGCGGGAGACTCGCGGCGAGCACGTCGAGGCCCGTGAGGCGGGGTTTTCCTTCTCCTTCTCCTTCCTTCCCCTCCCCCTTCCACTTCTCCTTACCCTCTTTATTTTTCTCGCGCGCGCGAGGCAGCTGTCCCTCCACCACACTAATCATCTGGAACACGCTCGCGTACTCCTCGACCTGGAGCAGATGGGGTACGTGGACGTTCCCGGGCCCGCAGACGCCGTGCAGATCGTGGCGGACGAGGTCGACGATCATGAGGTTCTCGGCTTCTTCTTTCGGGATGTGTAGCAGCGCCTCGGCGGCCGCGAGGGTGGAGACGAGTGGAGACTTGCGCACCGTGCCTTTCATGGGCCGCATTGAGCAGAGGCCCGCATCGTCGAATGTGAGGAATCGCTCGGGCGAGGAGCTCACGAGCGTGGCGCTGCCGAGGCGCAGGTATGACCCGAAGGGCGCCGGCTGGCGCGTGCGCAGGGAGCGGTAGAGGTGCCAGGATGAGGGGGATGTGTTGTTGGGCTTCTGTGGCTGTTTCTGCTTCTGCTTGTGCTCGTGCTCGTGCGGGTAGAGGAGGGAGGGAGAGAGGGAGCCTTCGAGGCGGCTCCGCGGCTGCGTGATGAGCGTCTGGTCCGTGAGACAGAGCTCGTACGAGTCCCCCGCCGCGATGAAATCCTGGCACAAGCGGACCTTGGCCTCGTATTCCGACGCGTCGGGCACGCTGATCTCAGGCGCGACGTGGCCCGAGGTGGGGGTGTGCGGTGGTGTGATCTGGGTGCTTTGGCGGGCGCCGAAGTCGACTGCGGCCATGGCGTTGGACCAGGTTGGGGAGCGCACGAGCTTGTCCGCGGTGGACGAGAGCCATTGCTGGCCTGAGGGCTCCGAGGACGTGAGGGTCTGGATCCGCAGAGTGCCCTCGAGGTGGTCTATCACGATGCTCTTGGTTACCCAGGCGAAGCACAGATCTGCCCGGTTGTGGCGCCGTTCTTCATGTAACTTGACGTTGATCCCTTCGAGTCCGAGCTCGTACGTCGTGTAACCCATAAAGCCACCTATAAAGGGGGCTGGGGTTGCACAACTTGTGATTTGGCGTTTCGCCCAGACGTCTGTCAGGAATTGCCATATTGTTTGGCCTGGATTGAGCTTTACTTTCTCGATAGTGTCTCCACGTACAGTGACATGTCCTTGCCCTGTCCTGTATTCCAGCTTCACTGCTTCGTCCACGTCAAGAGCGATGATGCTATATCGTCCGCGCACATCTAATCCGGTCCTCTTTATTTTTGCGCTTGCAGAATCAAGTACGATGAACTCGTTTTTGCCGTCTTGGAGTATCTCGACCACGTCTGGGACTTCGACGTGCAGCGGAACGTCAAGAGACTGGGAGAGATATTTCGCATCTAGTCCGAACGAAGCTAGGGTACCGTCGCCGCGGAACCATGAGGAGGGATCGTCAGCCGGCCTGATCTCTGCCAACATTGGTGTCCCCAATTTACCGGTACCTTGGTTTTCGGGGATCACAGACTCAGGCTCTCGGCCGGTGGCGTGATTCCATGCCATCGCTTCCTGAAACCAGTTCCCGATGACCTGGTGACCAGTCGACTCGGTGCAGATCGACTCTGGATGGTACTGCAGGCCCCAGAACGGTCTGGTCCGATGCCTGACACCCATCAGGATGCGCTCAACCGCATCCCCGCGGTCTTCGTACGTCCAAGCCAGTGGCACAAGATCTGGGAAAAGGGGTGGGGAACACCATTTCGCATTTTGCCACTCGGCCGCAGAGAGCGATTCTTGCCCAACGTCTGCGTGCAGACTGTGGTACAGTGTTGCCTTGAACGTCGGAACACTAGCGAAGATGTTTCCATCCTTCTTTGTCGTTAGATGGTCGATTTCTCGAATCATCCCGTGCAAGCCTGTTTGCAGTCTCTTCACGACTGCCCCGCAGCTCACAACAAGGCTTTGAAAGCCTAGACATATGCCGAGCACGGGCGGCAGATCCTGGTCTTCGAGATCCCAGATGTGTTTCATTATGCCGACATCCTTATCCACGTCGGGCGCACCGGGCCCTGGACCGCAGACCACGGCATGATATGGCCGTACTTGCTTGCTCAGCGCATCTTTGAAACCCGCCCTCTTGGGGTCGAGATGGGGCGGGTCTATAGGCAGGACGTCCACATCAGCGTCCAAGACTGTTGTCAACAGTGAGACGATGTTGTTGCTGAAGGAGTCGTAGGCGTCGATGAACAATATGCGCGGGCGACCCATTGCCACGCGATTGTGACCAGAGTGTCAGGGCCTGGGGTCCTCGAGTGTCGCAGACTTTGAAGAATGTTGTCTTCGCACACACTCAAAGTACTCAACACCGAAGGCAATGTTGATATGCCGAGCGAATCAATAAGGGGGTTTTGCTAAGGTAAGTGAGGCAAAAAAGAGTCATGTTACTAGATCGAACTTGAAGGGTCCGATTGGTTTACATCCGGGGAAGGGTGGGTCACCAAGCCCCTATTATTACTTAGATAGGGAGTAACTTGGCTGTATTGTCTTCCCAGCACTGATGTGTTGTTTGTTATTCTTCTACTATAACTGTATGACTTGAAGATACTATAGATAAAATATAGTAGATAGAGATAGATGAGTAAGCTTACTTAACTTACCCCCCTCACAGATTCACACATTTGATCTATGCGTATTCCGCCATCTATCTTATCGATCCTTCACCTCGGCTTGCATCGGGTGTGATAAATCTACCAAACTAAATAGGTATACTACCACCTGACTGAAATTGTTTGCTTTTCTCCTACTAAGTTTGGGTACTATAGTCACGAACCGTTTATAATGGTTCTTGAGTATCTATAGGGAGCATTTTGGGGGACCCTAAGTGTTTTCTAGCCCCATCGCCTAATTCAATCCCTCTTGTATTGCATCATATCGCCCCTCCACTGGCCGCTCTGCGTCTAGGTCTCCCATGAGGCATATATGATAGACATTGGTTTCCATAGGCCCGATAGCATTTCCCATGTGTTATACATCTCACGCTTTATTCAAGAAAGCCGCCGATGGTATCGCCAGTTCGGTAGTACATGTCTTCCCGTCTGGCCATCTTTCATAATACCACTCTTAGCTTTATTCCCGTACGGTGGGACAGTTTATTCTGGGGTGTTACATGTTTGCCATGTTTATCCCAGGTGACTAACCAGGTTGTTTGTTTCTACTTTCTTGTTGTATGATGGTACTTTTCTCCATGTCATACCCCAGCTGCGATGTTGCAACAAGCATGGTATTCCGGGGAGCATGAGGTCATGCATAAGGGGCGTATACAAACGCAGGGGGAAAGGATCCAGATAATACGGGGGCGTTACGACAACTCGTAAGCATCACGAGCTCGCCATAGAGTGACAATAATCTCAGTTCTTCCTGAACTCTCCGAACCCTTCAAATTGTCCGTTCTATGATAGGCGTTCTTGCAAAAATTAATCAATCCATACTGACCAAGAATTTCGAGAAACTGGGCTATTGGAGAGTTCAGAGAACGAAGCGCTTAAGGAAGCAAAAAAAAAAAACCCTGGCGCTAATATAGGGGTTACCATGTGGCCACCGGATACTACGACTGTGTAGCGCATGATGTCTTCCATGTCCAATGATCTACAATGCAGGTTGTATAACTGTCCCGTCTTTCTGGTCGAATTCCTCGTGGGGGTGACGTCCGATATTATCTTGGGCTCGGCGAATCGGATTTGACTACCAGCAGAATTTGCCCATCACCAGACTCCCATCATGACAGGAATCGGGCTGCGCGGTATTCTTTCGGAGGGAATGAGGAGAATGATCCTGCGCGGACTAGAGCATGGTGATTGAGGTATTGAGTAGAGGAGAGATACTAATAATTTTAGCTGTTAGGAGAGTACTGCCTGCTTCTTCATCACGTAAAGAGGAACAGGATCTCAGTTTTACAGCAGGTCGTGATATAAATGAACAAGTATTTGAGGGTAGAGTTGAGTTGTACTAAATCCCTCGATCGCCATATGATAGATAATCAAGTTTGTCCTTGTTGTTTCTACTACAGTAGCATCTCATCTATATAAATGCAAGGCTGTTTATTGTTGACCCCAATCTAGCCCGTACCGTGCCTCCGAGATTTTGTAGTCCTGCAGTGCGTCTATCGCCCCTTGTGCGTCCGTAGCAGTGACTATGATCCCAGCGTTACCGGGTTTCAGAAACTGTTCCTCAACGGCTTTGCGGATCCAATCCAACAGGCCATCGTAAAACCCATCGATGTTGAGCACGCACACACCCCTGCTATGAATGCCGAGCTGATTCCAGGTTGCCGTTTCGAGCAACTCTTCCATGGTGCCAAACCCACCGCTTAGGGCGATGAAGCCAGAGCCGGGACCACCTTCCAGAACTTCCTGGGCCATCATCCGCTTGCGTGTATGCATATCCTTAACCACTGTTGTGCGCCCGTATACGGTCTCCTCGGGAACGTGGTATCCGTTGGCATCTTTCTTCGCCGCGTAGGTGTCGTCGCGCTCCCACTTCACGAGCGCCTCTGGGATAATGCCGTGGACAGCACTGGGACCATTTATCGAGACAATGGTCTTGGCTACTTCACCCATGAGTCCTACCGTGCCACCACCGTATACTAAAGAGAGGTCACAGAGATTAGTCGATTGTCAAGGGAGCATAGTAGTATTTCCCAGGGGTAATATATATTGACCTAGTCCGATGTTCTTTTCGGCCATTGCCTTGCCTAATGCTCGCGCAGCTTCAATATGACTGGTGCTCTTCCCGGCGGAAGAGCCGCAGTAGACGCAGATCTTGGTCTGCGGGGGGTTGGCATTCGGGTTCAGCATGGAGGGCGTCGATGTTCTGGGTGTGCCATTGGAAGAAGGCATGGGGGATGCGCCGCCGGACTCCATGATATAGTGTAGTAGGTTGCAGAAGACCTGGGCGAATTGTATCATGAAAAGGGAGAAGAAAAAGAGGGTCAGTGGTGAGGATGTTTTATTTGTTGATTTAAAGCCCCGTCCAAAAAACTGGATTTGGGGAACCGCGATGTCTGAGACTCGGGAAGGTCAATATTGAACACAACGGGGACAAACAGATCAGATCAGATGATTATGGCCGAGATGCGAGTAACACGGATGAGAAACACTATATGCCAGGATCACCAAATATTGGGAACGGTAATAAGAATAAACGAAACAACACAAAAAGAAACGAGACGAGAGCAAACAGGACAGAATAGAATCGAGGAGGTGCAGTCAATATAAAGTCAGTCAGACGGACGTCAATAGCAGAGTTGAGTCACAATAATGTCTCTTGCATTCATTAGCTAATAATGTACCTAAGTATCCATGATTAGCTTCAGGTACGGAGCAGGTCAGGCGGGGACTGAAGAAGAGGACATGGGATGAGGGCATGGATGCATGACGTCGCTCACTTTTTTGAGACAAACAGCAATTAACAATAGCATCTAGCTCTGGATTTGTCCACAGTCCGTCACGGTCCACCAGCATTGTGGCCATTAGGAAGGGCGAATTGTGAGGAGACAGTCCGTAATTTCTCGCATTCATGTGCTCAGTGTGTTGTATTGGGCATGGCGGATGATATGCGGGGCAATTGGGCTATTCCAACGTCAGCAAGTCATCATAGTCAATCGACGAAGTGGAAGATGCGAAAGGGAGAATTTAGTCGTGATGGGCCAAGAGAAGAATTACCTAACTGAGAGGGGGGCTCTTGAGGGGCTTAAGAGCTTAGTGACGGGTGTTGGGGGTTTGATGGGTGGGGGTAGTCGAGCTTTAGGTGGTCTAGGTGCTCTAAGTGCTTTAGGTACCATCCAATAGTGGCATGCGATACTGCAGTACGCACGTAGGCAGGCTCTGATTCCCTGATTCGCTCAATGTGTCGAGGGCATGTCGAGGGCATGTCGAGGGCATGTCGAGGAGCACCGAGTATGCGCTGCCAGCTGGACGGTAGCCGGATACCAGCCGGGGGGCCAATCGCCAATCTCAATTGCGCATCTCGGCCGGTACATTGCAGGTACCGGTACCGGTATCTAGCGTAGTAGGTACCACCGTAGCACCCAGCTACATAAGTATGTACCAGGTAGTACTGTAGATTAGGCCTTATCGGTAAATCCGCTTCCTTCTCGTCGCAATAACATGTACAACAATTTTCTCTAGTCAACGGAATACCCAGAGTGGATGTGCTTCCCAAACACGTACACCCCCTCCGACGCGTAGCTCGGGCCGTGAAATATTCGATTTTGATTTTGATTTCGAATCGAATCGCTTCGGCTTGCGTCTATTCGTCGACCTTTTTCGTTGATCCCGGCTTCTTGCGACAAGGCCTCGTCTCGGCACAGTCGGTTTCCCAGACACCGTCACGATGCCGGCACAGAACGCAGCGCCGGCCAGCGATGGCAACACAGGGGATCAAGGCGTACGTCGTGCAGTCACACGCTGCATAGAATAGCCCAAGGAGTTTCGTGCAAGTCTGGCTAACCGTGTTTCTCCCCAGCAGCAGCAGCAGCAGCCGTCCGTCTTCTACAAGATCCTGCAAGGTGTCCTGATCTGGTTCGGCATCCAGATGCTCATGAAACAGTTCGTCGGCGGCGGTAACCAGCCGACGACCGCCACCACCAAGGACGCCGCCGGTAACGTTGTGCAAATACCCGCCAACACGGGCGAGATTCCCGCCTACCAGCTGCGGCCCGCCACATTAGACCCCGGCGCCTCTTACAATCGCATCCCACAGCGCGTTGCTCCCATCTGGCCCGCCGGCAGCACTGTTGATATTGTCGTCACCGTGTCTGAGAGCTTCGTTCCCACCAAGATCGAAAGCGTGCCCCAAGAGATGGTCGCTCTGAGAGAGACTGGTTTCACCATAGGCAATTCCAGCGACAGGCGGTCTGCCGAGACCCTTTTCAACGTGCCTACCTCGGTGCAGAACAACGGGACTCTCTGGGGTCACTTCTATTTCGGCCTCACCGGTTCCGTCCTGGACCCCAAGGAACAGGGCTTTGATCCTGCTACCGCTGTCCACTTTACTTACCCTCTTACCCAGTATCTTCCTAAGAAGAAGATAGCTAAGACGCGAAACCTGTTGGAGGATAAGCCTAATGTTCTGGAGGAGCCGGAAGAGGAGCCAGCTGGTCCCATTATCGCCAACTATTATCACCCGAATACAAGTCTATCTTTTATACCTGACACTGGAGTACTCAACTTCCCACAACAACCACCAGCTGTTCAGCAATTCCTTATGCTCGAGGTAGGTTCCTAAACTGCGGATCTCATCTATTATACTGACCGAGTACAGCAAACCGGCGCTCGTGATGGTTCTGGTCAGAATTCATGGTACTGTAAGTGATTGAAGACATTTGAGCGCAAATCGTCGTCATGAATTCTAACGCTTCTTTTAAGATCCGATTTTGTTTGTCAACCAGTTCTGGCAAATGAAAACGCACATGATCCTCCTCAACGACACAGTCAAGACGCTTCCGTTGCGCCTTGACCTTGGGAACTTGAAGAACTGGCAATTCAACATCATGGCCACTATGGATCTTAACACCAAACATCAGGCTCGACAAGCTGCTTTTGGCGGCTCGCTACCCGGCGGTAGTGATGGAAGCGAAGTTGAACTTATCAAGGAGATATTCCTAGATACTAATCCTTGGCTTCTGGGTGTTACCATCGTCGTCAGTATCGCTCACTTGATTCTGGAGACGCTCGCCTTCGGTTCTGATATTGCCCATTATCGGAAGAAGAAGGACAATGTCGGTATCTCTGTGCGGTCGATCCTGGCGAATGTCTTCATGCAGACTGTCATCTTCCTCTACCTCGTTGACAACTCTCAAAATACGAGCTGGATGATTCTGGGCACCCAGGGCATTGGAATCCTCATCGAGTTTTGGAAAATCACGACTGTAGTGAACGTGAGAGTACGCCCTGCGCCGCCAGGTTCTCTCATCCCTTATCGAATGACATTCGAGGACAAGCACAAGCTAAGTGAAACCGAAGAGAAGACTAAGGAGTACGACGAAATTGCCTTCAAATATATGTACATCGCCGGTGTACCTCTATTAATTGGTTATGCCATCTACTCCCTCTACTACGATTCGCACAAATCGTGGTACTCCTACATCATTACCACGCTTGTCGGTTCCGTCTATGCTTACGGCTTCCTGATGATGGTTCCTTCACTCTATATCAACTACCGTCTCAAGAGTGTGGCTCATATGCCTGGAAAGGCTATGATGTACAAATTTCTAAACACTTTTATCGACGATTTATTTGCATTCACCATCAAGATGCCGTTCCTCCACCGTCTCGCCACCCTACGAGATGATGTTATCTTCTTCATCTACTTGTACCAACGCTGGGCATACAAAATTGACTACACCCGTGTCAATGAGTTTGGTCAGGGCGGTGAGGACGACGAGCCACCGAAGGAGGCTAAGGCGGAGCCGAAGTCGCTGCCCAAGGCTGACGCCGTTATTCCTCAGAAGGTCGGTGGTGAAGCTAAAACAACTGGGAGGGACGTAGGTGGTGCAAAGAAGAGGAAGTAATTCACTTTTAGATTGCAGCATTAGAATGTTTATAGAACATACGAAGTAATAAATCTTTTATGCACAGAAAAGTCTCCCTCGATCAAAATGATACAATAATCCATACAACAGTAAGTGATACCCAACTTGATCGATTTTATTATACGACAGCTATGATAACGGAAGTGTTTGGTATCTATATGGTCAGAGGGATCACGAGTGTAGTTCTAGGCTCGTCATGTAACAAAAGTAGACTTATAATACGCCCATCCTAGCGTATGGTTGAATGAGTCTAACAAGAAGCATCGCATCACGATCGAGGAAATTTAAATAAGCTCAATTGTGCGAACGATTTCTCCAAGGTGCCGAACGGGAAGGGCTAGGTTAGATGGTTATAAGAGCTATGGTGAAGATGTCAATGTGACTCATGTAAACTAATCCCCGCTCTTGTGTCTAATACTGATTCCTAACGTGGCCTGCTTGATTTATTAACAAGGCTTTACATATATACTATAGTTTGATTACTTTATAAGTGGATATAAAGTTAAGTACTCGGCCTGGGTATCAGGATTTCAAAGCAACAGGGTTTCCACAGTTTTTTGACTTATTTTATTTGAATTCGTCACTCTTCAAGTTAAAATGCTCACCCATGATCCAATGGTATAAAATGATGTTTAACTGTTTGATAATATCTCGCCAGAAACCCGAGCCACCACGGGTGCCTTGTTGCAACCCGGTCTATGAAATATACCTAAAAAGGTTTACCATGATATACTGCTCCCTATAGTACATCATTAGCGGATATGACTCGTTGAGAAGTCCGGTATTGTCACAGCAGGGGCTCATTCGTCATACGGCAATCTGCCAATTTCTTGGACGAGAGCCCCGGTAATGTCCAAGAATCAGCATGTTCAATAGCCAGAAGCTGCCAATTTCGCAATCTCTCGCGCCGCGACGTATTGACCAGGGTTACTCTGCACGAGCTCGCCGAATCCCTTCGCCTTTTCTCGAATAGGGGCTCCGGATTCGTCGGATAAAACCGTAGTGAACGCATCGCGGAGACACGCAGTCTCCCAGAAGGGACTTGCGTCTCGACATCCCCAGACACCCACGCCTATGTCCTGCGCTAGCTGTGCAAAGCTATAATGGTCCATCCATTGCGGCAAGACCACCTGGGGCACGCCAGTTCTGTAACGAACATGCGATATTAGTTTTCTCTTCTTTCCAAGTTATTGAGTAGGACGTCGTGATTATATTTACTTACCCGAGTGCTTCATGGTAGCATCCTGCGCCACCATGGTGAACTGAGGCTACGATATGTCCGGTTTCTAGGAGTGAGACTGGTTGGACGTCTAACCACGACTCTATCTTAAGACGTCCATTCTCGAAGGGGCGCAGCGGCGTCATGAATTCGTCGCCGTACGTCGTGCCCTCGGCGTCATAAGGGGCTTTTCTGAATTTCCATAGTATTTGCAGGTCGGGTCGCCAGTTTAGCACGTCCGCGATAGCTTGTGCCACTAGATATTGACAATTGGAGTCAGTTGTCGCATTTATGAGAACTACTAGGAGGACTATACTGTGTAGATAGTAAAGAGGAAGAAAAATATAAAACAAGAGTGCGAATCTGATGGCTAATACTCACTAGCTATTGCATGGGCCTCCGTCCATATGAACAAGCTGCCGAGACTGATGAGCATGGTTGGAGCACGAGCAAGCCATTCAGTTAGTTTCGGGGCCTCCTCTTCTGCAGGTGACAGGGAGAGAATGATTGGCCCTGTGAGAGTAACATTTTGCGGGATGACATCGAGTGGTGTCGAGGCCCCGGGGAGAGCTTGTGTGATCCAAGGCACGTCAGCGTTGTGAAGGCTAAACCAGTTGACTGGGTGAATGAGTCCTTTCGACTCCAGGTACTTCTGTATGGGTTTATAATGGCTCATGCGAAGCATAGAATAGAAGTATCGGGCGTTGTTGTAAATATTCTCTAACATCTTTGTCCATGGTACGGGATACGGTATCCCGGAGCCCAGGCTATACGAAAGTAAGTCTGCTAGTCTACTGGTTTTCGATGCTGATACTTACACGGGATATTTCCATAACCATTCTCCATAAGGTTGTTCAAGAAGAAAAGTCTCTGCCGGTGTGAGGGGAGAGATGAAGGCATGGAGTCGACTACTGTGTCGAGCTGCATCGATAGCGGGCCTGAAAAAGTCGTCCAATACAACAAGCGAGGGATCTACCTCATCGATTACGTCTATGATAGATTCAGACCCGAGAACGGTTGAGACATCAAGGGACTGAGGGGGAAAAGATTAAATTTACCTGTAACCTCCTGGAAGAGTGTCATATGTTCTTCCCCTGGCCACGGCGACGTGAGAAAGGTCATGTACCAAAGCACTTTGTCAAATCCGGCGCGACCAGGAGGGTGAAGGACGTCCTCTGGCCCTAATCCCGTCGTCGCCAGGGTAGCCATAAACGACAAACCAGCAAGTTCATGGAAAACAACGCTACGTGCTGACGGCCTTAGCTGTCGAACTCGCTTGGAGACTCTGTCCAGTCTCTGGGCCATTGATGGGAACGATGCATAGTGAACCTCGACTTCGGGGTGACGCTCTAGCAATGTATATGCAGTTGCCACCAAAACATTGGAAAGGCCGTGCTCCTCATTAGTGACGAATAGGACGGTGTTATTGCGGCCTTGACGAATGTGCTCGATGCGCGGCGCTGACGGCGGCGTCCACTGGCTTGCGAGTAGTGCCAACACCGCAATTGTCACGGAACCGGAAAGGAACAGGCGCCTGAACATGTTCTTCACGAAGTTCCTCTAACTTATATTTCTAAATAGAGACTTTGAGACGCTTGAGGCATGAGATATAATGAATAGAGTGATTAGTATGTTAAAGAATAAGCATGAAAGAGGAGTTGAGCAACGCATGATGTTGGTTTGAATAAGCACCCAATTAGGCAATAATCCCGGAAGTCTACGTGAGATGCGTACACTGAGTATGATAAATTGGGGGGGTGGAAGGTCATTGATCGTCCCCTCATCTAATCTCCTATAGGTCCTTGTGTATTTAGGGTATGATGTAATTCTTGATTATCTACTCGTCTATTTGTAGCCCAAGAATGATCGCATTTTTATAAATAATTATTACATGTGTCTCGACGTATCGTTGGCAAGGCCGAGATGAAAGAGGAGCAGACGTTAGAAAAGTACTAGGGAATAGACCCAACTTCTAACAAGCAGGCGACAAGTGAGAGCTGATGTGAGGAGGAATGCTCTCTTTAGATGTCAATGAGACATTCTATCCTGTCTCAATATACCAATAGAAATATTATTCCTCATAGTGTCCCGAACGTATCCTATCTTTGTCTGGAATCCTAGGAGGAGATCCAGATCGTGTGCTGGTCAGTGATAAGCTTGGCAACTGAGCACGCACCGAGGTTCGGAATCTTGGCGGGCGTATAATTAATTTCAGACCTATCATTGCTGACACCGCTGGCACCAGCGACGCTTCGCGCCCGACACTATCGGCGCTGGGAGCACTAGTAATCCTGTTGTCATTATGGGCGGTAAGACGTTTTCCGACTGTGAGTCGACTGGTAGGAAAATACTTGGGCCTACATTGGACAAACCGATCTCTTCTTTACAACCACGGCGTGACTAGTCACGTAAGATAGATACTTCGAGAGTGATTACAGCTTTCGCAACTGGAGAGCTTTGGTAGGCTACGTATATGAGACGACACCCTTTATTCGTTGACTTTCGGGAGTTTTGTAATTATTGCCCGTATAGTCCCCTGGGCTTGAGATCTTCTAGGTTTCTCGAAAACGCAAATTACATTAGACTATCTCAGTCTGCAGCAACCACCGCTCCCTGCTGAACGTATATATTGGTCCCCTCGAGGATGCATCTTCTTAGACTTGGGGGACAAAAAAAATTTCACCTTGTCATACCCCTTCCTATATTCTCGCCACCCACCGAGGATGGCATTAACCCTAAGACTCGTAGCAGTTCGTTGTATTCGATAAATAGGCTTAGCTGTAAAGTCGGACTATACTATGATATGCCCTGAAGGCGGAATTGCTACAATGTTCGGTCTATTACCCGCCTTCACCGTTCCTAGGTCTTGATCAACCAGTTCGCGTGCCTCTCGAGGAAAATACCTAAAGATCATAAGCCGAGTTACAAGTTGAAGAGTAAATGGCACAGTTTCCCCCATCGTTGGCGATATAACTATTACCAGATATTCTAAAAGCATCTTTATTGAATGCGCGGGTCTCTGCTGTGTTAAGGCAACTCTCGGATACTTGATAACTAAGGTTTTGTTAGGGTATTATGTCCCAAAGTGAATAGATAGTCACGTAGCAGGTGCGTAGAAAGGGGTTAGTTAGGAGCAATAGTTTGTATTAGTCTCTTGGCTTCTAGCTCTTCTAACAGAGAGTTGGGAGGGAACGCCTGGATATATAGACGAAGCCTAATAGGTCTACGTCAGGGGTGTCACATAGCCCCTGACAGACTGAACTACTTACATAAGCACCGGTCGCAATGAATTACTTCTAAAAGGCCGTAGCCATGTTAAAGGGGCTGGTAAAGGGGGTTTGGTAGCCAGCCTTCAACCCTCTTTTCTTAAGCACTTTGTAGAGAGCAGCACAGAGACACAAATAGGCCTTATCGGATTACCTGCCCAGACCCTTGTAACATTTTGATTGACAAATCGTGGAGCATTTAGTAATGGAACATAACCAATTTCATACGTATTCCACCTTGTCTTTCCCGTATATATTCGAATGTCTTTTGGATGGAAAGAGCACTAAGTGACTAGGTTTCAACAAGTATCGCGAGAGTTGGCATTGTGCGATGGAATATTATACCTGTCGAAAGTGAACTGTGTCAAGGAGTCACTTCATGTACTGTACCGAATATAGGGGTATGAGACACTGTTCTTGTGTATATATATGAGGTCTCTCCTCCCACCTCTGAAGTAGATAGGCTGAATGTAACGCTCATATACCTACCATTTCGCTAATACCCAAGGTTGCCATATATTTTCCACCGAGAAAACGTACGAGGAAAGCTCGAAATCTCCTTGCAATTTTGTTTAGCGCGTCGACGAGTTCGAGGTTCTTGTGGAAGTTTTCAGGCTGGAAGCGGGGGAAGAAACGATGATGATCATTCGGCTCCAGGTCATCCGGACTCCTGAACTTGCCCGTCAGCATACCTGCGCCAAGTGGTGTGTGCGCGACAATTGGGATATTGAGCTCATCGCATATCGCCGCAACCCCGTTATCAAAGATCTCAGGTGCCCATAGGCTCACTTCAGCCTCAACCATATCAATCTTGGCGATGCTCGCAGCGTGCCGGATCGTTTCCGAGCTGACCTCACTCAACTGGATTCCACCAATGGCGCCCTCCGAGACTAGCCCCGCCAATGCCTTGATCGTATCTTCTAGAGGCACTTTGGAGTCTACGCGACCCATACCAAAGATATCAATCTTCTTCTTGCCGCCCAAAATACTGTTCGCATTGGCAACGTATTTTCGCACGCTCTCTGGGGAGCAGTCAAGGGTGAGTGTCTACATTCAGCCATAAGTTAGTAGTTGCCATCTAGGATAAAGGCTTCTCGCAAGTAAGGGATATAAGGAGTTAGTATGGAGCATAGAAGAAGAGTTCATATGTCAAGGAGACTATTACATACTCGCATATCCACGATTCCGCTCTTGATACAAATCACGACCTTATCAGCGTCCTCCGGGTACGCAGTGAAGTATCGGCTGAGAAGATGTAGAGAGTTGTTTGTGGAAGTGCCGTAGAAGTCAGCGCCGTTCCAACAGTTAACACCTGCTGCGAGCGCGGCCTTAAGCAGGGCGAAGGCGTCTTCGTCAGAAAGACTCGCCCTAGGTATAGTCAGGCCTTCGAGTATTCTGTCAGTAAATTGATATTAATCTGCGGGGTGGAGTAAATATTCTACACTTACGCATTAATCCCAGTCCATTATTGCTAACTTCCTTGCCTACAAGTGTTGGCATATTGATGGTATCGATGACTTGCGCTTGATTAACCTAGAAAAACTCGGGAAAGCGAAGAAGCTTAGGAAAAATTGATATGTTCAATGTTGTACGACACGAGCAAATGCCATGCCTAGTTGGAATATGAGGTTGATGTGCAGTATCTCTTATTGTATTAAGGAACTAAGTTTAGGTATAGTGTGGTAGGATGGTACTTTTATATATATAGTGGATATGTGTAGGTCGGATGTATTAACTACTGTAGTCTACTAGCCTTTCGATTTTTATACTTTTACTTGAACTATATGCTTTTATATAAGGTTATTATTATTACTTTGTTTTAACTGTTTTTTATTATGCGTAAAGTTATATATAATTTTAAAAGCGCATGTTTTTAGTACTTTAATAAAATAGGTTTTTTAGTTTTGCTTATTTAAATAGCTTTAATAGTATTTTAAATAAGTATTTATTTTAATTTTTTTTATTATTATTTATATTATATTATATATATGCTAAAGTTATTTTTTGTTGTTTTTTTAAATATTTAATAAACAAATATTATTTATTAAATAAAATTATTTTTTAACGTTTTAAAGTTATTTTTTTAATTTTAAGTATATTATAATCTTAAATTAAAATATGTTTTTTTTTTAATTTTATTGCTTTTATAATAGCTATAAAAAATATATGCTATTTTTTTTTTTTTTATTTGTTTTTTATTAAAAGGCTATTAAGTACGCTAAATATTTTAATCTTAAAATAATATTTAATAATATTTAAAAGCTTAGCAAAATAGTTAAAAATGTTTTTTATTTTAATATTTAATATATAGTTTATTTAATTTATTTAGTTTTATTTATTATAAAAAAAAATAATCTAAAAATAAACATAAAGGCTTAGTTTTTTTTTTAGTTTAAAATAGCTTAAAATTATTAGCAGCTTTATTAATATAATATATTACTATAAATAAGTCTTGATTTTATTTTCTAGCGTTTTTAGGTTTATTAATAGTTTATTTAAGTTTATTAATATTTTTATTATTATATTTAAAGTAAAAAAAAAGTAAAAATAATGCTATAGCTATATTTAATATTTTTTTTTATATATAAGTTTTAAAGTAAATACTTTAGTTTATTAAAGATTTTTTATTAAAATAGCTTATTATTAAATATTATATATTATAAATAATATTATTAAAAGATATTAAAAAAATAAATTTAAGTATAAATAAAGCAATAATAAAACTAAAGTTTTTTAAAATAAAATGCTTTAAAAAATAAAAGCCTTGTTAAAATAACTATATAAAACTTATAAAAATAATTATGCTTAGGTTATTATAATAGTTTTTAGCTATATTAATATTTAAAGCTTATATTTTTTTTATTTGCTTTATAAATAAAAGCTTAATATATTATAAAATATTATAAATTTATTTTTTAATAATAGCTTAGTTAAACTATTAACAATTTATTTAAAAATATAAATTTATTAAAAATTTATATTTTTTTATTATGCTGCTTTTTTATAAAAAGCTTGCTATATAAGCATATATTTTATTTTGCTATAAAACTACAAATTTTTTATTATTATTATAGCTTTTTAATTATTATTATAAATAATTATAGCGGTTATATATTTTTTAATAGCATTTAGTTTTATTAGCAGCTATTATAGCTATATAGCTTTTTTTATAGCTTATATTTATTTTATTAGTTTTAATTTATAAAATAATAAAGTAATACTTTGCTATTTTTTTAAGCTTTAGCTAATAATACTACTACTTATATTAAAAATATATTTTGCTATAAAATATTTAATTTAAGTATAGCTTGCTTAGTTAGCGTTAATTTAATTTATTAAGTTTTATAGCTGTTTTTTATAATATAATTTTAGGTTAATTATATTATATAAATAATATAGCACTTGCTTAGCAGCTTTAATATATGCTAGTATAAGATTTTTTATATATTTGCTTAAATAAAAGACTGTGTAAATAATATCTAGTTTAATATTTAATATAATATATATTAAATATTTTATTGCTTTAATATATTATTAAATATTTTCTTTAAAGGCTTTATATTTATTAACTAGTTTTAATATTTTATTTATATTTATAAAAGTAGCTATAATATATGCTTTTTATTAACTAAGTTTTTTAATTATCTTTTTTAAGTAGGCTTTTTAGCTAAAAAAAATATAATTATTTTTTTAGTTTTATATAATAGCTATTTTAAAATAATATAAATAAAGGTTTAAGTTTTATATTTTAAACCTTTTTAATAGTACTTTTTTAATCTTTTTAATTTTAAGTTTAAAAAAGCCTACTATTAAAAGATTATTTATATAAATAATAATATAAATATAACTTTTAGTAAATATTTTAATATTTAAATTTAAAGGTTTAAAGTTTAGCATGCTTAAAAAATCTATTAATATTTAATATTATATTTTAAAAGCTTATTTTAAGCTATATAAAGCTTTGTTTAGCTTATAAACCTTTTTTATATTATTTTTAAAACTAGATAGTTGTTAAATATAAATATTTTTTTTTATTTTTTTATATAAAAAAGCGGTTTTAATATTTATTTGTTTAATTTTTAAATTTAAGGCTGCAGCAATAGTAAATATAGCTTTATAGTTTATAAACTTTATTATTAATGTAAAAGTTTTATTATAGTTTTTTTTTAAGATTTATTTAAAGCTTTTAACTATTTAATATGCTTTATAATAAGTAATTTTATTATTTAATTTTTTTTTAATTTTATAAACCTATTTTTTAATTATTAAATTTTTTTTAATAAATAACTTATAAAAAGTTTAAGTGTAGTTATTTATAAAAAACTAATATTTTATTTTTATAGCTTTATATTATTTTAGCTATTTAGTATTTTTTTTAGCTTGTTTATAGCTTTTAGGCTTTATTTTAATTATTAATAGCATAAAAAATAATATAATAATAACTATTTTAAAAATTAATAATAACGCTTTAAGTTTATATTAAAAATAATCTAGGCTTTATATTTTAAAGCAAAGATTATAGTAATTTTTAAGTATATTTAATATAAAGCTGCCTAGCTTTAAATAAAATAGCTTAAAATAAATTAGTGCTAGTAAATATTAGTTTATAAATAATATTAATAATAATATTGCTAATATAATAGTATTATCTTTTATATAAACGTTATAATTATATATTTTTAATAGTTTTATTAATAATAAACTTAAAAAAATAATATTTTTTTAGCTAGCTTTTTTTGTTTTTTTAGTTATTTGCTTTTATTTTTATTTATTAAAAAATAATAGTAGTTTTTTTTATTTTTTTAAATTGTTTTCTGCTTTTATAATAAAAATATATAAATATTTTTTAATAAATATAATGTTATAAACGTTTATAACTATAAAATTATTTAAATAAAAAACCTTATAATTATATATATTATTATTTTTATATTTAATTATTTTATAAAAAATAGTTTTTATTTTTAATATATTTAGTTTAATTTATAATATATATTTACTACGCGTGTTAAATATAATTATATTATTAATATTAAGTTTTTTATTATATTAGTTTTAATAAAATATTATATTTATTTTTTTAAACCGTTGTTTATTTTTAATATAAGTAGCTGTTTTAATAAATATAAGCTAAAAGTTTACTAAAATTTTAGCTTTTTTAACAGTAGCTATTAATAATTAAACTAAGTCTTTTAAAATGCATATAATTTTTTTAGCTTTATTATTTTGCTAATATTAATTAATAGCTATATATTTAATAATTATGCCTTTTTATATATAAAAGCAAATAAATTCCTTACTTATATATAAGCTTAGTTTATTAAATATAATAAAATAGTATTTTTATTTAAGTCTTTTTTATTTTTTTAAAAATTTTTTAAATGCTAAAAACTAAAATTTTAGCTGTTTAAAAGAAATTATTTAAACTTTTTTTATAAAGTTATAATAAACAACTATTTAGCTAATATATTTATTATAGCTTTTAAGTATACTTTTTAATATACTAGCTTTATTAAAGTATAAAGATTTTAAAAAGTAGATTTTTTTAAAAAGGTTATTTTTATAAGGTTTTGCTTATATTTTATTATTAATATAAGCTTTATATAAATAATACTTGGTTTATAGTTAAAAGCTTTTAGTTATAATTATTAGTTTATATATTTTTTTATTATTTATATGTTTAAGTTATTTATGCTATATTTTTAAAATAAAATTAATAAAATAAAATTAAAAGCTATAATTTAAAGCAGCTAATTAAAGTTTAACGTTTAATTGTTTAATTATATATAGTCTGCTAGATTTTTTTACCGTAAAAAAAGTATGCTTTTTAATAGCCTTTTATATTTTGTTTATATAAAATAAAAATTTAGCATTTTTTTTTACTATTTAAAAAATTAAAACTAGGTTAGCGCTTATTTTAAAAAAATAAACAGCGTTTATAATAATAATTATCTTGGTTTTTTTATTAATAATAATAAAAAACTTAATAATGCTTATTTATTTAAAAATAACTACTAAGCCTTTAATTTTATAAAATAATGCTTTTTTATAAAAACATAGGTTTAAAAATAATAATTTATTATAAAAGTTATACTAGCTAGCACCGCTATTTAATATTATATAATTAAAGATTTGCTTTAATAAGTTTTTTATTTTTTTTTTTAATAAATTAAAAAAGCTTATCTTAATTAATATCTTTTTTAGTATAAAGTTTAATAAAACAGTAGCTATTAAGCTTTATTATATTATAGCAAATGTTTTTTTTAAATAATAGCTTTTTTTAAATCTATTAAATAGCCTGCTAAAAACTTTAAGTTTATATAGTAGCGTTTATTTTATTTTTTTTATATTATTTTAAACTGCTAAAAATATTAAGTTTAATAAGCTTAGTAATAGTTTAATATAAATAGCTAAAGCAGCTACTTTATTATTATTGTTTTAAATTTTTTATTTTTTATTACTTTTAAACTAATTAAAAGCTAAATTAAAATATTTTTAATAATATTTATTAGTAGTATAATTAATAACTTTTTTACTTGCTAATATATAATATTTATAGCTAAAACTATTATAATTATTATAATATTATTTTTTTTTTTGTTTTTTATTATTGCTATTACTACTATTACTACTATTATTATTATTATTTTTATTATTTTATTTATATTATTTAATAAATAATACTGCTTTAGCATTATTTTATTATATTATTTTTTTTTCTTGCTTTTTTTAAAATATTTTTATTAAAGCAGCTTTAAAAGTTATTACTTTTACTAGTTTTTTTTTTAAAGCCTTTTTTATAATAATAATATAATTAGTTTAAAAAAAAGTAAAAATAAAATTATTATAGTTATTGCCTAGCTTTTAAAAAAACTTTATTAAAAAAAAAGGCTTATTAATAGCGCAAGTTTTAAAGTTTAGTTATTTAAGTTTAAAGTAAATAAAGCAAAGTTTTATAGCAAAAAAAAAAACAAAGTTTTTAATAGCTAAAATAATAGTTTTTTACTTAAATAATAAGTTTTAAAATATTAAGCTTTTAATAAATTTAATTTTTTTTTTAATTAGTTTTTATAAGTTAGCTATAATAACTTTTTTATTAGTAATATTAAATTTATTAGCTTATTATTTAATAAAGTTTTAAACGTTTAAATTATATTAACTATAAATATAGCTTATAATTTTTTTTTAGCTAACTTTTTAAGCCTTTTATGCCTTATAAAGTTTAATACCGATTAATATATTAAATATTTTAATAAGTTTTTTTTTTTTTATGCTATTAAGTAAATAGCTTATATAACTTATAATATATATATAATTTTTTATATTTCTTTTAAATTTAAAAAAATCAGCAAATAATTTAAAAGTGGTAACTTTTTTAAAAAAAGCAGCTATTTTTATTTTATTATTTATTTTAATAGTTATTATTAATTATAAATTAATATAAGTTAATATTATTATTTAAGGTAAATTTTTGCAAAATATTTTCTAATAAAGTAAATATTAAAGTAAAGTTATTAAAGTTAAATTTTAAGTTAAAAAATATATTAATAGCTTTAAAAGTATATTATTTTAAGGTTGATTTTTTTATAATATTAAAAAATGCTAGCTTTAGTATAAAAAGCCTAGTAATAATTTTAAGGCCAAAGAGACTAACTTTATTAATATTATTAGATATAAAAATAAAAAAGATTTCTTAAAATAAAAGTAATAGTAATAAACTTGGTAAAAAAGTAGGTAATAAAAATAATTTAAAGTAATAGTTATAATTTAAAAAGTTTTTATAAAAGAGTTAGATTTACTATTTATTTTTAAGTTTTTAAGTAAAATATAAGAAGTTTTTTTTATTAAAAAAGCAATAATAAATTAATAAAATAAATAGTCAAGTTTTAAGGTTATATTTTAATACGGATTTTTAAGCTTTTATAAATAATTTTAGCCTGGTATTTAAATATAAGTTAGGCTTGATTTAAAAGGTTAAAAATATTTTAAATTTGTTTTTTTATTTAATTTCTTGTTGCTAAAAAAACAAAATCAATAATATATATCTAAGATTTTTTATTAATCTATGCTTTTTTAAATAAAAGCAAAAAAAAACGTTTAAATTGTTTTAATATAATTTTTAACTTAAGATTTAATAATATTTAATAATAGTAATAAAAAGTTTTCGTATATAGTTAAATAAATAAAGAAAATATAATTATTTTTATTTCTATTAAAATAATTAATATTATATTAATAGTGGGTACTATATTAAAGTATATAATAAAGTAGCTATTATTTAAATATAGCGCTTTTATTAATATATTTTTATTATTTTCTATTATTTTAATTTAATAAAAAAAGCAGCAACTTTTTAATACTGCAAAAAATAAAATAAAAAAAAGTAATTAATATAATAATAATTAATAGTATTTTATTTATAAAATTATAAGCTTTCGGGCTTATAACTAGTTAAAATATAAGATTAATATATAGTATCTCTTATTGCATTAAGGAACTAAGTTTAAGTATAGTGTAATAGGATGGTACCTCTATATATATAGTGGATATGTGTGGGTCGGATGTACCAACCACCGTAGTCTACCAGCCTCCCGATTTCTATATGCCTCACTGGGGGATCCAATAGCAGACACACTTGGGTTGATATTCGGTCTTCAAACAGCCGGGCAGTAAATCACTTGTGATACAATGCAACATTATCATTCTCACACGTAGACAGATGGCGAAAGAAAGACAAAAACAGATAGACGAGGTCTCTCTCCTACTGAGCTAGTTTCGAAAACAAGAACTAGTATCACGGAGCAACCTCGGCCATTCAACTTTTGGCTAATTTCCATTTGCCTCTTGGGTATTCTTCTGAGTGACATGATCTACGTAGGCAATGCACTTAAGTTTCTCTATAAGTCTTGTTATGCTTTCGCATAGACTTTTATGTGAACTTACCAAAATATTGGATGCGGAAGGCGTCTGAGAAGGAAAATGAGAACATCTCGAATCTTCTTTAGCTTGTCACTTGAAATGTTGATACTAGAGATGGATCTATGAGTTACTAGCTGTCATTTTAGGTGCTATATGCACTAGCAAGATCACAATTCTCTATAAAACTCATCCTAGGTATTTAGCTAAATCTAAATCTACAGTGAAGAAAGAAGGATTCCCCGCGCCAGAACTCCATAGTTAGCCTTTTGTGACCCCGACGCCCGTAGGTGTCGCCGCGACTACACTACTGGTATGCTCAGCTCGTCAATCTGTTCTGGAGTCATTTGAACCCGACTTCTCAGGCAGCAGCGACCCGGAGGGGTACGCTGGCGTGAGAGGGTCGCTGACGAAGGTCGTCAATATGGATCGAGTAGCCCCGAAGTTTCCGTATGGCACTCAGACTCTGCATGGCCCGTATGCTTTGCGGGAAAGGCACTGCGGCTTCTGAAGTTGAACCTGTGTTTCTGAGCCCTTGTCGTCGCAAGTCGTCTCTTGTCTCGGCGATGCCCAGCGGGAATGGGAATCGATATTCTTTGCAAATATCGAGTTAGCAATACTCGACAATTCCTCTCATGATCTGGTGAATGATACATACGCCGAGGATCTGTAACGAATTCAACAATAGCACGAGGATTGATGCGGTGGTAAAAATTATGCCGGTCCAAGATATACGGGCGACCGGGCTGTATACGAGTGATCAGCCGAGAGTCATGTTCTGGTTCTGATAGAGAACAAGATTACCTGTTCAGGTCCCTCCGTCCTATCTTTATACAGCTCCGGAGATCCCCCATAAAGTACGCCTTCGAGCCAGCGGCCACTTTCACCACCACCTCCTTGATTGTATCCGTGATAAGTTATCACTTTGGGGGTAGGGGGCCAGTCAGCATAAAGCGACAAATATAGAGTGAAAAGATGGGTTATCTCGTGTGCCGTGGCACATGCCAGGATGAATAGGAAATTCTGCCATTTCTCTAGGTAAAAGCTACGCGCTTTGGATCCTCGGGCTGCTCGTGCGTAAGCGTTGTATGCTATCACCATGCCTTCGACCTTCTTTGAATGCAAAATTTCGTCAACAGGGTTCTTCATTAAAGGAAATGATTTCAATCAAGAAACATGATTGATAACAATTTTTTCTATGGGAGGTAGATCTTGAAACACACCTCAAGATTATAGGCAAAACCGGCTGCTCGTTTTGGTTGAAAGTCCTTTAGATGGGAAGTCGGCGATGCAGGATCCGTTGACGCCAAATCGCCGCCTGAGAAATTCTGAAGTGTCACATGAGGGTAGTCCCCCCTCAACCTTTCTAAGAAGTGGTCGGCGTATTATTCCATCCCGTTAAGGTCGCCGGTGAAGGGTTCCAGGACCACATCTTGTCTCTGAGCACGGGCTTGCACGAGGATATGGCCAAGTCTGAAAAGAGCCGTTCTACCAGCTGGGGTTTCTAGCATCTCGAGTCCAATATTGACAGCTACCGCGAGCTTGTTCAAAGGTCAGCACCACAGATCCTTGTCTTACAAGTACCGAGGGTTCTTGCTTACAGAGGTAAACATCTCATCATTCGGAGGTACGGGCATATATGCCTCTTCACGACGAGCTGCTAAGGAGAAACCATGAAGTCCATTGACACGAACGTGATACGGCCCATTGGAATGTGTCACACCCGCACGGTAAGAGTTGTAGGGACTTGGCATCTAAATAGAGTTGGACCTTCAAAGGCTAAGGTCGACGAGATCATTAATTTAATGAGATACTTTGAGCGGAAGAAATGGGCAGGATTTGGGAGTGGAGTTGAGCACAGAGGCAACAGGACACACGTTTCAATGCATGATAATATGCGCAGCATTATATAGTCATACATTTTGTCGCGTCAGAACAGGCATCAACAGCTCGTTCCTGGTCAGGATCCGTTGAGGTGTAATAATTATTGGTTTCTCTGTGATCCTTCGTAGCTAGGACCTGGCCAAGAGCAGACGGCCGCCCGAACAAGGATAAACCGGCGGTTAACACTAGATATTGTTGGCTCTGAAGAGGTGCTTGACACAGCCTTTTCCCGAACCAAGTTGTCACTACGTACCCTACATCATGATAATCGTTGTCCTCAGAAAAGCTTCCCCTAACGTGAAATACAAGCCAAAGCATAGCGTGCGAGAAACTCGCACAGCCCCCGTTTTACGTGTTAATTGCGCATGTGGAACATATGGGCCGAAATAGTTCGTAAATAGCGCCTGCCGGTTACTGGCGAGGGCCGGCGGTTCTTCATATCAAACCAATTACCTTTTACTTCACAACTCACAAGTTGGTGATATCTAATACAATGCAGACGAGCTATTCCTTTTTAGCACTATTTGCCTATCCAATGGAACAGTAGTCTGCCATCTTTCAAAACTGCTCTTCCTAACATATGTAATGTAGGCCGCTTCGAGAGTGTTCATGACTCCCCGAAATCTATATTGGTCGCAACTTGCTACCAACAGTTCGCATAATATCAATGTACTACTGTACTATGTACCAATCAGAGCACGACTTCTAGCTTCTAGCGCCGCCCCGAACAGTCGGGTCGACGGCTGACCCACTTCTCCGTCTCTCCGCCTTCTAAGCGCCTTCACTTCACTTACTTCACTTCAACTAACTGACGAACTCTTCCTAAACAATGCCTAATCCTCTATAGACTGCCCCAGCACTTGTCTCCTTGGTTATCCTTCTTGTCCCAACATCTCACTTTTCCGACCGCTCATACCAAACCATGCGAGCGCGCATAGACCCGGACTCTCTCCCTCCCGTGCCCCCTCCGGTACGGGCGACGTTAGCTGAAACGCTGCCACCAGACAATCTGGACTCGGAGCACCTAGAAATTCTGAATCTGTCTCTGTCTAATCTTCTTCGGGCGGAAGTTGCCGAATTCACACTTGCACAAATCGTTGACGGGTTACCAACACATCTGTCGTTTGCCCAATCTCACTTTGGCACGCCCGAGGACCACCCAGTGAGGGGGCATAAGGAGTTATGTCCCGGTTCTTTGGAGAAAACCCGCGAGTTTAGGGCTGCATTCGATGTCATGTCTCTCAGATTCAGCCCAGCCCTCTTACAGGGATATCAAGACGCAAAGCCCGACAGCCGCGCTTTCCATCTGCGCCTTGTTGAAATGTTGGCAGTAGCCTGTCATCAGATCGCTGCACTCTTATTTGAGATCGATAGGGATAACGAGCACAGGAAGGCGTATGAAACCTGGGTTGCCGAACAAAACCGGTTGAAAGCTGCTGGGGACGAACGGTACCAGTATGAGGAAGCAGAACCTCCGACTGTATTTTACCATCGCTCGTACCGCGATCATGAGCAGTATCCGCGTGGTCTGCCTGATGTAGTTGGTTATTGGGCCGAGTCGAAGATCTTCGGAGGCGTGGTGCTTCCTGACCGAGGAGAGTCTGAGACCGAGTGCAAAGAGATTTGGTTAGACCCCAGTCATTCTCCAGGGCCGTCAACAATGTACTCTCCCACGCCGGATCAGCTCGACGAAATGATCAAATTCTTGCTGTCAGATCCTGGTGTAGCTGTCGAGTGTCCCTTACCTATCCGGGCCTCCAAGCTCAACAGGCCACGCTACTATCGATATCACGCAACTAAGTACTTCCACATTTTCCGAGATAAATACGACAGTAGGCTTCCAGCATGGTTTATTCGTCCTGATTATCGTCGAGCGCCGGTAGACTTCCCTGAAGTCGAAGATGATCGTTGGCTCCTCCTCCATACCATGGAAGCATATGAGAACGGTACTCCGCAAGACGAAGCAGCCGTAGCTGCTGCCCTAGAACGACTGAAAAACATTACACCCTCATCTCCATTCTGGCCGCTGGACGATACGAGATATAAATAAATACGCGTAGCCATACCCGCCATATCAATGTTACATATAGTAATTACACTGTTTTATAAAGTAATGTACAGAAAAGCAATAATAGATGAGCATGGGATCTTATTGACTTGAGTGTCGGAGCAAGTAAACGCTGACGAACCCGCAATAATTCAGGGCGGATGCTGTAGCAAGTGCATTACATTGATTCTAGGACAGAAGAAATATATGTAGATGAATGAGGATTAGAATATGAAGAGATTTAGGCTCTTCATACGACACCAACAATGCATCAACATCCCTATCCTTGGTGTACGAGACCCTGACAGTCAGCCTTCCTCCGTCTCTTATATGACATCCCTTCAGGACTTCTCTTGACACACCGAAAATAGTTGATGAAGTCGTGGCCCTCTGGCACTATTATCGTAATTTGCAGCCATGTTTTTAAATTTTCACAATACCAATACTAAGCACCTGTTATGCTTTCATATCTATACTTAATTCCATTTTCGGATTTTTCGTCTTACTTAATTATGGGTAGCGACTTACAGACAGAGAATGACTTCATAGTCAAAGGCCTTTTGCCCCTAGCGTTCAATTGTGGCTCACACGAGAACTCAGTTTTGCACAAAGTGAACAGGCCCATTCCAGTTAATATACCACAATCCTTCAAAGATTTTAGTGATGTATGTCATGATACCACCCCCAGAAGGAGAATTACGTATGTAACTCGTCGAGAATTAAATCTCCATAAGCTTAAACGTTCTGTGTGACAACGAGAATTGACACATACCTCTAGACTTGGCTTATGAAGCCTCTCATGATAACGTAACTGAATCAAAACAGTCAACCCTCTTCTGAGCTAGTCCAGCAATCCACAGCAGTTCCAATTGAGGAACCGCGTATCAAACGATAAGGTAATTGGAGATCCCCGAGACAGATTGATCCGCTCGCTGCGGCACGGAGACACCTTACCTGCGGCGTTCGAGGCAAATGAGCGGTGAAGCATGAAGTTTCAGAAAACAGGACTCCAGGTATCGCAATGTATATTCAATTTGGGCTTGTTTTTCAAACCATTTAAACTAGGCAACCACGATGGCTTTCGTTATCCCGCCTTATGCTAACATGAATACTAGATCGAGGAATCAAAGAGCAAGAGTATGGATACTGTGCAGCTACAGGTTTGCGCAAATCGACATGCAATGTGTATATAAGCATAGATATAGAAAAAGGCAAGGGGAAAAAAAGGATAAGAAAGACAAATCTCGATGTGTCCCCGTTCAGGCCAATGAGTCCCAGCCGTCCCGAGCAAGTGGGCATTAGCCCACCCCTTTCTTCGCGCCATCGCGATGGTGTACAACAGAAATAAAACCGGCGCATCGGAATCCAGCCATAGAATAGAAAAATTCCAAATAGACGTCATATGCTTCGGAATCCCAGTACTCCGCGACGCGCAACATCTGCCAACATAACCGGCTCCCCCCCCCCCCCCCCGGTTCCGTTCTACAAGAAAAGCGGTGTCAAGGCACGACGACGCTTATTCTCGCAATCTGCAGGACGCGAGACAAACAGCACAATGTGGCCCTCCCGGGCCTTGGCGGTGGTTAAGAGACATGGCACAGCCGGATGCGTGTATGTACGTATATATGTATGGCCGCTTTCTATAATTGCGAATTAAGTGGCGCGGGTACCTTGCGCCGCTCGCCCGCAGGTACTACATATATACGGGAGGACAACAAATCGCCGCTGGGGGGACTTAGCCTCGTGGCACAGAGAAGCAGCCTCGGAAAGGTGCATACCAGTCGAGGACAGTCAGGACAGCGGTAATGTCGTCACCTCAGCGGGCGGTATTTTAGTCATGAAAAGGGTTAGAGCGGTGGTAAAAATAAATGGAAAGGCATCGATAACACGCGTTCGTGCAACGACCCGGATGATATGACTCGAACAAATATGGCATTCCAGAATCTCCGCTAGTAGATTTCATGGAAGCTCATATATCTCTATCTCACCGCTCATTTCCGCACAACTGGGCCTTGCGAGATTGGGTCCCGGGAGATTTGTTTCCCGCGTGTCCTGAGGCCCCGGCCACAGGTCCCGACCGGGTACTTGGTAACACGATGACTACTTAGACACACCACCGCATGCATGCCATTAGGCACGAGGAGTTGTGTAACAGGCGGGTCCTTGCCGTATTATAAAGAGGAAAAGGGGGGAATAAAGGCGGTATCCTAGTGCCCTGAACCGCGCGCTCTCCAACCCTAAGCCCCATCCCTGGGGAGGGAACTCTCTGCGACTCTGTGGACAAGATATACACGGGCCAGGACGAGTAGCCCCGATAATGATCTGGTCCGCTACAGGGTACGTCGAGCCTCTCTCTAAGCTAATTTCATTGTGACAAGGTCTAAACCAGATGTTAGGCAGGAAAACTACGGACAAGTTGCCAACAAGGCTCGTCGACGACGATGCAGAGGTTGGATATGCAGAAACATCATCGTAGAAGGGTCATGATAGGATAGCATGCACGGTAATATATCTTAATGTGATCACAAAAGGGAGCCAGTTAGGGCATCTTGCAAAGTGGGAAAATCAGCACAGTGTCTTATTAATATTAAGTCCTGCAAACCAACGTGTGGTCAAGCAGTCTTGCCTCGTATGCATTAGCTCTTATGCCCTCTGAGCTTAGAGCAGCAAGTCATAACCTGCATCCAACATAGTTTTGGCGAACATATCTGTTCCTTCGAACGCTCCCATTCCAATAAAAAAAAAAGAACAATTACAATAAGACTACCCAAAACTCCGATTATTTTGCTAGGGTTAACCGTAAATGTTAACTTCCTGATTTCCCTGTCGGTACGAGGATTGAAACTTGTAAAAGCCTCAAACCAATTCGTGCTGACCAAATTCAAAACGAAACAAACCAAAACGCCATTCCATGCAGACAGACAGCACTTGTCGTCAATTTTTCCTCCTCGCCAATTGAAAAGGTGTAAACAGTCGCTATGCAGTTTTGAAACAATGTGTGATTTGGGTGTGATTTGGGTATCCTGAAAATTCCAGATAATGCCGTCTTAAGGGAGCGGATGAGATTCTATGTGCGGAGTATAGAAATCGTCGTAAGTCGTAAGGAGCGTGAGAGGTCGGTCTCTAATATAGTACTTGCGTAAGGAGTGTCTATCGGGTATCTTCCGGATGTAGTCGTAAGGAGCGTCGTAAGTTTGATCATTATATAATAGCGATTAAGGATAGATGTGATAAATAGGGAATGTGGTGATCGTTGTGTCGATACAGACATGTCGGTATAGCGAGTCCTGTCAAAGGAACGTGGTGTACAATGGCGTCTGAGGTATTGAAAAAAAAAGGTATTAAAAGGTATTGATAAAACACTCAAGGTGGTCCGGGCAAGGCGATTAAAACACGGTGAGCTTATCACCTCAGTCCTCTTCTCTCTTAAATTGGACAGGCGCCGAAGAGACTGAGGAATTATGTCGGTGGTGCATGAATTGTGATGAAGGCATGAACACTGGGGATGGCGCGGAGACTGAAAGTGGCGTCGTAGATTCACTGTGACCTGTGGTTGACCATTGCTGGGGGCCTAGAAATGGGGATGGAATGGCCTGATAAGGATCATGGGGCCATGCGACTGAATTGGCGGTATCCTGGCGATAGAAAGGAACCTCAAGCGGTGGGTGGCCGGGTGAAGAAACATGCTGAGTACTAGGTGTCCTGAGTTCTATTGTCAATCATTTGTGCGCTCTTCCAATATTGGTAATACGCCCTTGATGGAGTGTTGCCACTTAGATCCACACGGGCTGGATTGGAGAGACGAACCCGACACCAAAATTGCCATGCCCCGCTCCGCCTAGATGGGGATATTCTGTCATGCTCGCGTCGAATGAGCTGAAGTCCTCGTGATCACTGTACACAATGGACCCTTCACCAAATGTAGATGATGCTGGACTATAACCTCCATAGGAAGGAGACGGGATACTGAGATACTGTCCACTATGGTACGGCGACGAGATTGTCAAGGGGCTCACTGCATTGCCGCATTCGGGTTCAGGTACAAGCATAGAAGAAAGATCTTCTGTACTCCAGCTGAAGGCAGGGCTGTCACCATACGGCATATATGAAGTTGTGGGAGGCGGGGTCCCGTGTTCACTCATGTAGAAATTGGGAGGGTCAAATTGCGGGAAGGATGGTGTACGTGTCGGTTGAACCCAGCCCTGTCGCGAGCGAAACTCACTGATCGTGTCGATAGGGAATTCCATCAGCGACAGTGGTGTTTGAACATCTCCATCCAGACTTCCCGAGACGTTGATTGAAAGGAGGCGTCGCGCAATCTCTTCGACCGGTCCAATTGCCAGACTGCCAAAGTAGGCCGCACCAATCTCTGGGAAGAGTCGTTCCATCATCATGGCGGCTGTATAATAATGCGCGATGACCAACAGGGCGCTCGGTGAAGCCCCGTTTTCTTTCAGACATCCAACCGGCAGCCAGAAAAGCCAGGTTCGCAATGGTCTTAGTCGATCAAACTGGTCCTCGATAGACTGGATAGGGCTGACCTTGCGAGCACCCTTTAGAAAGGAGGCTAGCTGTTGAATAAGCTGAGGATCCTCCTTGTTCTGCTTCAGATGTCCCTCAACCTTGGCTAGATGATTAATGGTGCGTTGGAATGCTTCTAGGTCCTCTTTGTGCGGCTGATTGGGTTTACGGTCTGGCTGTGGCGAGGGTGGAGCTGTAGGGAATGTGCTGCTCTCTGCAATGAACTCCCCAAACTGAGATTCGTGTTTCCATGGCTCTATAGCATCAATAACCTTTGCAATGAGTTAGTCCCGTAGTATGTATATATCCAATTTCCACTTGCTTACCGACGAGGTTCCTTGCATTAGCTGGGTCCAGCTTCGCCTATTAGATGTTCAAATTAGTCGTAGTCACTCGGGTAGATGCAGCATTTATTGCTTACCAATCTGTTGCCTGCCATGACAGGACAAGGGATGCAGCCAGGACGGCGTCAGAATTCTCCGGTGAGAATGTCCCAATGGCCTCCTGCAATCCGTTGAGCGCAATGCCGCGGTGTTCGTATGCCATATTCCCGACCAATGGGCAGCTCGTAAGGAAAGCGATATGCTCAGCAGAAAAGGCAAGCAAAGCATGCATAACATAACGTTGGGTTGCGCCAATAGCGAGAATTCTAGCTAAGGATTAGCCGCCACGTCATACACAAATAGTTTGAAGACACTTACGTTGGGATCTGACGAGTCCACAGGGTGAAATTATTGGCATCCATCGCGTTTAACTCATGGCAGATCGCAGCAACGTGGTAGATGAGACGTAGTTCTTCAACGGAAAAATACTGTGGCGCAGGTGCCGAGTACACCAGATTAGGAAATGGGAAAATTCCGGATCGTTGCCATTCTGCGATAGCTGCCTCGATGTCCGGAGTCCACATGAGGTCAGGTTTGTCCGGAGTAGTGGCTCTTTCATCAGGTACAGACACATCATTATAAGGACATCGGACCTTATGCTTTGTGCAGTTTCGGCTGCAAGATGATTAGTCAAAGTCCTCCAGGTGAATCACCAAACTCGAAACTAACCATTGGGGGAAATTCTCATCGCACCGAATATGTCGACGTTTACTAGAATTCCGAGTCAGTGGTCAGTTTTTTACCTCCTGAATTGCGCAGGTTGCTTACCAGTTCTCGCAGCCTTTGCGCGACTTGGTGTGGCTGAGGAGTGTTAGTGTAGTGTCTTCATATGATGAGCGATCATAACTCACCTGCGTCGAGGGGGACCACCGCCGGGGCCAGCCATTGCAAGAAAAGAAGATGAATCGAAAGTGAAGTACTTAAGAGTATCATTAGTAAAGGGCTATTGGGTAGTGACTCGTGGAATAAATATACAACTATTAACTCCACTCAAGGGAATTGGAAGTATACCACATGAGAACGGTGAAATACATACACAAAACAAGGCACGAATTTTTTCGTGCTAAAACAAAAAGCGAGCGAAAGTTTGAACGAAGTTGAGAAGGGTTTAGGAGTTAATTTTGCTCAGACAGCAACAAAATTCAGGGGCAGTTTGCTATTTCGTGTTGGTTGCAATTTTAGATAAGTCGAGATGGCTAGCAATAACACGTCATCGACACATGTATCGGAGGTTTTAACAACTGCCGAGAGGGCCGAGAGTGAAGGTGCGTTAACAAGTGCTGACACGAGATATTCGTTTGCTGATCTGAGGTTTGTCTAGTTAAATATTCCCTTTCCTTTCAAGGTGTTTAAGCGATTGAATATCTCGTTGCAGGCGGGAGGGCACAGGGTCAACGACGATAAGCCGACTCTAGCGGAGAGAGAGCAATGTCATATATATTGCCAGGGCCGATAATAGCAACTGCTGGCCTTGGATACGTAGCACTGGACAGTTGGATTTCCTGCTTGACTAAGGTAGTACCCGGGGAAATTCTTTATATCAATCGGTGTAAGCGATAGTGGTGATAGTGGTGTGATGCTGGTAATATGACAAAGCGGGCGCGAGCCGGAGAGTTGATGGGAGGATAGTTTAGATACTCTCGAGTTTCCAAATCTCCAAAACACAAAAAAAGGAACAAGCGAATGACAGGAGTCGACGAGGACTTCCTAGGGGTTGCGATAAAGCGAGTGTGGTGGTGAGGTGGTGCAGCAGAGCGGCGCCGAGATGGATGTTGATGGATATGATGGGACGGATCAAGCAAAGCTGGAGCAAAGTCGGGGGACAGGAGGGTTGTTATTATAATACCCGCCAGCAGGGCCTAAAGAGAGGAGGGAGGCTGTGGGTGGACCACGCCGCTTCATGCAGCCAGCGCAGCCAGCCAAAAGCCAAAAGCCAAAATACCAGGGAGGAGGCCAGTGCAACCCGTGCCATGCAGTGCAGCCAAGACCTTTTTTAGGTCCCTTTTTGCAAGTAGCGTAGGTACCTACAGTGTCTACCTACCTAGCGGAGGTACTTGTGTACTTACAGCTACCCCACGCGCACTCTCGCAGTCCGCTGAGGTAGCTGGAGACGGCTTCGCTGCTTACACTGTGCGGTTAGGACAGTTAGGGTACCTCGGGTAGCGCAGTGTAGGTACCTACGGTAGTAGGTATGATGTGAGCTTTCAGACGGGGGCATCATCGACCTTGCAGGGCAGCGATCAAGCTCTAAATCATATACTTACCATACGCTAGACAACATCTTTGTCTGCGAGGGTAGTACGCTAATCTTCATGTCCCAATGGCCATGCCATTTCTAGTACCTGTATCTTACTATACTTAGCTAAAGCAGTGAGTGCGCAACTTTTATATGAACGTTCAATAGTCTAAGGCCGGTATAAGTGCCGGTAAAACGGCAAGCGAGCACATTACAGTATCTATGTCATTTTACACACAGTCCAAGCACTGACATGACGTTGTGGTTTGAGTTCCCGTAGTTGCTTTAGGTAGGTAGGTGCAATGCTACTTAGAAGAGGTAGCTAGCTGGCTTCGCCCTAGTGTACTGTAATACCTGGGTTACTTGGGTACTCTACTTAGTAGGTATCGGGATACCTTCAAATCCCTAGTAGAGGCCATTGGACAGCGTAAGTCGCCTAAACTGCGAACCCGCCGAAAGTGTCACGCAAAGGCTGGCTGGGAGAATTGTCACGCCGACCACATTACTGGGAGTGGTTGGTATCTCTTGTAAACCGCCCAGGTAGCTAGCTTATCCCTGAAGACCATTACCGCCCGGCACAGATACACTGCTACGTATACGTATAGCGGTATGTAGCCAATGCTGTCATGCACAAGGGGCGTGTGACCGTGCGAGAAATGTTGTGTAGGTGAGGACTAAAGAAAGGAACTTTTATCCTGGCCACCATCAAGGTACACTCAAAATCTCGCCCATGCATCGTTACATCGATGTAAGCGATCAGATATGCATGTATAAAGAGTGTGCTACCTAGGTATAGTATATTATGTGTTTAAACCAACGTAGACCTTGATGCGAATATAGGCGCCATGATTGAGGTCGCCGAGGGGAGTACAAGTAGGGTGATCTATTCTTCCCCAACAACGTACAACTTGCAAGGTCCATACTCTCAAGTGCTTCATGTCTTCCATGTAGAGGCGAGGTACACCATCATAAACTCATTCTAGTGCTTCCGCCTTCTTTGGTCTGTCGACGAATCATATATGCATTGTGCAGGATATAGCTCAGTGTATCTCCTCCCTACTCGACCTTCGACATATACACAAAGCCGAAATGCGCAGGGGATCGGGTATAGCATAATCAAGTCACCAATAGGAGTCAAGTCATCAACGGGTGCGAATTGTCAGGCTCCCGTAAGCTTTACAACATGTAGATTTCATATATCTTCCTCCTGCTACTATGTACAGTAGCATCTCGGCTCTTCTAGGTTTAGTACAGTGCCAACGGGGAGGCGAAGCAGCTGCTGGCGGCTCCATCGGCTTTGATCCCCTCCAAATCCCCTACCACCGTCCCCCGTTCTCTTCCCCATCACTTCAACAAGGGTTTAGGAATCAGCATCTGCATATCTCTTGTGCAGTGTGTGGTTGAGATAGCGCCAAGTATCATACAGGTGAGTACCAGGCTTGAATCTCGTTAGTGCCGTACACTACCTGCTTAGTATGTCTCCAAACCCCATAACAATGTCTACACAGCGTGTGTGTATATACCTAACAATCTCACGACTGCCAATGTACAGGCTCCGAAGGACCAATGCATAATGTAGATAGGTGCTGATGTGTGGCGTCAAGCACAAAAACTTGAAGATGATGATTCATTCTTACACCACCCCACGTTGCCCGGAAGCCTGACGAAGCAAACAGCAGGTGGTCATGCTGTCACTACCTACCTAGGTAGGTCGCTTGACGTGTCAGCGTTGCGGGGGGGGCTATAAAGCAAGTGATTGCCTACTATGGAGCGAGGGCCTTTCACTATTGTGCCTTTGGGCCGTCAAATTTTGCTTGGCATTGGTCCTCATGCGCAAGCCGACTTTGGTGGTCAAAGGCAACTTGGAAAAATACCCAACTGATTCAAATTCACATATACCTACTAAGTAGTGGTTAGGCCCAGTAAGTGGCACGTGTATTAGGCACTCTGTACTAATTAAGGCCGGGAATAACCCCTAGTGTACTAGTCGTCCGGACCTACTTAGTAGGTTAGGTGTTGCTGTATTTAGTTCAGGTCACTCATCGTGGTGACCTAGGAAATGGGTCTACTATCTAGGAAGACTTGGTAGTCGAATATCTCTTTATCAGGACGGCGTTCCATACGTAGGTACGTAAGTAGGTACATACCCAGTCCCCCAAATTCCATGTAGCGAGTGTTGCGATCGCTACTACCTGGGCTACAGGTAGTGGTGGTAGTTCCTGTGCCATGATAGGACTGGAAATGATACCAGACGTTTTGTTGCCAGTGGCAGTGCTGTAGCTTTCCATCGGCGCGCGCCAGGCCTACCGAGATAGGATGCCATCCGCGTATTTTCAGGTTTCAGGTCATGCGTCTGTGGTCTTTCTTTGATTATTGATATGAGCATCAAATATATTGATACCTGTCTGGACGTCGATAGCGCGTTATGTTGGCATAGCCCTCAAGTAATGGACTCTTCTTTATGCGTATTAGTGACTATGAATTATAAGAGGTTGTTCAAATGCCAAGGCGAAAGAGAAGCATATAAGTACACTACTACAGAGTGCAGACGATAAGATGGGATATGTACAGTGCGTAAACGGTAGAGAACACTCCTGCCTAGGTTCTGCCTACGCATACCTGGGCTGGTACGCCATAAACCTGACGTACGGAACGCAGGATATACCCGAGCCAGCCAGAGAGTAACATTGGTTGAGCGCCTGTGGGTGGATCTAGGAACACCGATGGAAGACACTGTAAAAGTTAGTAGAAGGAAATTTACTTAGTCCTTTTCATTTCCAAGCAAATCCAGACAAAAGATGGCTACCTAGGTCAATTGTGCTGTGCCTTTCCGCCTTTCCGCCTTCCCCCTCCTTCCGACAACCGCTTCAGAGTGACAGTCCATCAACAGGCGTGCATTCGGTAGGTTATGGTCAGTTTATTCTGTACCTAACATCATAAAAGCTTAGTGCGAGTTCTACTGTGCATAGGTGAGGGGGACCGAGTCATCGGGCACCCGACTAAGTCGTTCTAGCGGCTGTCGGAGGATTTTGTCATGCGTTGATGTCATCTCTAAACCCATCGTCAAATACACTATACAAAGATCCGCAGGGACAAAGGGAGAGAAAAAAAAAAACTATTTATCGACCTAGTGTCTTCCTACTTCACCATCCCTACGCTGGAAACACTAACCAAAGCAGCAGTTCTCCGTCAGCCTCCACATCGCGCTCAAAGGCGATACCGCTTTTTGGAATTCCCATTTTACATCCTCTGGTATACCACCCTACAACGGATCGTTGCAGCTACCCAAGAACCGGCACATCTGCTCGGTCAGCATACTACAAAGAATGGGGTTCATCTACACTACAAACCATATAGGATACTCCGCTATGGCGGTTTTACCTCTCCCAATCAGTGGCAACGAAATAACCGCCGAAGAATAATTCACGATCAAAGCATCACCACCTATAAGTAAAACATACTAAAACAGCAAACGTTGTAGATTAATCCCGATTCCCATTGAAGATGCAGCTCCGAGCACCACTTAGTTAACCCTCGGTAACCGGGTCGCACGTTGACTAGTATGTCTATCGCTACAGCACTTGTCCAGGCATCAGCATTTCCATAGGAGCGCTTACACCAGTATTGGCTAGGGGTTGCTATGTGAAAGATGAAGAAGACAGACTAGGAATCCAAGGGTCCAAGTCCCCTTCTTTCCTATCGCGGCTCGCTTTCCTCTCCGAGCTAGAAAATGGGGCTATGACTTCTACCATACCATCAACAGCTTGGCTGGTGCAGGAGTCGAATTCCCATACTATCCTCCTCCGTACACTACTGCTGTAAACCACTACACTAGACGTGCAGTGAAGTATGATATAGTGTAGTAGTATGCTAGATAATCTTTCTGCAAGGATATTTCGGCGAAACGCAAATGATCCTTAGTGTAGAGGAGGATGGCTCCATGTGGTTGGCTGAAACAGCAGTTTCTCGTGTCCATTTTTGGCGTCCGGTTCAAGTGGGTCACGGATCTGACCATCTCGAATCCACAAGCTCGGATTTCACAATCCTATTGCCTATCTGGGCTAGGGACGAGCTTGGTGATACTTGGACCCCAGAAAGAACAGACCAGCACAGCCTCAAAACGCTCCCAACTCTGACGAGCGTTTCACAAAACAGAAATGACGCGACAATATTGCAAGACATTTAACGATCCCGATTCCAAGGACCCGTTCTCAATGCTTGGTCTCAATAGAGTACGCTGCCGCGGCCACAGACAGACGACCTCGAGACCTAGGCCAAGAAAGCACAACCGCGCCTACAACTGCATTACACTACTAGAGAGCTACTATACTCAGATTGACGGGACGCAAAAACAGCCAATGCACCGGGCCATTCTACTCCAGGTGTGGGTTAGCTGCATAGGTATGTACATATATAATCTTCATGTTATATACATCGGTATCTGCATCCGACTCAGTCACCATGCTTATCGTTGCATCGTCACTGAGCCATTATTACTTTGCGCGGGATTTGAACATACCTAGCTTCCCCATTTCGACTCACCCCTCGAAATGCTATCGGTGCTCAACTTGACACAAATATGCTTGCCAAGCAAAACAGGGCCGACCAATCTCATGAATAAGGTGTAGCAGTGCTGCCAGGTGAAGCTTACTTAGTATTAGACAACCAAGCCCCCGTTCAACTCCCAATTCCATCCGATGATGGTATGTTGTAGGCATGAACGCTTGGGTCTCACCTTTTCCACGGCGGTAGAAAGAATGTTTTCCTCATTGGTAGAAGTACTTATCAAACTAACTAGAAACTAGACTAGACTAGTTCAGACGGGACAAAGCTCCGACAGCAGAACCAGAGGAATTGGAACTACAAGTAAGTAAGACTACCCTTGTGACCTACCTATACTATGTATAAGTAAGTATACAGCAGTCGACGGCACTAGGGCGGCTAACCGTGATTGCCGCAGTGGGTAGTGTTCTATACAGTACCATTAATGTAGGAAGTGAGGCTGAAGCATCAAGTTGATTGCCAATCAAGAATCGAGTTTGACTTACAGGTAGGGAGTGCACAAGCACCTAGCACTAGGTACCTTGTTAGTCATTGCCTTGGCTCTAGGGCAGGTTTTGAAGCCTGACGAACTGCTAAGGCCAGTAAAACATTGGGCAGTGCCAGTGCCAGTGCCGACAGCTCCCGGAGATAGGCAGTAGAATACAACGTTTCATGATCTTCATGGTTGAACACATGCCAAAGCTTCACTAACTGCATACATATCTAGCCTGCTCTGCTCAGTGCTGCCTCTTCTGTCCACCGTCCACTCCACTATCTACTTAGTAGGTACGTACCTCCCCAACGAGTTTCGTGCGGGATAAAATTTAGCACCTGGCATGAATGAAATCGATTCGTCGCTAAATCTTTCCCCATGCACCGAATAATGACGTTTACCAAAACTCGAAGATCAGATATGCACCGTTAACTACTGTACCTGGGTATCTGGTGTTAGCCATTTGCGTTTTACACATGATTGTTGCCGTTTGAATTTTTTTTAATCATTATTGTTTTCTCTCATTTGCTTCTCTCTAAGTTCCATGTTTCAATTGATTGGTGACGGCATACTGATCTAGTCCTGCGGTCCAAAATGCGAGCCTGCGGGCAGCATCTCCACGTTGTGGTATATAGACTATCCTATTAAGTATCCGAAGGCCAATTATTCTACTTACTTACTTATAGTAGTATACCACTTACACAAATGTCGCGCGTTGTCCCAGAACGTCGACTGCGCGTACGATTTGCTCCGGGACCCTGCTATTTTGCCCTCTTTTTTCTCCCCTACTACGTACCTACACTATTCCCGCTGCCGCCACGTATGATGCTGCATGATGGACCTTTTCCCAAGGGATTGGCCGATGCCACCAGTCACAAAGTGCGCATGAAGCTCTGCATGAGTTCTGCATGAGGGAGCGGTGAACGAATAACCTGCGCAGCTGTTGTAGACAGCATCTCCATCTGTGGAGGGCTCCTCCAATGACCAGTTGGTAGCTGATCCTGGTTTCTGCAAGACATGCGTTGAAGCACAGACTAAGTGCTCAGTAGTGTAGCAAAGATGCTATCCTTGTCTACACTAGTGCGCTGAGCATACTGCACTACCTACCACAGGTCTACTAGTGTAGTGTAGGAGACGGTGTCAAGGGTTCTCGTTGGCACTCTTGATTTCTCTGACTACAGGCTATGCCTACATCACCTACGGTAGGTAGATTGATTTGGCTTCAATCCTTCGGCTTCGTGGCACGACAGCACTCCATCTTCAACCCAACCACGACATGGCCATTTCAAGAAATCGTACCATCTTCCTATCGACCCTCGCCCTTACATACAAGTATTCCCAGAATCATGACCCTACAAGTACGGTCATGTGTCAACTGCATCAACAGCAGCAGCAGCAGCCACAATTACTGTAGCAACCAGGGCAGCCCAGAGCCGAGTAGCCGAGGACTTCTTCTCTTAGTGAATGATTCTCACCAGGAACCCTGGTCAGTTTCTCGAAAAATCCTACCAAGTCCGGCCTAGCGGCTGTTGGGGTGAAGACCCATGAGCGCTCCATGCAGACCCATGCAACGTCTTCATGTCGAAGACTAAATGCGAGTAGCCGATTTGTTGGAAAAGCTGGTCGTGGTACCTAAAATTAGAGGATTACTTAATAATCCCTGAAAGCGTCCCTGATAAGCGAGAACCACGCTTGCCCAACCTCTCCAACCACCACGTGCAACGGCCGGTGATGCAGAGACATCTGCCTACACACTTGCCTACCTACCTATTACGACTCAAGCGGTAGTGCAAAACGTGTTGCATTCTCAGAGCTGCTCTGCCTATTTGGTTTTGTCCCCGTACAAAGAATCAGAGAGGATCCAGTGTACCGCCTAGAGAAGAGTATACTGAAACCCACCCGCCACGTTACGATTCTGGGTTGGACCCTGAAATTTTAGAGCTTGAACAAAACGTCACGTGCTTTTGACTTTCTATTAAGATTCTTTGGTAATATATGCAGTGTAAGTATTATTCTCTTAATTCTCCGAGCCAGTACCGATGTACATAATCCACATTCATGGTGTCGTTACCAACCTATTCATGATCATTACCCTCCACAAAAACACTGTATATATCACTAGAGGTCCAGACAACAACCGAAGCCACACGGACTTAAGCGAGACTGAACTCCTCACGAAACCCGGTGGCCAAATCACTACGATATGCCCGGCTATTCGCTGCTTCTCAGGGTTTCCCCAATTGGATCTGAACACCGCATGTCGCTTACGGAATCGATGAATAAACCAAATTCTCTTCTCTCCAAGATATCACCGCCTGCGGTTTCGCCAGTGGCAGCAAGGTAACGTTGAGTTTACGCTACCGAAGAACATGGAATATTTCTTCTCCTTAACAGGAGGTTGACTCTTTTTCTGCATTTCAAGCTGCAAAGCAACGCTCACATATTAGTGGTGAATCGGTTTTCGCATAGACATTATTATCTCGATGTGGCTTATTTGATTAACACAATGCACATCCCTCTTATCATTGGGAGATTCATTTGCTGCGTAACAAAATACCATGCCTGGACCTGGAATCCCAGGCATGTTCCGTATGACATTCTGTCTAGCTGTTCTGTTCCCGGGTCCTTGAGGCACGACAACGCATTTCCGGGCACACAAAGTCCTATAATTATCTCACTCGGCGGTGTGTTAAATGAGAAATTCATGCAAATTATTGGTCACTAGCTTGCTTGTAACTGCCCAACGACCCGTCGAATCTTGCATCGCTACGTAGTGCTTGTTACGGTGGCACTGCATTTTTTTTACTCTTCCCTCTTCCAAAATATTGACACTGCGCGGCACGGAAAGCACCGCCACAATCTGCTCATTGACGGTCCTGCCGTTCTTATTGGCGGGAGGCAGAGTCCGATGGTGCTCCTCCGTCAGATCAGGGTATGCAGATATTACCCGAATCAAGAGAGCCGCCGACACGGCGCCGAGAGGAGGAGACGCCCGACAACGACCTGAATACTATTGCGTACGGTCCCAGGCAGCCACGGCATCCAATTGAGATGTGCGCTTCTTATATCACCCGTAGAAGGGCGGTTTTCGCTCATGACAGATGACAAACCCTATAGTGGCTGCCTGTTAAGCTATGCAGAAATCGTGGTTGTAGTTATTTCAAATCGTGTTAGAAATGAGGCACGTGAGTGAGAACACAACATAGCGTGTTGATGTGGGCTTTCCTCCCATCAATCATTAATCTTGGGTCGATACAACTCTTAGGGTAAGGCTACTGATAACATGGAATTTCTATCGAGCGCTACAGGTAACCTGACATACTTTGAGGGCACCATCTAAGCACATCACCACAGTGCACTTGTTTTATATTTTCTGAAACCGTATTTTTATCTGACGCTGAAGTGGCGAGGTATCTGACAGCGGAGTATCATGATACCTTCTTTACGGTCGTTCTCTTCGCTACTCCTCGATATTCTTGGCCAGTGCTAAGAACACACGCCCAGGGGATCTACAGAACTAATAGTTAAAGCCACTCTAGAGAGCGGATGTTTCCCCAAAAGCTGTTAATAGGAACGAAGCCTTCAAACCTGGGTATATTCATAGATTGTAGAAAATCGACAGTATCACAAGTAAATATTTCATCAGAGACACTTTGAAGTTTTCTATTAACTTGATAAGCCCCACGGAACCGATGAAGACTTCTCTGAACACATGACTCAAGACAAACATCACTTCCCTCTTTCAACCGTCCTCCTTACCACTGACTCGAGCCGCTTCCCTTCCCCGTCCGACTAACTAGCGGCAGGCGCCGGTCCGAGATTTTTCTCCCCTTAGCAGATTTCGGCGAGCGAAGCGGGAAGAAAGTGACGAAAGAATCGGAACATGATGTCCGCATATACAGGTCTTAGGCCCGGACACTACTGTAGATCTCACGAGCGTTTGGTTATTTTCTCCTCTTTTTGTTCGGGCTTGCAGAGGAGAAAAATTCTACAACTTCTTATTCGTGCGGCTCGTTCTCGGTCGATAGAGATTCAGCTTCTTCTTTGTCCCTTGAATACTAGCCTCGGATGACTTTCTTAGAACCATTATTCTGTTAGCAGTTTGTTGTGCTTAGTATTTACTATCAGCTGCACAGGTGCTGGAAGCACTGGGTTGTCGTACTACGGGAAAAGAGGCAACCGACACTTGCTAATATGAATATAATTTGAACCTATTTTCTGTCACAGTACGTATTATTTGTTCGCTTGTTACTCTCCATAACTAGTTACACTATAGTAGGTGATGCTAGGTTACTGCACATGGCGCTTCACACTATTCTATTAGACAACTCACTTACAATGTGTTAAGGGCAGTTGCCCAACATTCAAAACATTGGTTTTGGTGACAAATCTCTAATAAGTCTCCTGTAAAGTACCCAGTACAACACGGCCAAGGAATAGTGAGGATAGTCAAGGTATAGCCAAACTTCTTTTTGTCAGGAATCAGATAAGCAGGTATAAGCATAGAAGGGATGGCATGATTTGAAAAGCGAAAGCCGGATGTATCGCCTCTTCACCTCATCTCGAATTTCGATACCAGGGTACCTACCTAATTACAAACAATGAATTCTTGGCACCAAGAAACATCTTTGTCCACTACCTACTTGGTATGCCGATGCGGCCCCCAACGGGTCCGGTATCTCCAGTAAACTTGATCTAGTTTGGGCAAAATTCTCGAACTAACGAAGAATCTCCCAGAGGGACCTTTTTTGATGCTACCTACACCGTCCAGAATCTTCAAGATGCCGATGACTCGCTTGGTCATGATTCAGTGAGGGAACCCCTGCTGCAGCTATGCGGCTAACACTGGAACCCGAAGATTTAGTGCAGACGTGCCCTGGCCTAGTGCAGTGTCGCAACAACCCCAAAACGGTGGTATCTTTCAAAGGCCTACACTAGCAGGGAGGAATTCCACTACAGCATGGTACTATACTAAGCGAGAGAGGAAGGATAGGGAGAATCTTCAATGAAATGGTATAGTTGCCCCTATTTGATGACTGATTCCCCCTTGTTCTGCCCTACACTGCCAGTTAATCCTTTATGCGTATGCTGGTTTCGCTAATTATTCAGCAACTCCTTCTACGGGAACCACGGAGAATAGTCTAGCACCTATATGAGTACCTCCACTAGAACAAAGAGTAGGATAGACATGATTGGATAACACCCGAACACCTTCGTCGGCCGACACTTTCCGCGGAACTGGCCGAAAGGTCCCCCACCGAGCACGACGATGGGGCGGCAAAAAAGACCAACTAATGACATCTCACTAACTTTACTTAGTAGATAGATACTGTCTCAGTTGCACGTTGTAGTATAGAAAGAGGGCCCCCTAACCTTTCAGCTGTGTTCAGATTACCTGCATTAGTTAGATACACATACATACTTAGTAGGCTACTTGTGTCACAGCGGTAGACGGTGGTATGGATATCGGTGGCGCTGATGTTACGTGACTTGAATTCGCCTAACATAGCCCCGGTTGCCTTATACCACACTAACCAACCTAACCTACTACTGAGGAAGTAGTGTACTAAGTAGGTATCTATGTATAGTATAGACACCAAGAATCTTACCAACAGTGAGAAAAAAGAGACGCCGGAAAAAACACGGCGTATCCCCACACTGAGTCCTAGTGTATAACTACCTATACGCAGATAAGTAGTGTAGTGTAATATAGTGTAGTGTACGAAGATAGTAACCGAGAGTTCCGATAAGCGACGGACCGAATATCGTCAATCAATAGGCAATAAGTAATACTAGTGTAGTAGTTTCTGTGTTATGCATCGTCATGGATTTTCTCCACCGCCCCTTCTAGTGTATGTAGGGTACATATGTATACTACACTACCGTCTCAGTGGTATCCTAACTCACATCTTATACGTATGAACCCTGCCACCGTGGAGTCCCGCGCCTTATTCCTCACTCGCCCGGGTATCACATATGTATGTAATCAGGTGCAAAACCGACAGGCGGTGAACCACGACAGATTATCCTACTGTAAGCAGATGACCCAAACCCCAGACCCGACTTTTCGAAAAAGATGAAATGGCCTGATCAGACATACATAATAGAGATAGAATCGCACGGTGGCCAAAGCAACGTTAACAATGCATGCCGTCGTGCACGCTTCCCAAGGGAAGAGGAAATGGAAGAAAGGAAGGGAAATAGACGCCGGCGGAAATCCGAGATCGGCAGCGTGAGCGTAAGATCTCGGTATCTATTTATAACGTGGTTTGTTGAGGTGGTAATCCGCGTCCACGCCAAGAAAACCTTATATTGGCATAAAGATAGATAGTACTACAAACGTCTGATACTCAATTAAATGTGTGGCGACAGCACGTGATCTTTTTGAGCACTTCCGGGAACTGGCCGGAAGCACATGGTGACAACTAGTTAGCGCCATTCGTCGATGGATTTTTTGGCAAGCGCTTGCGATCGTCTTGTCTGGAGGGGGCGGGAGATAGCGAGCAAGCGAGAATTCTGGAATGGGATTCTCAATAAACATTGAAGTGGTGTAAGTGGCACAGGTGAAGCTGGTTGAGGGGGGATTCTGCCACTGAGGCCGAGCTGACTTGCACGCGGAGATACAAAGAGATAATTGACAAAAAAGAGGAAAACCACAGCACCTACGCAGATTTTACTTTACTAGAGCGAGTTGTGTTCTCATTGATCAATCTATGCCCTATTTAATTGACTGAGTTAGCTATTTGAAGGGTCCAAGAAGTGTAGTTTGGGCTTATCTCCTGAAGACTTGAGTGCCTGACGGACGCGAATCTACGGCGCTTACTTTAATATAGATATTACTCCTTAACTTTGCTAACTTTTCCTAACTTGTAATTACCTTTCCCTGTGTAGAGAAGGCTGTGGTGCGTATGCGTAAGGTTCACTGTGAGAGAGAACCTCCTCGATGTGTGTAGGCAACCTCGGGTATGGCTGCAACTACAACTCACTATTGTGCGAGACGAGCGAGGTTGAAGCGTAGAACGATTCGTTGAGTACTACTATATTGCTAAAGGGTGATCTCGATCGAGGAATACGAATGCAAAGATCTTGATTTTGAAGAAAGGGGATTCCACTAAAATTCTCCAGTATTGTCCGCTGCTGGTTCAGACTGCTGGTAGATCTGGAAGATCGTAGCAAGTTTCAGAGATCGTGCGGTGCTCTCATGTCCTCAAATATGCATCGTGCACGAGAGATAGCCACCCCAGCGCTCATACAGACCAGATACACACTCAAATCTCCGCCCCTCTGCTCCGGGTCGTTCTCTATCAACCATATCGTAACGCTCTTGGCCGTATTGTAATTATCTATTCATTCTTGGCGCTTGCTTCGAAAGCCCGATATCACACTAATTATGCATAGACATCAACCTACACCTGTTTCTCTAGAGCCTTCCCAGCCAGGTGGGATCCGCATAGTGTATTAAAAAGGCCCCGTGGCTTAGAAATGTCGTATTTTGACGGGGATTGATATAGTGTCTCTTAGACCCCCAGGGTTTTTATCTACACTTGATATTTCAATAGCCAGTTTGCGGGAGTGAAGATCGACTTCTTTTGAGCAAGCGTGAACCGAGCCTCTAGGCTCACTGAAGAAATAGTCATCATGTTCGGGTGATACTCCATGTTAGTCTCGAACTCTATTGTCTAGACGCTTTGATAATCATAGAGAATCAAGGAGGCACGGCTAGCACCTGAAATGTCGTGTGACTATCTGCGGGAGGCACACAACAGCGGAACCTGAGGTAACAGTTCGAACAATATATATTTTTTCGGCTGGATTCTACAGCCCCTCCCATCGTTTATATGAGGAAGTGATTTGACTGTTTTCCAACGTAGTTATCTTGTTAAACGGAACTGTCTCACCGAAGACACCATTGAAGTGACCCCATGGGCTTCGCTCTCTTTGGGGTTTGGGCCCTCGGGAGACAGGCTAGGCCTACGCTTTCTGTACCCTAGAGATAAATAAATCGTATACTTTAGCGGCGGGAATTGGTAATAAATAGGGGTGCATTTTAATTTAAGTTAGGAAATTAGTACATGTCTTCTGCCAGTCTCTTTTTCTCCTTCGCGATGTATCCTTTATATTATCGAAATCTCATTCAACCACCAAGTGGCTGTTCTCCCATATGCAGCCTCACTCTCTTTCTTACCTACGCCACTTCAGTATTGGTCAATTGGCCCCTGAGCCCTCCCAAAAATAGGGGGGGCAGCCGAGTTGACGCCTAATAGTTCTACTCTAAAAAATGCATATGATCTAGTTTTTCGATAACATGGAGATTAATATGTGTTGCTCTAGTAATACTTGTCTACCTGTCTGCGCCATTTATCACCAAATCCAAGAACTATCACATCTCGCCCATTGAGATTCACGGCCCATCCCAAGTCAATTTTAAATAAGCATAGTGATAGTAATACGACATACGATTCTCTTTGTCTAGTGTACATTTCGTCAAAACAAGGGAATTATATCTACGGAACCGTACCCAACAAAATCAAGAAATTAGCTAGTATGTATCCGCTCGTCGTTATCAAATCGTTCAGTCCAAATGAAAACCTCTGAAAAAGCTCTCATGGCTTAGACTGTGTGGGGTAGACCATAGTCTCTGGGTTTGCCTCGTACCCCGTGGTATCAGGCTGCTGAGCGCTAGAACGATGAGCGACTTCCTTGCCGTTCTGAACGAGGATGCAAGTATGACAGAAGCAAGAGGCCGCAAGGTCGAGAAGGAAGTTGCCTTGTAAGTTGTACCGCTTGCGGATCTCGACGCGTTGGAGGAGAGTGGGTAGCCACCATCCACCGCAGTGCGAGGCGCCGCAGAAGAATAGACACTACGGATTATCAGGCCAATGTTCGTTATGGTATGTTCGTAGATACGACTTACAGAGGTATTCACAGGCTTATAGCCAATGAGGTTCGCGTCCTTGTGCATACGATGGTGTGTCTTGCCGAAAGTGACAGAAGGAAGACACCAAGTGACTGCGCATTCGTCGATGGGATCAAGGCAAGAGAAAAAGCTGGTGAACCAGCTTCCCGCACCAGCGGGCGACGACGACAGAAGAGACTGAGCTGGGTTCTCAGCGACGTCGTTCAGTGCGTCCGTCCAGAATTGAACGTCAGTGTCGTCAAGAAGGGCGCGGGTGGCGCTTTGCTTTACGGTATAGACAGACATGGTGAATAAATAAGTTGAAAGAGTGAAGGAATTCAAGGAGAGACTAGAAGTGTATAAAAAGTATGAGCGAAATGTAAGGCAAGTGAATATCAAAGAATGGCGGCCTGTGTTTTACATTCAATCCCGACTCAAGAACTCGAGGCATTGACTGCTTTTAAATGTTTCCACCGCCCTGAAAAAGTCGCACCATCCCCTTACTATTCATTGCAAAATTAAATAGCTTCTAACTTGAGTCGAAGCGTATGCTAATCTTGTGGCGCTTGATGAGTTTCAATCTGCTACGCGCGCGTCATGGTTTGCTAGACCTGCATTCAGCTGCCGTAGGTCAACAACGGTCTTAGAGATATTCGTCGTTAGTTTTATTACTTTCAGAGTGACAGCCACCAAGGCTTGTTTTCAGATTCGCACTACGGTACGGCTGAAGTCTTCGTGGCGTCGGTGCAGGTTATCCTTAATGCTGGCTAACTTGTTTCGGCGTGGCGGCCTACAGCGTTGAAATTCAGTTGCAACATTGAGTCACCATCAAATTAACACTTTATAGCGATTGTGAGCTGAATTCTCATTGAAATAATGGTTTGTGGTGTTTTAGGAGTTGATTAACAAACAGAGGGTTCACAATCTACTTGTGTTTTCTAACTGTCTAGTCCATCAGAGGTGCATTAAGAAATGTAACTGCGAAGTTTCACATATTCTAGAGTATGAAGAGTGAAAAGTCCTACATGACAGCCTTAGATCTACTGCATCCTCTTCATCTCGTTTGGGTATTTAAAGGTTTTAACGTGCTTTAGGGGCAACGCTGTGTTGAGTTGTCTTTGGTAGTATAGGTAAGCATTCCCAAACTTTAGGCCGACTATTGTTCTAGATTCTCGCTAGTATAAGGCTGATTATAAGGCCCTGCTGCCCGATAAGAGTCGCGACGTCGCAAACTACCGGAGCTAGGACTTAGGAGCCGTTTGGGCGTATGCATAACCGATAGGTCGGGCAACGAGGCCATCGCTCAGCGAAAAGAATGGCATGGGCAATAGACAGTTATTGGGAAGCGAATGATACACTTCCCATTTACTGCCTGATACTATTTCACTGCATGCCCCTAGAGTCAAATAAATGATAGGTAGCTGTCATTAAAGAATTAAGTGGTTATCGTTTCAAAATATGCGCCACTTGTCAATCGCAATATTAATTGGTTGGCTACAACAAGCATTTTAACGAGCGTATCAGGGCTAAGAAGAGAGTTGAGTCCAGAGGTATCAAGTCGCAACATTGAGCATCATTCAGTATTTGCTGTGGTTCCCAGAAAATGCTATCTTGGTCAGCTCCTTGTTCTCTGATCTCAAGAACTCTACACTATTCATCATCTTTAAAAAAGAAAAAGAACAGAAGTTATTAATGGAGCACTACTTTCGAGACATAATCACTCAAGTATGCTGTGTCGAATTACTGTATGAGTTGTACCAGCGATGGCACGACTGACTGTTACAGAATAAACCGGTCATGAGTGGATAAACCCGGGGCTCCTCTATAACTTTTCCCTTTAGTCTCCGGGACACTTAGTAAGGAGTTCACAATATCTTATGTTGATTTATTCATTTATATCTTATGTCTCCGAATGCATTGGATCCGGTTACGACAGAGCAGTGCAACACCGAGGCAATCAGGCCGAAGCGGCGTCCGTGATATAGCGTCCATCTACTAATACAACGCTCCGTCACCGCAAATGGAAGTTGTCACTACAAGTCTTCGGTATCGGTATTCAACTTCTTGTTTTGTCAACGATGAATATTGCGCTAATGGTCAAAGCTTCACTATAGGTCCTTTCGGATTTCCCTTCTAGGAAGCTATGACACATGCTTCAATTTACATCATTCGTCTGTTCAGCATCATTTCGATCCTGTAAGTCGGCGAGGGCGAACCTCTCGACAGGTATGCATATAGGCATATATATAAAGGTAGACTCCTCGTCAGTAAACACAGAGGCCATGGCTCACCGTCTTCCACCGCGACATCATTTACTCGTTATTCAAGTGCCACGTCGTTCACTATCATGCACTTCTCGCGCCTGTTTGCACTTGTTCAGGCATGCTCAGTCATCGCCGTCCCTCTTGTCTCTGAGATAGAGACTGATAAGGGGGTTTTGCGTGCACGCGCTGGTCAGACTTATCTCAACATTGGCCAGAACTATGCGAATGAATGGGACTCCTTCGCATCGGGAATCAAGACACCAGCTGGTATCAGCGTTTATGGTGATATCTACAATGGTGCTTTGAATTCTGATTCTCAGAATCTATTGTCACATTATGCTAGCAGCCACAAGTAAGTTATCCATATACTTTGATACCAGAAAGTATCGCTAGCAACTTCGTGTAGTGGCTATGTAGAGATTGGCCTTAGCTGGAAAGAGTAAGTAGCTCCTCAGCGCGGTTTCCCTTCGTGTTTTGGAGCAAACGGGGGCTACACACGAAGTTAGCTGTAAGCCGTGGTTTTCTGAGTTAAGTCATGACTGATCCTGTTATTTTCAGTGCTATGACCTCGAACGGCTACACGTTGTATCAGGGAGCCAAGCCATGTAATGACATTGCAAGTGGGAAATACGACTCAAACCTCCAGAAACTCGCTCAATATCTCCGTGATTTCTCGGGCGTAAAATACCTCCTTCGGATTGACGATGAGGTCTCGGGCAATCTCTTTGCCAATACCAATCCCAACACATTCGATTCTTCTACCTTTGACCTGACAGCGTATCCCAGGGCTTTTGCACACGTGAGACAGGTTATTTCCGGTATTATCTCAAACGTCGAGTTCATCTATCACCTTGTCCGTGGAGGAGCGGCAATGTTGTATCCCGGAGATAACGTTGTCGACTGGCAAGATAAGTGCTTAGCTTGAGCATATAATCATACCTGCGCTAACTCCTTTACCTAGGCTTCTCCATATTTAACAACGACGTCTGCCTACCCGTCGGATCAACTAGGAACTGTGACGGCCAAACCCTAGATCCCAACATCCTTGCCGATATCAAGTTTGCAACAGGAGAAGGAGGAGCATGTGGCACAGCTATCACACGCGAGGTGACCGAAACCACAGGACTGGCCTTTGCCGTCCAGAAATCTGGTGACGAAGTGGCATTTGCAGGGAGCCGTGGTGAGTGGGCGTACGGAATCATTGAGTTTGTTAGCTTTGGCGATCAAGAGCCCTGTGCCGGGCCGACCACTGTGACCGGCTCGACCGAATTGCTGCAACATGGTGATGAGATCGAAAGAGTCGATGCAGACAAGATCAACGTGCTGGAAGTCTACGCCAAGACCTATAGCTGTAGTAGCAACGATGAACCCAGCATGTCGGAGTCACTTGTTCAGACTAGCCCGTTTATCAAGGAACTCGGTGTGATAGCAATGGACGTTGCGACGCATCGCAAGACTTTCACAAGCTGCTCGGGAAAGTCCGTTAGGAGAAGAGAACCGGGAAGTCCACAAGGGTTTATAAGGGTAAATGTGAATCAATTTAAGCTCTGTGGTCCTTTGAAAAAGTGTAATAAACAAATATTTCTGTTTAAGAGGTGATTATACACTTTCTTACTGCTCTGTTATTCGACAATTATAGCGGTAGGTTATTTCTGGTATTATCTTATATCTTAAGTAAATGATATATATTTGGTGTTCCCTTGTGATAAAGGCCGAGAGCTGGGGTGTTAGTTGTAGCTTGCGTGTTGCCTAAAAGTTTGATATTCCGGAGGCTCAGGAATAAAGGTGGCAAGAAAGGTAGACGAGGGATAGGTTGGCAATGTGCTCTGTATAGGTTGTATCCTTGACCCCCGACGATATTGATATGCTGTAAAGCTTCCAATCTTTCCGAGGGGGCTATTGCTGTGGTACATATGGCCGTAGGGCTGACAACCCCCGCCCGCGTCGAGAAAGGCTAAAAACACCGTACGTGCTACACACGCTTCTCGCAAGAGGACCTAGCGAGTGTTGGGGTAGGCCGCCACAACCTGGGCGTTGACAAGCGCAATACAAATTCGATGTTGAGCATTGTGGACGCGGCAACAAGCGTAGAGAGCTATGTCTTCAGTGATAGTGCTTAGACTAATACGTTGCGTCAGGTTTTCGGTAGCATATCTAGGCGCGATTTACTCTTCTTCAGAGCTGGCAGATCGACAAAAGATAACGCAGGCGGTTCAATCTCTAGTTTAACAAATTTAACTTCCTTCTGTTTCGCTTCGGCTTTAAGTTGAATCATCTGTTCGCGATGTTTATCCATGCCTTGCTGAATTCTTACTTGTGCGCTGTGCGCCCCGAGTCATTAGGCAGAAGCCAGGGTTTGACATCGTGCAGCTGCCGACGAACAACCCCAACAACTGGAGCTTCTTGCAGGCGCTTTGCGTCAATGTATGTATGTATTCTGCTTCTCTTTGTCACGCACGATGGCTGCAATGAGCACCGTGCGATCTCCAGACGCACGCCGCACGAAGAGGCAAAGGGTTAGCAACATTATAGATAACACATGTATAAGAGGAATAAGGGTGTTGTACAAGGGGAAGGATAGTTGTATAATAAGGGAATAAACACAGGGATATTGTCCACAAAAGGGGGTTGGGATAAATGATGGGATCTATTGACACCTGTTGTTGTTTTTATTGTTGTTAGGTGCAGGGCACTTGCCTGTTAGTTATAAATAAAACCTAAATACTCATGATTCTTGTACTGACACCTACCTTTGCAGTTTCTAAAAGAGAAGTTTGCTAAGCAAGAACCAGTGGGCTACTATACCTAAGTGCTAGGAATAACCAAGATATAAACTTTGGATAACAGGACTTAAGGATACCGCATAAGCGGTCTCAAAAGGACACACAATCCATGGTTTCCACTTGGTTAAATAGCCAAAGTAAAACAATGGTGTTATTGTTAAAGTAATTAGGACAACTTTAGATATTGGGTTCTGTGAGCATAGGTAGATACTAGGATGAGTCAAAAGCAAATAACCATATAGCGCTGTTAGGGATCGAACCTAACTCACTATATGATCGGCAAGTATACTCTCCTACATGCCATCAGCCAAAATTACTCTTTCTCCAAGCCAGCGTTTCCTAGTATCCGTAAATTTGAACAGACTGTCATCATTCTTCATCAGTCTCAAGCCCTCGCCTATACAGCGGGTATCGTAATGATTACTGTCGAAACCTACATGTAACTGGATGAAGTAGCGGAGTAACACATAGAGTGTTGTGCTGTGGCCTTGTATAGCTCTTACAATTCCTTCTAGTTGTGCTAGGTTTGTATTATACATTTTGCCATCTTATTTACATAGGACACACTCATCAGCCCGCTGAGAGCCAAGCTACTTCAGCGTGCAGTCGGCTGAATGGGTATAACGTAGGCGTACACCGTTCGCAGATAATACAGACACGTATTTCTTCGACCCGTATCAGACACTCCTTTGGCCTCGATTGACGATCGAATCAGCAACGCGCGCTTACTCGACGAGAATCTCCCCGCTTACTGCCCTTTTCGGTAAGACTGCGTTGATGAAATGTGCACTGGGCGCGATATCGCTCTGGTGGCTCTCAATCATGTGCATAAGGGCATCGCGCTCGACAATGATGCGGCCTGTCTCTAGTAGATCCTTGACGTCCACGTCGGCGACATCGAGGGCGCGGCCCCAATTGGGCACGAGGTCGAGAGACTCGAACAGGTTATCGCGGCGCGAACTCGTGATGAAGGTGCTGCGGCCCGCCTTGCGCCCCCAGTCGTTGTTATCGAGAATCTGTTTCACCCACTTGGCGCGGAACCCGGCCTCGAGCTCGGCGCCGGTTTCGCTTAACCGGCCGCTCTGGAGTAGGGCCTCGAATTCGGCGGGGAGAGGCAGCTCCATGCCGTCCTGGCACACGACGAGCTCGCCCCGGCGATACCGGTACGAGAGCGCGGTCCGCCATGCCAGATCGTATACCTTGCGTGTGATCTTGGTACCGAAATCACGCGGTTTTGGGCCGAAAGTCTTTCCACCGCCGCGTCGCAGAGGGGATTGCTTGGAGCCAACACGAGCCCTACCCGTACCTTTCTGGGCGTGTAGTTTCCTGTGTGAACCGTGTACTTCGTATCGTGTCTTTGAAGATGCCGTGCCTTGCCGTGTGTTGTCGCCTTCGTAGACCACGGCCAAATGGAGGATGTCGCGGCGCAGTGGTAAACTTAGGTGTTTCGAGGACCAGGATTCCAGGCGTTGTGGTTCGTACGAGGGGAAATTGAAAATTGTTACAGGAACTGTCGTTGCTACGCGCGAGAATGGCAGGTTAGACCGAGAAACAGTACGCGGGACGACTTGAAGGCGACAAACCTGGTCTCCAGTGAATGATGGGCGGCGAAGATGAACTCGTGCTGGTGGTGGTAGTCGTAGTAGTGGTAATGTTAGGCAGGGGCGCTTCGGTCGCCATGGAGCGCGCAAATGTCGTCGAAGGTATCCGGATCTACCCGTGGCAAATTAATAAACACAGCAAAAGGAGAGGAGGGGGGTGTTGGTGTTGGCGTACAGAAGTTGCTTTTCGGCATGTGTGTGAGGCTAGGCTCAGGCCTTTTATGGCCTCACTGAGACCCCTCGCTCCTTTGGCCGCCATTGCTGGTGCCTGAGTGACTCGTATCTGTGAAGCAAGCACAGCCAGTCAAGTACGGAGAGGGAGGTGTGGTGGTAAGAAACGGAAGTGGCTCGTTTTGAAGGGACGTCGACCTATGGCGTTGAGCTGTAACGACGTCGTCTGTCCAAGTTCGGAAAAATAATTGAGAGGTCTGCGATACTGGAGGACGGGACTTGGAGGAGCTTATACTTCCCAATGCGGGAGAAACCAGCCTAGGCGAGCGAATGAGAGATCTAGGATAAACCCCAGCGGACCCCACTTACAAGATAGACCAGATCCCTACCGCGCGTGATGGAGCTTTTTATTGTGGGGCTCTTTTCCGGCTCTACAGAAAAAAGTCCACTTGCATCTGTGGTCGCTCTCAGGGTCAATATAATTGCTCGGCGTCAACCGCTCAATTGTTCGATTGGGACACTATGTCGAGCTGCCAGAGGGTCACAAGGCCCCTCATACAGTCAATACAATCAATACATCAACAGCACGGCCTGTTACTGCAGACTTCGAACTCCTTTGCCCGCTCCTTTTCGAAAACAACGGCCCTGCAAGATGAAGTCCCTCCAACCACAACCACAAGTGCGACACCAGCGCCGCCGAGCTCGTCGTCAACCTCGATGAGCCAACTCGATGCCGCTGCCGATGCCGCTGCTGCTGAGTTGACTAAACTGCGCATGCGAGATCGCTTGCTGGACCCCAACACAACGACAGCGCATTGGGCCGAGCGGAAGCTCATGCGGACCGGCACGCCGCCCATCGGATCGCGGCGTCGACGTGCTGCCCTGCGTTCCTCCCAGAATATTCCCTTCGAACAGCTTCCCTACCAGTGTTTCCAGGAGGCCCGCAAGGTTCTGCAGGAGGATCGACAGGAGAAGCTGCAGGCTCTGGCCAAGGAACTGGCCAAGATCAAGCGCCTCGAGGACACGCCCGCCGACCAGGTCCCCGGTGGCCAGCGCAAGAAAGATATGCGTCTCAAGAGCTTGAGGAAATTCGTCGAGGAACTGAAGATACTCGTCGATATCAATGACCCCATTGTGAAGCGCCGATTCGAGGATGGACTTGGTGGGTCCCGGCCCTCTTCTTCAACTCTTATGATGCTACTCTCTTGCTATCGCAACACAAATCGCTAATAGGATTATAGGCGATATGAATAAGCCCATATATCGGCATCTAGCAGAGAAGAAATGGCGTGGCTTGCCTTACCGCATCATTACTCAACGTATACAGCAACTCAACATCGTTCCCGATGCCCTCCCCAAATTTGACCCTGTTGCCGATGTGCAGCTCTACTTCCGCCGGAAGAAGGTCGAGCCCGGCGAGATTCTAGACTCAAGAGTATCCGAGGTGTCGCCACGCTTGAAGGTGCAGGTTTTCAACGCAGGCGAACGTCTCGTATCAGTCGCAGTGGTCGACCTGGATGTCCCTAACGCCGAGACTGACTCGTTCGATCGCCGTTGCCATTACCTCGCAGCTAACATACCCATTGCTCCCGATCAGCCCTCTCTTCCCCTCGGCAAGGTGAACAAGGATACCCAGCTGGCTGTCCCATGGCTTCCCGCTTTCTCCCAAATGGGCGCGCCCTACCATCGGTTGGCAGTTTTCGTCCTTGAGCAGAAGGATGGTACCACTTTAGACGTTGCAAAACTGCGTGAGCTCTATAGTGGCCGCGACGGATTCAGCCTAAAGAGCTTCCAAGATAAGTTCCCCCTACAGATCGTCGGTCTCAACATTTTCCGAACTATCTGGGACGAGGGCACCGCAGGTGTCATGGAGCGGGCTGGCGTACCGGGTGCCGATATTCAATTCAAGCACAAGCGCGTCTACTCGCTCAAGGGCCCCAAGAAGGCCCGTGGTTGGGAGGCCAAGAGATCCAAGCCCAAGTACAAGAGTCTGTGGAAGTACAGCAAGAGGATTCACGGCCTAAACAGACGCCGTTAAGCCCACATAGCTGTATATTTCTGCTACCAGAGTTGTTGTATCATCATGTGTACAAAATCTGCTGGATCATGATTCGAGCGTGAAAGAACATAGACAGAGAAGAGCTCATATGGAGAAAGACCTGGCAAGAGAAATCCACACTGTATCATATCACATCTAGCCTCCATGGTCCTGTGCATAATACACAAATATCTTGGAAACCTACCTAACTCGTTTACGTTACACTCACCAAAGTCCGCCGTATACCTTGCCTGTTTTCCGCACCTGAAAACTAACAAGAATAGCTCTTATTCGACTTCGATACAGAATCACCCCTTGTCTGCCTTACGCAAGCTGCGCCGCTGCTTACTCATTAGGTCCTAAATTGGTCGCTCGCGACAAGAAGGCCGAATATAGCTTGGCTTGGTGTCGCGATACAGAACGCGAAGAGAACAGAAGTACACACATACCCGGTCATGCCAACGTTTTTGCCCTATAACAGATCCAATAGAGTACAAGAAGCAGAATTCCCTGAAGCGGCTGTGTTAGTGCTGCGTTATCCGTGACCGTCTAATTTCCCCCGGTATGCGTCGGACCATTCAGGTATCCCGAGCCCATTGACAGGGTCACCTTGGGTCTTGATATGAAGGTATGAAAAGGATTGATTGTTTCTTTAGCTAGTGAAGGCTCAGAATATTTATCTATCTATAGCTAGCATACGGCTGACCAAGCGAGTGGCTGATGGCGCAGCCACTTGACAACCTAATGGCATATAACACCCATTTTGACGATCCGTCAGACGTGCTGGCAACTACAGTTACCGCAAGCCGCCTAGATGACGAGCCGCCTAAGCCCTTTAGAAGGTTCCTCGACATGCTACAGACGACATTTAGACCCGATATGAAGAAGAGGAGTTCGAGGCTGCATTTGCAGACAGCCCATACCAATCACTTGGGGCACGCGGCAAGCGCGGCCATCGTTGTCCGGGTATACTACTTGTCAGGAACTAGGTCGTACCTACCCTATGGAGTAGACCTATTAGGCTTCGTCTATATATTCTAAGCTACGCCCCCTAAGTACTTTTTGGAGAGCTCACAGGCTAACTTAGGTAACTACATGTAGTACATCTTATGACTACCTACTACCTAGCCCCTTTTTACTACGTACCTGCTATGTGGCTGCTGCGTGACTGCGTAGGGGCTCTGTGTGGGACTTCCTATACACTCTGGGACACTTTTCCCTAATAGTATTCGGGGACTGCATTGGAGTGGGCGACAACTCTGATCCGGTTCAGAGTGATAAACTCATTAGATTCAGCATCGAAACACCCACGAAGCATGATACTCACGGCGTTAACGGGAATAGGTTGAAAAGTTTGGCGGCGAAGCACCCGACGATGTGTGGAATCCGGCCACCGACCTGATGTGTCCCTTGATGTCACCTCTGATGTGAATTGTCTCCATTATGTACCTAATGTTTTATACGAGAAGTGTATCCACAATAATATTAGATGGCGGTGATAAGCGAACTGTTTATACCCAAATAACAACCCGCAGAAGGTACGATGAACAGTTACTTCTCGTAACGGTTTATACCTGATATTTATTGCTAATTATGAGCGGATCTGTTGACTCCAAAGTGGTATTGATGTTGTATGAGTAATGGAGAGACTACTTGACAGGGAATCCACTGTGAGGGGTATATAGGCACTTCCCCGTACCTTTCTAATAGATTATGATGTTACTTATGTATGTTTTGTCGGTCTCTGTAGCTAATGCTAGTCTGATTATTACTAATCTATTAGTATTATATGAAGACGGGAGTAGATAATTCTAATCTGTTACTGATACGAAACTTAGAAAGCTAAAAGTGTCTAGGTCTCCTGAGAGTGACGAAAGTAATCTACAATTATGAATTGAACTATTTCTTTTACTTTAATGCGTCGTACTCTCATTATCACGGGACAAGACAATCATTTCACCCGCCATATTATTCATCTTGAAACGAGCATATTAATTTCAACTAACTACCCTTTCTTCACATATTCTTCATCATCTTTACATGGAACACCCCTTCTCGGTGCGGGGACGAATAAAACATATCAGCTTTCATCAGATAATTATAGCGGTCATCCAAGCGGTGTTTAATGGAAGAAGAGAAAGGAGCAAAGATGACATTGCGTTAGCCGAAAAGGAAAATTCGCAGGGCTATCAGAGCTATGTAGTCCGTCAATTACCATCTTGGGAAGACTACCTAGATAGATGGGACGACGGAATCGACGGACAAAGAGAAAGCTTGATGGTGCAGGAACGGGGAACGAAACGAATGGATGAAGTCTTAGCTGCTCGCGCGATTGTAGACTGTAGCCCATAGTATTATTAGAGAACGGTAGATGGTTACTTAATTTACGTAGGAACTATGCGAAAGTGTTGACCGCCAAGATTATAATGTAGTAGTTCCTTGCCTTTGGCCAGCGATCTACACAAGCAAAATAATATTTGATTTAACTAATAAATAACTTGACTAGTTAAAATAAAACAATAAAAAAAAAATTATTTAAATTGTTTTTTAGATTAAATAAACGATTATTATTTTGTTTAATTAATTGTAAATAATTTAAGCAATTTCTTATATATATTTTTTTTTATAAGGGTTTTTTAATAAAAAAAGGTTAGTTAAAGCTATATTAATTAAAGGTTTTAACTTATTTATAGCTTATTATAAACTTTTACTTACTTTTAACCTTTATTTATTTTTATATTTAAAATTAATTAACTTTGCTAGCTACTTTTAACGCTTTAATTTAATTTATTTATAGCTTTGCGCGCTTTTTTTTTTAATATTATTTTTTATTAGATTTATATTTAACGCGGTTAAACCTTTTAATTAATATTATTTTTAGCTTAACGCTAACGTTTTTAACTAGGTTTTACGACTATAAAAGGCGAAAGGCCTTAACCTTTTAACCTTTTTACCTTTAAGTCTTCTAGTATTATTTATTTTTATATACTATTTAAACCACTTTTATATTATAGTTTAGGCTATAAAAATGCAATATTTATAGTTAATATATTCTTAGCTTTTTAGTTATTTATTTTTTAACTAAGTTTTTATATTTTATTAATTTTAATAAATAAATATATATTTATAATTATTTTGCCATTTAAAGACTTTTTTATATTATAGCTAACTTTTTTAATAGTTTTAGTTATTTTTTAATAATAATACTACGCATTTTACGATTTTTATTAAAAGGCTTATATTTTTAAAATTAATATATTTTAGGCTTTATATATATATAATTTTTATTTATTTTTATTACTTTTATTAAAGTGCAGCTTTTAAATAAGTTAATAAATAAGTGTTTTTTTAGCTTTATTTATTTTTGTTTACAATATTTACAATTATAATATTTACATTATAGTTAACCTTTTTAATAGCTTTTATTATTTTTTAATAATAATATTACACACTTTATAATTTTTATTAAAAGGCTTATATTTTTAAAATTAATATATTTTAAGCTTTATATATATATAATTTTTATTTGTTTTTATTAACTTTATTAAAGTGTAGCTTTTAAATAAGTTAATAAGTCGATATTTTTTTAGCTTTATTTATTTTTGTTTATAATATTTATATTATAATTAACGCTTTTTTACGCTTATACCACTATATACTTAATAATATATATAAAAAAAATAATATTTTTAAAATTAATATATTTTAAGCTTTACGTATATTTAATTTTTATTTGTTTTTATTTTTTTTTTTGTTTTTATTTATAATAAGCTTAATATATTATTATTTTTTTAGTTTTTGCTATATAATTTAATAATATTTGCAGCTAACTATTAAAAAAATTATTAAAATATAAATATTTACTATAACTACTACTGCTGCTATTATTATTATTATTACTTATTATTATTAATATACCGATTATATTATTAGTTTTAGTAGCGCTAGTAATATATTAATAGCTTTTAATTATTAGCTTTAGCGCGCTAGCTATAATATTTTTATATAGCTATTATTAAGCATTTCTTTAAGGTATAATATATTATTACCTGCAAATAAATAATACTTTTTTATATATATTTATTAATGCTAAAAAGTTAACTAATAATAAAGCAGTTTAAAAATAGTTAATAAAAGGTTTTTTAAGCCCTAGACTGCTTATTTATTATTATATAAGCTTATTTAAAACCGAGTTGCTTTTTTATTTTTTTAGCGGCCTTTTAATACTTTTTAAAAAGACTTTTTTTAAATTTAAATATTAAATAAAAACTATATATCTTATGCCTAGTTAAGTAGTTATATAATTTTAAATATTTTTAAATATAAAGCATATTTTATTTTTATTATTATTAGTTTTAATAACTTAAATTTTATAAGAAAAAAAAAGATTTAAATATATTATATTTATAATAATTATTATAAAATAAAAGTCTTTAATAAAAAAGCTATTAATTTAAGCAAATATTATTTTAATTGCTATTATAATATTAACGTTAACGTTATTTTATTTATAATAGCTAATTTTTAAAATTTAATTATTTTTAAGTAGTTATAAGCTATAGCGTTACCTTTTTAAGCAGTTAAGTTAATAAAACAATAATAAAAACAGCTAATTATCGATTTTTATACTACGCTTAAAGTTTTTTTTAGTAAGCTTAGCATAAAATAGTTTATTAATATTCTTTAATTTTTAAATAATAACTTAGCACTTAAACTTAATATTTCTTTTAATATAATAACGCGTTAAGTTAAAAAGGCCTTTTAAATAGCTTATAAAGTAGTTATCGCTAAAATAGCTAGCGTAAAATTTAAAATTAACCTTTTTTTTAACTTTTAAAAATCTTTATTTAAAAAAGAAATTGTTAATATTATTGCCTATTATATTAATTAATATTTTTAGCTACGCACTAGGCTAATTAGCTTAAAGCGCGTTATAAAACTTTATATAGCTATTAATATTAAATATTATTTAAACTAAATAATTAATAACTATAATATTAAAAATAAATTAAGATTTTTTATATTTAATAACATTAATATTAATAATAAAGCCTTTGCTATTTTTTTTAAAGATATAAATATTAATTTAAAGCTTTATATTAATTATAAAAACCTTGTTTATAAATATAAAACCTGCTATTAAAAGTATATTATTAATATTATTGCTTAATGCTTTATTTTTAACTGTTTAAATAATAGTTCTTTTAAATTTATCGCTTTTTTAGCTATTAAAAAAAGTTATTTTATTAATATATAAATTTACTAATTATTTTAATAGCGTAATACTTTTTAAAAAAAAGTTTAAAGCTATAGCAGCGCTAAAAATATTTTTACTTAATTAATAAACAAATTTATTAATAATAAAAATAATTTTATTATTTAAAACTTAAATATACTTAAAATTACTATTATTTTAACTAGCGATATAAGTATATTAAAGCAAGGGTTAATAGTTAAAATTAAAAACGCTACTTATTAAAACTTTTTTATAGCCGAAATTAAAAGCCTATTTATTTTTTAAAAGCTTTTTACTAAATTATACTTTACTTTATATAATAACCGTAATTTTAACAAGCGTATTTTTATTAAATATAGTTTTATAGCTAAAGATTAAAAGGTTTTTTATAAAGTCGATAAAATTTTAAACTTTTTTCTTTTAATAATATTTTAGCATAAAAAAAACTATATTAACTTGCTTAATATTATAGCTTTTTTTAAAAAATTAAAAAAATATTTACGCACCTGCTTAATATGCTTTAGCTTAATTAATAAAAATAATAATTTAAAGCTTAAAGCTATTTAAATATAATCTTAACCGTTTTTTTTACAGCTGCGCATTTTTTATTAGTTTTAAAAGTGACTTTATTTTATTTAATGCGGCCTTAAGGCTATAACTATTATTTGCACTTATAAATAACGGCGCTGCCTTAACAACTACCGGGCTAGCTTTAACTTATTAAGCGCTAACTATATATATAAGATTTAAAATAGCTTAAAAAAGGCCTATAAAAAGCTGCAAAAATATTATTAAATATTTAATAATATGCTTACTTATTAAGCTATAATTATTTTTTATTTAAGTATAAAGCTAAAAAAGCTTTGCTAAAAGGATTTTTATAAAGCTAACTATATATAATAATAAATAACTATATATTAAAAATAATATTATATTAATAATATAGCCGCTAAAATTATAGTTGCTATTATATTTACTAAAGCCTTTTATTAAAAACTAATAAATAAAATATATAATAGCTATAATTTAAACAATAACCTTTTTTTTTATAAAGATAAATTATAACGCTATTTAAAAATAAAAAAAATAAGCTATATAAAATTTAACTACGATTTTTTTATATAATAGCGAAAGTATAAAAAATAGTTTCTGCTATTATATTAGTTTATTATTAACGTTTTATTTATACCGGCTATATTAGTAAAGTATAAAAAAGTCTTTAGCTAGGCTAAACTAACGTTAAATTTTTAACGATTACGCCTTTTAATAAATACGTTAAAATTTATTTAATATTTTTAATACTAGCTAAAAAGCGATTTAAAAGGTTTTTAAGCTATTATTAAAAGTAAAAATAACCGTTAAAAAAACCGCTAAAATTATTTGGCCTATATGTTTAGCAAGTAATTAAACCAAGTTAAATATAAAATCCAGCTAAATTAGTCAAATATATTAAAATCAAGGCTTAAATTAGTCAAAATTAGTCAAAAGGGCTTTGTTTGTTTTGTTTTGCTTGTGCGGAACGCTGCCTCTGGCCGTTATCAGCGGCTCGCCCTGTGGTGCCTAAAAAGGTGACGGAGACGGCCGCGGCGGTGCTCGACCTAGACCTGTGGATCGCTGTATCTACGGCGATACATGCCGAGTTAGTCTACAGGAACGGCGGCGGCGGTGGCAATAATGACGCTGGTAAAAGTAGCACTAAACTGGCTTTGTTGCTAAGGGCGTCGCGCGGTCGCTGTGGCTGTGGAAAATTCTGGTATTTGTTGCGCCGGCCTAAGCTATTACCACCTAACTAACTAGATATCTATCTAATTTAGATGATCGTACATATAAATAGCTTTACGGATCTTGATATTTACGAGTTTTCGAACTTAATCAAGATGGCATCAGATCATGTACAATCCATCATTAGATCAATACTACCAAAAGTATATATAGATATCACTATCAGGAAATGGTCTGATGACACCTTTGCATACTATGACCATTTACCTCGACCGGGGTTCCTAAGACAGGTTGTCAGATGCCACATGTCATGGGTACGGTACGGTACGACACATATGTAGGTCAGATGGATAAGGTTTCTTGTAGGTTTCGTCGGGTGGGTGGAAAGGGGCTACCTACCTAAGTAGCTAACTACATATGTAGCTTGAGAGCTCGAGGGCCGGGGCGCAGGGAGGTGAGCGATTGTTTCTCTTCGAGGTGGCTTCTCTATGCTTTGATGATTATAGCGCTGCTCGATTTTCTGTCTGTGTTCTTTGAAGCAAGCGTGTAACATTTATTCCCTTTTATTGGATTATGACAGTTAAATAGATGAGGTATTATTTTTAGAGGGTAGCTAGCTCGACTGAGTGGTTTAAGGTCTATGGTAAGTATGGAGGTAGGTGATGGTAATTTGGCTTCACATAAATTCAGGACCATCGACGATTCCATGGTTTCTATTCATGGTAGATTATAAGCTGTTAGTATTAAGACGCACACCCTCACGATGACATTGCTAGTTCAGGAAGGCTGTAAGAATAACACGCTTCAAAATCATCGTAGTACCATTTCATTTCTTATATCTTTCTCCCATTTCTGTATTTTCCATGTTCGTTCTGCCCTTTAGATGTGTGTGTGAGTCTGTGTGTGTGTGTTTATTATGTAGATCCCGGTTTGCCTCCCTCTTACATCCTGGCGGATAAGGAACGACTGTAGGTTATTTTCAACAGCTAATAAATTCGTACGTATTTTTTTAAATGATTAATATCTAACTTGAGTTTACTCCTTTAGAAGTTACCAGGATCGTGGTGTCTACCATTATTGCGACGGTTATATTATTACCTTACTCCCACTATACAGAAAGCCACTCCAATATAAACATACATCATGTACAACCGGATGTCCCCGGCGCCTCTCGCGTAAAATAAAAACATTGTACGGTTCGTTCCCCCATCTCGGAAATATTCACATTGGTGCGTATAATGAGCATGTTCCATGTATTACGCCGTTCCACAGCGTTTCGTGTTTCCTCTTTCCCTACAAATATCCAATGGTGAGAGGGAGGCGGGAATACAAATCCCACCATGACCCCCAACTCCGAGCTCCCCATGATAAAAGGACTGTTAAAAATAGAAAGGAGAGTTATAAGAATGGTAAATAATAGGATGAAAAATAAAGTTGCGATAGGGTATAAAGCGGGGTTGGCTCGGGTTACCAGAAAGAATCGAAGGTTGTTCCGAATTGGTGAAAACAAAACCAGTAAAAAGGAAGGAAAGAAGAGAAGAAACAATTCATGTAGTTATTATATGTACATAAATTATCATGACGGCGTATGCAAGTTGTTCTAGCGTTTCATCGTCGATGTGATGATCCAGACTAGAAAGTGAGGTTCATTTTTGAACTCATTCTGAAGAACCCACAGGGCTCAGCTGAGAGGGTGGTTATATAGGGATATAGGCATGCCATCGTAGTCGGGTTCTTCATCAGGCCCCGACGTCTGGTCGAAGGCTTGTGCGAACTGAGATGCTTCCTGCGGTGGCACAGGGTAGCAGCCAGGGGTATTCATCGACGGCGCATTCGGCGTGTAGAAGGCTGGAGGGGACGGGACCTGGCTGGGGTTGTGCGGCGTGGGAGGCAGCTGGGACGGGGTTCCCAGCGGGCTGATCAAGCTGGGTCCGCCGGTGGCATATTCGGATGACGACGACGGCATGCCATCCTGCTGGCCACCCATGCCTTGTGTTGGGCTGAAGTGCGCTAGGATTTGATCGTACCGTTCGCCGGTGCCGATGACGAACCGCTTGGCCTCGTTCTCGATCCATTTGTCAATGTTCGAGTCATTACAGTTCGCGTGGGCCATGAGTTCCGCCCTGATGCGACTCGCTTCATCCACCAGCCCATCCAACTCCATATGGAGGTGAGCGTTTTGGTTTTCTAGACCCGACTTCGTCTCTTCCAAGTCATTAACCCATTCCTTCTTCTTTTTGCGGCACTTCATTGCGGCAACTCGGTTCCTCTGGAGGAAGTGTCTCCGTTTGCCTTCCTTTTCTTTAGGATCCACGCTCTTCTTTGCCCTATTTTTGCTCGACCTTTTTTGCGCCGAGTTCAGGAATGATGGTGGATCGTCATCGAAGTCCTCAATTTCGTCCTCGCTGTCTGCAACGTGCCTGAGGGCCGGCGCGGCCTTGGGTGTGACAAGTTGTTGGGATTCATTGGTATCCGGTGTTGACGACGAGCCGCTCGATAGCGCTGGGGATTCAAATTTTGCATGTGCTGGGTAAGGGGTAGACGACGGCGTGTGCTCATCGTAAGGAGTGGCGACGTTTCGCGAGAGGAAGCCGAATTGGGGATTGGGCGAGAGATGATCAGAAGGAGAAGGTTGTGTATGGAGCAGGAAAGCGTCAGCATATGGCGCTGGTTGCAAGCCCTGGTGAAACCCGGAGTGACTCGTGGCTGTTGGGACGCCAAACATACCAAAGCCGAGGTCCTCGTCATTCTGGAAGTTGAACCTGGTGAAAGATGGCGTCGCATTCATGTTGTCGTCGATCCTCATTTACTTTAGGATAACACGGAAGAGGAGAACTCGGGGAATCCGAGCAGTTTAAACCGCTTGGGCGTCAGGGAGCAACGGACTTGATTTATAATGACGACCCAATGAACGATCAGACTCAAGAGGATGAAACGGCGCCTCTGCGGCGGCCAAGCAGTCCTATTGGGTAGCTGTCGCACAAATTGATCAATGTGGCAGGGTATCGGGCATCGACAGGAGGCTCAGTTTGGTGTTCACAAGCAAATAGTGAGACTGCGGGCACTCACCGGTTATTGATAAGCGATGATGAGGATTGGGTCGTCACTCGCTCGACCGGGAAGAGCACGGAGACGCTGGGGGAAAAAAGGCCATCTGTATCCAGGAATGCTTTCGATATTAAGGCTCGAGGCGGTAGATAGCAAGCGAAAGTCGTTGGTAACGTACATACCTAGCGTGCTGATTTCAAAGCTTCACATGGCTTAACTGCGGGCAGGGCGCTTTCTACATGGATGAACCGAGTACGGTACCAATAAAGATTAACACTAGACACGTCAAACTCGGAACGAAACTCTCTTGCTTAACAACCCCCTCATTTCATCCCCCTCCTATGTGCGTTAACACAGTACTGCTATTGTAGCGGAAAGAAGAGAAGCCTATCAAGTTAGGAAAATGTGTCCCGCAGTGAACAGGCATATGTGCGTTGAAAGCATGGGATATATGGATTCTGCTGCGTCCAATAGGCTTACAGTGGAAAATGGGTAGCGGGAGAAACGATAAGGATGACTCAATTGCTGTGACAAGAAGAGCAGGAACGAGGCCTGCTCTAAGGCATCGACATAGTTGCAGCGGCATTTCTGTGGAACATACTGTGCGAAACTACCAGCAGTAGACAAGGAAGGGTTACTTTATGGTGGGGGATATTGGAAATCAAGCAACTGGAGACGAGTCTCGTCCCTAACGCTTGAGTTTCCTGCGTGGAACAATACTGATAGGTACGTGCCCAAATCGCCGAAATCGGTCATACTCTCCTATGCTGATGCGATGAACTTGCAGGATGCTTCTTGCTTTCGTATCGAAAACTCGCACCTGGCTTTGAGAGAGGGTGTCGTCGAGCTAGAGTGTAGGGTTCATTGCCAGGGGGGAAAGGTCAGGATCAGACAAGCTTGAGAAAAATCGGATGGAGGCTGTCACGCAGAAGCAAAGTTTGTTGTCAAATTGACGGCCATTAATTCGCTATTATCCTGCCCCTGGACCCGTCACAGTACATTAATTGTGCAGCAAAGTTTTATTTTGGGTGGATAGGGGTTCAAAGACAGGAGACACTGGGTGTACGACAGCGACTAGTAGCTGGTCTGAACTCTAAGTGATAGAAAGAGCAGCGGAATCGACGCCATTGGATGCAAAAATTGCCTTGGAGGTGTAGACAGACTCGATGTGTCTGTCCCTTCGAGGGGAGGAGAAGAGAATCAGCCGACCAGGCTCTCTTAAATTGGTAGAAGTATATGGGTCTAGAGGTCCTAAGTTGGTCCGCGGAACCAGTGTGATTGGACGCTGATGGCATTTGGGTTCTTCTGGCATACGACGGCGGAAGTCTAATTAGCTTGTGAACCTAGTGTAGGCACTGTCAAGATATGCATGTCTTGGATGCATACAACTTGTGACCTGTACGCGGGTGATAGCCGAGTCTTCCGCCTCAAGGTTTCAGAATAAGATTAGAAAAGATGCTTTCTGATCCTGTCACAACGTACACTAAAGTACCCGTAGCTAGACTATCAAGTTTCATAGTGGTGCAGTGGTGGCCACATAGATAACTACGCCGTCTGGCCACACATATGCGGCTTGACCGAACTACACCACAAGAACAATCTCGAAAGTAGGACATCGGTGGAATACGTGACTTGAAGTAGCATAATAGATTCGCACACGTGCGGTATGTGCATGCAAGTGCTCTGATTTCCCTACATGAAGGACACATGGTCGTTGTCGGGCCGTGGCAAATTCCTCGATGTAGGCAAAGGGGTTTTGCATGTAACGTTGTACGCCAGCCAACGTTGGTAGTCCTAGAACGAGGAACACGGTCAACGGTCGTAGTGCATTTCTTGCTTAGAGGACTGTCCACATTGTAGAATGGGAAAACGACGCCCAAGGGATCTACTTCATGGACTGGCGAAGACAGTGAGTCTGGATAGTTGGTTCCTACTATTTGAGGCCAGATATTGTATTCCGGGGCACGCATATGGTCCACAAGATTGACTTTCGGCCTCTTACTACTTACTACTGTCTATTATACGGTAGTCTTGCTGCTCACCCCATCCCGCACTGAAAAGTGAGGATCTAGATCGTATGTACTTTATAGGCTAATAGAGGCGGTGTGGTCAAGTGAACCTAGGGATGATGGCAGTGATGCGGGAGACTTCGCCGCACGCTTGCGTCGGCGTTGCGAGGTTTCTCTATACACGTCTCAGAACCGGTATCACAGAGGTGCCTCGTCTTAGAGATGGGTGGCTAGTCTAGCTAGCAAGCTTTTCGCCATCGTTCCACCACATGTGAGAATAGTACCTATTGCTTGTAAGCCGTCACACAAATGCACGTGGACCTGGAACAATTCTTGGTGTGTGGCCATGCTGAGCAATGGTCCTGCTTCTCAGCTCAGCCTTATGTGTACAACCCGCCCATCTTTGATGAGAAGAAGCTAGGCGATGTGCTGTAAGACAGTCCCACTCATTGGCTAAATGTTGATAATAATAGCTCGTGTTGAAAAGCTGAAAAGCGCGGACGTTCGGTCAGCGGTGTATGGTTGAAGGAAGAACTTTTTATTTTCGACAGGAACAGGATGCTCGGTTTGCGATCATGTGATATTTATGCCACAACTTATGTAGTTGTCACAGTGTCATCTTAGAAAATGTAAGTACCTGTCACTGATGTATGATGGTTAGTGCTTAGTCGTGAGAAGAAAGCGCAGGACTTGAGGATTGATGTAGGTACACTGAATACCTAGATAGCCTAAGTAGGCATTGGTTGTGTTACGTCTCAAGGTAATGCTTGAGGCTATGATACTACCTAGGTACTCTAACTGGCACCTGACAGTCCATGATGACAGACCGTCACAGATGTTGTGTGAGGTCGAACAGTCGGCGGCAACTGCTCTCTGCTAGCTTGACCTCACTCAAAGTGAAGTACGTAGTAAGTGTGTCTCAGGCAGAGATTGGTTTGGTCAAGTGCTACCTACCTAAGGTACCTAGCCTACAGATCTAACGAAGGTATCCAGGCTAGATCCGGTACCTAGATACTCTATGAATCGCTGCATGTAGACTCTGTACCGACATACATGCATCTCTAAGCTACATTATGTAGATGCACATTATCCACATGTAGGCTAGGTCGGCGGAGTGGAGCAAGACGCGGTAAAAAGCGCGTTTCGATTTATGCAGTGTATCATATTTGCATCGCATCTCATCCCATTCCAATATGCGCCTTTCGAATTGCATTTTGTTATCAATTAATCGTGACAGGCTCGATTAGCAAAACCCCTCCCCCTCTCCTCTTCCCTCTCAACCCTCACCCCCTTCCGCTCCCACCGCCCGCTCGCCCACTCGGCGTTCTAGACAATAATAACTCGCTTCCTCACGGGTTCCCCTTTTTTCATCGCACCCAATCCCATCGCATCTTCAGCCTTCAATATTTGATATCCGACGTCTGATATCCTATTTCCGATCCGTACTTACCCAACCCCACGCCTCAGGCCTCAGGCAGCAACTGCACGTCAAACCAACATCACGATGGAGTCCGTGTCGACGCCCCGCATCTCCGCCAATATGCTCGATTCCCACGTCGGGAAGAACGTCATCATCGTCGGCAAGGTCATGCAGCTTCGTGGCGAGTCTGCTGTCCTCGACGCCAATGGCGAAGTCAATGCTATCCTCAACCTTGTATGTACGAGATCTGATAACACATCATCTATACCGTACCCATGTCCCTTACCCTCGCTGTCACCCTCACTGACATGACCTTGTCTTGCCAGGATTCTCATCTTATGGCTGGCAACGGCGCCCAGATTATCGGCCGAGTGAACCAGGACTTGTCCGTCAAGGTCTACAACGCCTTGGATTTGGGCAGCAATGTTGGTATGTTCTTACCCAACTGCAGTTACCCGTTGTGCATTTACACGGCATATATCCAACTGGCTCTGGATATGCCTTCGAAAAAATTAATTTATCACGTCGCGTGTCATGGGCTGGCAATATACTGATGATCCCTCACATCATGCTTCACTTGTGCCATCACTATTGGATTGTCCATCGTGAGAGTATCCTCGTATTGACCCATGCCTCTTCCAGATTTCCAAGTCGCCCAAAGTGTTGTCGAAGTCACCCAGCAGTACCGAGACCTGTTTGTATATGACAATGGTGACAGCATGAACTGACGGTTCGCGCGCGGACGTGTATCTCTGGGGTGGTCTGCCGGTTCGCTGCTCCCAGCATCTTCATTTTCATCGTCAATGGAGCCTGAGTCACAACACCCGAGTTCCCCTTCACTCTTGCAATCCCATCATCAACAGTATCACTATCCCCCTCAGACTCCGCCTCGACCGGCTTCAGCTGCGAGTTATTGTTCATCTTCTAGCGAGCTCTACGGGTCGTCGTCATCCATAGACGATGCGCTCTCTCAGCTCGCCGTACAATCTAATATTTCGCCACTCTCGCACCTAATCACGACCCAGGGGACGCAATCATCGCGCCTCAATGACCAAAGCACATCACCATACCGCCTCGGCGTAGCTAAGAGTCGTCACTCGTCTTCTAGTGGGAGTTTTAGCTCTACGCCATCTCTAATCAACCAGCTCTCTCACCTCGTTATTGAGCATGATGAGCCCCCGTCTTCTCAATTGGCCACAGCTCAATCTTGGCACTCGTCTTCGAGCGAATTCCTCGGTTCCACTTCGTCTTTAGACGATGAACTTTCCCATCTCGCTTCGGAGCATGAGCAGCCCTTAATTTTACAATTCACCACAACTGAAAGCAACCAGTTGGGGCAACCAAGTTCCCCAAGAACCCTATCACCTCGTCGCTCCACAGAGTTGACTTACTATTCTTCATCTAGTGAGGATGTTAGTTCAATGTCAGATATGTCGGGCGATGTCTTCTCCCAATCTGCCATTGGCGAAGGGACGCAACGGTCCTATCAATCGACTCCAAAGGCTACACAGTCCCAACTAAGATACCAAGATAGAGAACCGTCTGAGTGCTCCAATTCTTCAGCTTCAACCACGCCGGCGCATGAGCTAGAAATGGTGTCGCCCGTATTTGGTTCTCCGTCGTCTACTGGGAAGCTGAGTTGCCCTTCTCCGGTTCAAACCCCCACTCGCTCCCCCCAATCCACGCCTGCACGGTCATCGCAATCATCTTGGTCACCTCGGTCACCTCGGTCACCGCGTCTCTATCGTACTCGCTCAGGAAGTCTAGCGAGTGTGGAGGAGCTTAGACGGCGTAGGGCGCGCGAGGACGAATTACTAGATATCGTCTTGAGTGGCATCGAAATTCTTGGAGACGCTCAGATACCGTCATCACGGCGTTCTGTTCCTATGAGGTTAGATGAAGGCGGACGGTGGAGAATTAACTCAATTCACGAACCTTGGGGCCCATGACTTAATGTGTATAAAATGTCCCGCTACGTTATGAATGTGACATTACTTGCTTGCTACCACTTGAAAGCGCGCGAAATGTTTCAAATGTGAATTCATATTCTTGCTGTAAACCCTGGCCGAAAACCTGGATGGAATAAAACGGCCCAAGGAAATAACACTTGAGATGTCTCCCTATATTAGTTCGTAGTTTGGTACACGGACTAGCAAAGTAAGGGAATACGGAAGCGGAGAAATAAAGACACGAACTAGAGAAAATACGGACTATTATAACGTAAGCATCACATGCGTTCTGGATCAGGAGTCTGAGTACCGTCACATAATGGTCATAACATCACCATAGGGTCTAAGCTTGGTAATAGCAGCAGCAGATTTTCAACTCTGTTGTCTTTTTTTAGAACGAGTTCTATGAACTTTGTATGTGCATGTGCATTAAGTCATCAGCCCGCGCGTTAAACGCTGCGCTATTGTCTCCGCCAACCTTGAAGGTAGGAGACAGGTCAAAATCAGATTCAAGTCGCAATGGGGTATACGAAACACCGTTTTTCCATCCATCCTCTGGAGGATTTGTGCTCCTTTCCAGTAAACTCCTATAAAGCATCTTCACAGAATGAATCCCAAAACGTTATCGTGTGCTAGAGACGTCTGGTATGGCGTCGAGGTAGTGGTATATATAGAATGCAGGTAGCACATGAGTTTTTAATCATGATGTTGGTCCCATTACTAGGGCCTCGAACCTTAAATCAGTTGCTCGTTGTCGTCGGAAATCGACTTCTGCCCAGTCACGATATATGCTGCGCTTGAGTGATGTCGCGCGTCAAAGAATTCCATGCTAGGGATACCTTGCCAGTTCGTCGTTGTTACTGGATTGCCTTGTACCAGCTTTGCGAGTGGGACTTGGGTGGAATTCCATCTCAAACTCGAGGTTGCCTCCAAAAGCCAGCATATCGCAACTCCGTAGAGCGGGTGATGAGCTTGGCATTAGGGCATCGGTGGCCAACAACGTGGAGAAATCGAAGTGAGGGAGTTCACTGTGTTGATCGATGTTATCGATGTGCGGGAGTGAACTAAAGTCGATCTCATACCCACGCGACAAGCCGGTCATCACCAAATCGTCTGCACTTGAAAACATCTCGTTGATTGATCGTGTTAATGGTGTACCGAGGCTACTTTCCCCCATTGCTTCGGATGGAAGTAAGTGACGGGGTGAACGCCGACGCATCCCGCCGGAGAGTAGCACTGAACGAGGCGTCTTCCGGGGGGTGCGAGACGGCGTACGAGTTGGGGTTTGCTCCGGAAGCCCCTGACTTGGTGAAGCGAGGGACCTTGTAGATTGCATACTCCTAGATACGCTTCTAGTAACCGGGCGATGACTGGGAGTGGGACGAGTGGGCGTCTTGAAAGGCCCACTGTTAGCTCCCTTAGGAGGAGGGGTTGAAGGTCGTGGAGTTGGAGCTGGACCAAAAAGGTCAACGAAATCATTGCCGGGCGCTTCTGGAGTTTGGTCTCTGGGACGGTTGTTCTTCTTTTCGGTCATTTCCTCATCTGTGATTTCGACCACCCTAGGACCAGTCTGCACAATATTCACGGCGACTTCTCCAAGAACTTTTTGTTCGCCATTCTTCCGCGGAGAGGGGAACAACAAACGCCGTGTTGCACCGAGCTCCCCATCAAGATCAATAGGGCTCATTGCTGTACCGCTGGCTCGAGACGTATGAGAGTGTGTCGATCCTTGATCTTTGGGTTCTGTGGTGGTCCTCTTACGATTTCGCCCAGAACCCTTTTCAGAGATATTCTCAGCCTGATCCACGTTCAACGTCGCTGCAGAGGATTCTTTAGGTGACTGAGAGGCTTCTGGTGGTCCTACTGGATCCGTCGGTAAACATGCTTCCGAAGTAAGATTCATTTGACCATCGCTTTTTGCCCTGCCCTTTCTCGATCGAGAAGTTCCACCACCGGCTGCTCGCTTCTTCCGCGTTTGTGTCAGTCTCTGCTCATCCTTCTCCCACTTTTCTGGAGGACGATGCGACTTCCATTTGGAAAACCATATACCACATGCTATTAAATCATTAGAACGTAGAATAGGCCAAATTAGTACAGTCGCCGCACTTACGATTGCATAAAATTGTCTCAGTCCACAAGCTCTTATCGTCGGTAGGGCCTAGAGACTTTTTGGTGACCTCGTATAGGGTAGATTTACCACCAGCATCTCTCTCTAGTATATTAATAGCAGTGACATGACCGGGTTTATCCGAGTATTCGTGATACTCTGGAACGCCAGGACACTCTCGTTTCCAAATCTTACGCCATGTAGGGGTTTGGAGAGCCCCGCAATTACTGCAGAAGGACGGCATTTCGCCCTGAGCCACTGCCTCCTCTAGCTTCTGCTTAATTGCTTGTCTTTTAACGTAGTTCTTATTCATTTTAATATCCATACCATCAACGGCATCTGTTTGAGGGTGAGGTCCTCCAGACATAACCATAGACTGTAAGAGCTGCGGTAGAATGGGATCGCTGGCAGGAATTGCTGGCAATTCCGGCTCGACAGATGGCTCAGATGCGGGCGTAGGTATAGCAGGTGGTTCCATTTTCCCCTCATGTGAGGGACAGGGTGGAACGTCGTTTCCTTGTGTATCAACGACTGGGCTGAACGAGTTCACGTCAATATCTAGCGTGTCTAGAAATTGTTGGCTGTCTGGATATTCTAGGGCAGCTTGTAGAGCGTCGAAGTCAATTTGAGTAGGCATGTTGTCCTGCATTTGTTCCACATTCGGGATCGGCTGTTCTTCTGTGGTTCCTGTTTCAACTGTCTCTACCACTTCGGGTAATGTAGTATCCACAGAATCTGCAATAGGAGTTTCGGTCGTAGTAGGCGTGCCAGCGTTTGACCTTTTTCTAGATCCCTGGGGTCGAGGTGGATTGTAAATTGACGTCTGGGGGAGTAGTTCTGGAGGCCCAGGAGTTTCAGCATGAATATGGAGAGTTTGCTGAGACTTAGGCTCTTGCTTCTTGGCACGGCTCCGGCGTGGCTTTGGTTTTACAGCTGCTGGGGCTGGTACCGGGACCGGGGCGCTGGATATAGCGGCTCCGTCCGCTGCTTTTTTGTTCGAATTATCTTCAAGTCGGTTGTCCTCCAATCCACCACTCATAAATCCGGAATCTGGTTGTTCGACAGGCGCACGCATTGGTGGCAAGGTGGGACTTGAAGGAGCAGGACTAGACTGTATGCTATACATAGTCGATCTCGGTACAGGTGGCGATGAGCTAATATCAGCAGGGCTAGGCTCATCACTGAATGGCGACGGAGCAACTGAATCCACTGGTGACCGAGCGTCTTGACTTATTGAGCGGTTGAGGTCTGGATAACACTGGTTCGGCATGTCATCTACTGGTTGAAATGTTATAGACTGTCGTCTTAAGTTGCTTTGGGTCATGTGTCTGGACTGTGAATGTCCTGGAAAACGTGGCTCTGGGACAGGAGTTGGTGCCCTGGGGCCTTCCTGCAGATGGCTTCTGGAGGGGGCGTCTCCAGCCGGGGCAACTGGTCTGAAGTTACGAAGAGATCCTGAAGTGCTAGCAGTAACACGGAGTGACTCTGGGGCAGAGCCAAAAGTAGCTGTATTGCTCCGCTCGACTTTAGTTGTTGTGGCTCTCTTCTTGGTCCGTGAAGGTGCATCATCTCCATCAGTCCCATCCTCATAGCCCGAGGTATTGCCTTCACTCGCAAGAGGTCTCTTACGTGGGCGCCCCCTTGGTCTGCCTGTAGGTGGTCGACTTGATGCACGCGAATTAGGACGAGACTGGCTTTGTGGTTTAGACGGCTTTGTGATGGGCTGGCTTGGTGCAGTTTCCTCCATGACGGAGCCTTGCCTCGCAGGGGCCAGCGGGGGGGTTTGTCTGAAAGATGGTGTGCCCCGTTCTTTGGTACTCGGATCAACTGACCCAGATCGACTACTGGGTGCGGGCTGAAGAGGCGGGTAATGTTGATGACCATCACTTCTGGCTTCAAAACCTGAGTGGTAGGGTCGCACGGGTGCTGGTGCAAGTGTGGGGAGATTCATCGGCGGCGGCGGTTGCTTCTGACCCAGGCCAGGGTGAGACTGAACAAAAGAGCCCCATTCGCCAGTATCTGACAGAGCCGATGAAGATGGTGCGAAGTGCGGCATCGGTGCTGCGGCGGAATGTGGACGTGACATAGGTTCATTCCGGGGGATTTTCGTTATTGCGGTTAGTTTTAGTTTGACCTCCAGCGTTTCCTTAATCCCGTTACCGAAAATAGCCAGAAGGTTCTTGGTCACTCGTCCTGTCACTAGCTTTGGCTCTTGCGGTTCTGGCACCTGGCTGAGTCCCCGGGATAGCAAGCCCTGGCCGACCAAGGGCGTGTTCGGCTCTGAATAATCGAAAGCGTAAATAGCGTAATCTTTGTCTTCGTCCCCAGCTAGCTCTGGGCTACATTGCGAAATAGCCTGTAGACATAATCCCAAGTCGACTACTCCAATCGTCTGGCCATCTACCGGAACAGTCTGAATGTGAAGAATATGAGGCCATCGCGCCAGGCAGCGTTCTTGGTTATCTTTGTCAAAGGTGTAGTGAACTTTTACTAAAATCGGTGTCAGCGCTGGGATGAGCTCGAGAATAACTCTCTCTTCTCTTACAACTCATGGGTCGGACTTGGGGCCCGGGTTCCTCCCCAGCAGGGGACACACCGCCCCAAGATCCATTGTTATGTGCCATAGCGGCGATCACGTCGGCGCCGGCAAGAAATGACTGCTTCCAGCAGCTTTTCGGATTTGACAAAGCTAGCAGTCAACGACGAGCGCTTGTATGGAAGATTAGAGATGAATCAATTCGGACCCTTGTGCTGTTGTGCGGGTTCTCTCATGGTCGGGCAGATGTCCTCGTCGAAGTGCGTGTTTTGCAGGTCTCGAGAAGACCAGCACCACCAGCAAACGCAGGTAGATCGTGCATATATGAATAAATTCCTTCACTGAATGAAAGGAAATGAATTGATGTTTGATCAATTGATACAATCGCAAAATCATATGACACGCTGATTCGAAAGACTGTCGCCAATGCAGGGAGAAGCTGTTGTGGGCATGAATTGAGAAGAGGGAGCAGAAGCAAAATGCCCACTAAAGTTGGTTGCTGAGGTACAAGATGAGCAGTGGGTTTAATGGGCGGATGCAGGTACCTCCGTACCAGGCGTGTTAATTACGCGCGTGGGATGCGCGCTATCTGGCTTTCGCTTTTGGTGTTGTAGCGCGTTCGTCAATGTCCCGCGCGTGGGCGCTAGATGCCAGATCCGACGTCACTTCCTCGGTCGGGTGGCTGGAGCGTCAAGAATGCACCTGCCCTCACCCCTGCAGCTGAGCTTCAGTCTGAGCTTTGTTGGAGAAACGATATTTAGTGGGACCGGATGGTGCACGGGCCTTTTTAGAGTGTTCCCCACCCGGAGCATTGCCTAGTAGCGTCTCTCTCTCCTGATGGCCCGCCTGATAGGAATCGAAGGCGGAAACCAACACGGATGGCCGTCCCTTCACACCATGAACTGCGTGTTGAAACTTGGTGAGATTTTCCCTCGTTCTTTTCTATCAAGCCGGGGAGCCCTGCCGTATTTATACTGCCGGATTTTCCCCACAATTATCTTATTACCGACGAGTGTGACTCAATCACAGCACACCAAGCGTTGAGAGACCCTCTCCATTTAATGCATCCTCTTATCTCCCAGATATTAAGTCATGTTTGTCAACACAGCCGTGCTGACTGTTTGATTGTGCTGATAGCCGGTCGCGCCCTTTATCCAGAGAGCAAGTTGACAAAATGGCAACCCATATAATCATCACGTCCAAGTGCTATTTTACAATATCTAACATACTATTTCATCAATATTTCTTTCATTCGGAATTCCACAGAGCCCTGCCGCTTGCATCTTTTGTAGTTTTCCGATCCACGATCTCCTGTACAATCGTGCTAATACCTTGCCTTCCGTTCTTCCTAACAATGAATTCTTCTATCACCTCCCGAGGCGTCTTCGTACCTTCTAACACAACCTTCTTCACGTCTTCTTCTGTGGGCACACCCAACAACCGGTACGGATACTCATCATAGTCGCGAGTCGTCAGCAGGTTCAGCCTAGGCAGACCTTCAGCCATCTGGAAAAAGGGGGCTTCGATGTTGTCTTCAGGGTCCACATCTTCCAAACTAGCGGGCTGCCATTTCGGTGGTCGCTTTTCTTCGCTAAGTAAGCGAGCCGACACGCCCTCGGTAAAGTCGGGGTGCCGCATGAATTTGGCAGCAATCTGGTACTCCCTCTGGAAAGTCTCTGCGATAGACCAGCCACGTCCCACCTGCATCTGCTTGAGGGCTACATGTACTGCTGTAGGAGATCGTTGGTGCAAGGTGTGCAAAGTTTTCTCCGCCCATGCCTTGGTGGGGCCTTGCTCCTCCTTCAGAGCGAGCACTACCTCGGCCACAGTAGGCTTACTGAAGCAGCGATCAATGGCCCGTCGGAGTTCGCCACCGAGCAAAATGGGCTCTTTTGGCGGTAACCCGGTCGCGTATTCCTCGATAGTCATCTCGATGATGCCTAAACGTTTCTCCATGCTATCGTAGTCTTTGAACCGCAATTCAGCTAGACGAGACTCTAGACTTGGTAGACTGGTCGAGTGTAGGTAGTGGGTAGCAACACCCGAGTAGAAAACGTTAGCCCCTCTTAACTGCTCGCTTGTGAGAGCCAGGTAGGTTCCTATAGCTCCATTCATCCGAGGTAGAAAGAACGATGCCCCAACATCGGGAAAGAAGCCTATCGTCGTCTCAGGCATAGCAAAGACGGTCCTCTCCGTGGCAATTCGGAAAGGCGCATGTATGCTCAGCCCTACACCACCACCCATAGTGATACCGTCCATGAAGGCAATATACGGCTTGTTATACGTCGCAATATAGTGGTCCAGCTTATATTCGAGAGCGAAGTATTCCGTGGATGCTTTCTGACCACCAAGTCCTTGCATGTTTTGCTGTGCGAGCGCTACAACATCGCCACCGGCGCAAAGAGCCTTGTCCCCAGCACCTTTCATGACGACAACATTAGCCAAATCCGACTTTTCCCATTCAACCATTCGTGGCACTATCTTTCGTATCATCGAGGCGTTGAGAGCGTTCAGTTTTGCCGGGCGGTTCAGTTCAATGGTCCGCAGGCCGTAGAGGTTATTAAATACTACATCGTGAGGCTCATCGCCGGGCAGCTCTCTGATGGTCTCGTTAACTGGACTTGTAGACATCTGCACAGAACATCATAGTGAGTCGAGTGTCAAGGGTCAGGTTAGTGACTGCTCGTGGTCGTACCTGGGCTCGAGATCCGACGGTAGGATCTAGGATCTTTGCTCTGAGAGGCATGTTGAAGCTACCTCTGTAAAACGGGGATGCAGCACGAGCTGCTGTGCCACCGCGACTTACGAACAATCTGAAAGACATCTAGAGACTGTGTATGTATTCTTTCACCTCAATGCGCATATATACAGGAATTGCGCATCGAGTAATACAAGCGAAGACCCGGCAATACACCCGAGGAAGAAATATGCTGGTGGTTTTGTAAGTGGATGGTCTTGCAGATATCACAGGTGGAGCTCTACCGACGGTACTCGGTCGCAAACCCTCGGTCTTAAATTTTTGGAGCTTTGACCTCCACCCATATTGCTAGCGCAGCAGCTTGTGGACCCCACCACTAATTACCTATACCTACCTAGGTATTCTGGGTAGCATGCCGGTGGGTATTCTGAATCAAGCCTGTTGTCGCCATTCAACATTTCGATTTCAGCCTTGCTCTTTCCAATCTCCAATCTCAGCCATCTGCAACTCACACCCAGCAGACACAACACAGACACGCAGACACTATGGCGGACGCAAAGATCCAGTTAGTGGTCATTGAATCACGTTACAATGGGGTATTTAACTAACACACTCTTCACAGGGAGCTTCTCACCAAGCCAAGAAACGAGTTAACGTACGTCGCTACCATCAGTACATCCATTTACCTACCCACGCAAAACCAGCTGCTGAAGTGCCCCCTCTAGAGAATATGAAGTTCAACTGCTCGAAGAGTACGAGTTCGGCTCCGGCCCCCTATCCATCCTCCAGACCGCCGTGCGCAGCCACACGCAGGTACTGATCTCGATCCGCAACAACCGCAAGCTTCTGGCGCGCGTGAAAGCATTCGACCGCCACTGCAACATGGTGCTAGAGAACGTCAAGGAGATGTGGACCGAGACCCCTCGCCTGGCTAATGGCAAGAAAGGCCGTCCCGTGAACAAGGATCGATTCGTTAGCAAGATGTATGTTGTAGTGCTCCTACGTCGGCCCGCTGTTGCGTCTTTCTTCTAGGAGGGCTGTGCTTTTCTCGCCTAGATTCTGGGTTACTAATAGCTCTTATTATTGCAGGTTCTTGAGGGGTGATTCAGTTATTATTGTACTACTCAGCTAATGTCACAAATGGGAACCCGGGGAATTTGGCAAAATATCGCATCGTATCTAAAGGGCATTGTCCTGCCCTCCAGAAGGGGTACTAGGTCATAGAAATCTACGGCAACCGCCGCGATGGACCGCTATTAACTAGCACCTTTTGTGCTCGGAACCTGCTTGCATAGATTGGAAGGGTAAAAGCTATTACGGAAGCCGAAAATCGAGCTTCCCTGATTGATGGGCTTCGCATCGGCGTCAGGAAGAGATACCACGAGTCAATACATGAATTAAGAAAATTATAAGCTATTATTACCCTCGAGAATATGCTATACACGGTGCTCGTATCTGCATTTGTATCACAGCTTCTCCCACCCCTCTTCATCAGACTTCAACCCGGCCAGACCCAGGAAGAAGCTAGCTAGACCAAATGCTCCTGGGTCAGGGACGTTCTCGAAACCTGAACCGCCTACGTACACAGCCCTACCAAGGCTTGCTCGCATTCCTTTCGTTCCCTCTGCGGCCTTCTTCGAGGCCATGGCTGCGTCTTTGATATCGCCTGACTTCTCGAGAGTGCCGACGAATGGATATAGTGCATCCACAATCGTCCGATCACCTGGTCTAGCCGGCGTGTATCTCGATAGAGCCTTGCAGCTTTCTTTGAGAGCATTCGACCAGAGGTGAGGGGTAGCTTCTCCTGGTGAGAGTTCGCGAAGAGAGTGAACGAGTGCGTTGAGGAATATGGCAAAGAGCGCTCCAGACTATGCACAGCGACGTCAGTCTATGTGAAGCTACTGTGGCTTCGCTCTTCGGTCATAGAAGATGAGGTGAGTGCATGGAGGGTACTTACTGTGCCATCCATCGAAGTTTCTATTACAGGCACGATATTTGCGACATCTACTACCAGATCACCCGTTGCCTGTGACTCTTTGATATGTTTCAAAACAGCTGTTGTCCGTCAGCACGCAATTCTCTTTAAAGTAGAGAGTCGGGGTTATCATGCCTTCAGCTCCCCTCTTCAGACCAATTCCGCAGTCGCCATCTCCTACGACGGTGTCGAATCTGGTGACCTCAGGTTCGACTGCGATCAATGCTTCAAGCCCAGATATCAATGCTTTCGTGAACGCCGCGCCATCCGCCTTGAGCCCGCTTGGTTTCACGCCTTGGTCAGACGTGGCAGTATCTTCCCGCGTATTCGTATTCTTAGCCTCCCAAGTATTTTTTGACACGGGCGCTGACCATCCAGTTGCTTCACAGGGGTGGTCGAGAAGCTGGATCATGCCCGGGCCGCCAATGTCGGTATTCACCACGTTGAGCAGGGTTATACTAAATCCAAGCCCGTTGAGACTTGTCATGTAGGTGCCGCTAAGGATTCTCACAGGTCGGATACCCCATCCTCCAAGCTGCTTAACGACCTCTGTAGTGATGCCTCCTAGCTCAAGAACGCTGACACTGCCTAGGTTATTCACTAATAGCACCACTTCATTCGAGTTCACGTTCAGATACGCTCGATCTTTGTCGTTCTTGTCGAGCAGCTGGGCCAACATCGTCTTCACCAGATCGGGAAGCTCGACTTTAGCTCTCCCAGATCCGGCCTCGTTATGAATGCCCATTCCTACCTCAACCTCGTCAACCCCTAAGCTTCCCTCCGCCTTAGGGTCAAGAGGCGCTCTGCCAGGGACGTGGACGTGCTCAAGACTTGCCCCAACGCTGATCAAATTATCCGCCGTAAGCTTAGCCACTTTAAATACTTGATCCAAAGACGCGCCCTGGGCAGCCAAAGCACCTGCAATCTTATGCACAAGCACAGTCCCCGCAATACCGCGTCGACCAACCTTACCCCCCTTCTCCCGTCCCACGCCGACATCGTCGCCAACAACAAGCATCTCAACCTTCAGGCCTGCGGCCTTGGCCTTCTCCACGGCCATGCCGAAGTTGAGCACGTCGCCCGTGTAATTCATGACGGTGACCAGGACGCCCTTGTCGGCGTCGACGCGCGACATGATGGCCTTGCGCACCTGCTCCGCGCTCGGAGACGCGAATATGGACCCCGCCACGGCGGCTGATAGCAGGCCCTCGCCGACGAAGGCCCCGAAGCTCGGCTCATGGCCGCTGCCGCCACCGCTGATAATGGATACCTGCGAGGGCCCGTAGCCGGGTCGCCGGTAGGCGATCTTGTTTGCGGCGTCTAGGCCTACGGATGGGTTTGTTAGGGTCAGACTCTCTAGGGCTGCGTCTACTAGAGCCGTAGGGTCGTTGATGAAGTGCTTGGCTGACATGATGTGAGCTGTGAGGGCTTGCTAGCCGGGCTTCTGGTCATGCAGGTTTTACTTTTGAAGGCGTTGAGTCCTAAGCATGAAGAGTTATAGCCAGCTAGCTAGATGGATATAAGCATTTATTTTAAGATGACAGAATTATGAATATACATATAAATACAGCTAGCCGATCAATCAGATCCAGATGTTAGAAAGGTACCTTGGGTAGCACACCTGAGCTTCGGGCGGGGTTGGTCCGAATCGGAAAGACGGATTTATTTATCCTTACGTACCTAAGGTAGGCAGATATCTATCTACCTAGGTACCTAACTAATAGAAATTCTTTAGCTCGTCCTTTTTTTCCTCTCCTGGGGGAACTGGACCATGTTACACTACCTCATGTATTAATGACATAGGTAGGCAATTAGCACGCTGTTTCGACGTTTCTCCTTACCCCATACCCCGCGCCCCACGGTCGATTTGACCCCCACTTTCTAGACGGTAGAATTGGGTTTAGCGCACTTGATGCTTTTGCTTAGCCCGCCTACACATGCTATGAAAGCGCATGTTAAAGGAAGCTGCAAAGGAGCTTGCAAGTAATTCCTGAAATGAGTGCTTATAGTGGGGGACAGAGCATTGGGATTTGCATTGCACGCCCTTGGCTTCTCTTATTTGTACCCAAGGCACAGGCGGCCGGCTCTGTTCCCCCGTATAACCCCCGCCGAGAGCGTCAATACTGCGTCCATGTGCCATAAGAGGATTTCCCCACCCGCCGCGACGCAAAGTATCACTTAGGACACAACTTCGCCAGCACGCTTTGGCGAGCTATACTACGTAGTAAGAGTTCTGCAGGTCTGCCCTGCCGTCTTGGTGCCGTCCACGTTCCCCACCATGCCGGTACAATACCCGGCCTCGGTCATGTAGCCGAGGAACACAGATCCCTTATTCATCATTCCACTCTTACACTGTTTCCCCAGCCTCAAAGCAGAGCGTCCGCCAGTGGAATTCGACGAAGTGGGCGACCACCGAAGAGCTGAAGAGCGGGCGTGTGACCACATAAACGTTCCAGGGCGAACTCCAGTTTCTTCACGATCCGTGTATTATGTCAAATGTTTTTAGCTCCGGCCAGGTCGCTCCCGGTAAGGGGGTCGTGGAGACTCAACGCTCGTTCCAATCGCCCGAGCAACGGGTGGCAGCATATCAATTAATACGGGTGAAAAGGTTCGATCATCCTCCAGGACAGCATCTGTGTCGACGGTAGTATTCAAGATAATCATCGCCAGCCACGATGCAGTGCTCTGTCTTTTTGTCGTTGAAATCGACGAGCATTATCAGAATTTGACTTCGCGATATTTTTAGCGTCTCTTTAACGTTGATATTAGCTTAGGCGCCGCAATGAAAAATCAACTATATCTGCCAACTCATGTTGCCAATCAATAAGTCAAGTCACAAATCAGCGATGCGGTCAGCGAGACCTCTACACCTAGGCAGTCATGAGACTTGGCCGTAAGTGCTGGGAACAAAGAGGGGTTGTACTGTCATTATATCTATGGATTTGTATTGGCTAAACACTGATGATCAACCAGAGTGTGCATCATCCATGCTGCGCCCGCTCGTTTACCATTGTTACTGGACCGTAACGTTCACAATGATCAAGAAAACCATCTTTCGTATACTTATTCCTAAAATGTGTCTCAGGCTGCCCACTTCTCCTGCAGGCATCGCAATAAACTCCCCAATCAGCTGACTGACCTGATGAGCTGAGGTAGGGCGCGGAAATAATGGACACGTATAGCGCAGGGTAGTCCTCTAACGGGAGCTTCACACCACCAATATGATGGGCCCAAGGGTCGTCGGGCTTCGCCTTGTCGCGCACAGCGCGCCGGTCAAAGAGCAGAGACCTTCTCTTCTTGAACTTGGCAGATGGAGTGTATATTCCGGGTAGACTGTAGACACAGGGTAGACGCTTTGGGAGTGCCTTTCTCGAGATGCCAGTGGTTTTGGCAGCTGAGGCAGCCGAGTAAGGGCGGTAATCAACCTCTGACGTAAAGCAGATATAGCATACGCGTTTGCACGTAATGAGATAGAGGTAGGACCCGAACTGGTTGCAGGTCTCGCACTTTTCCTCGGAGAGGGTCTCGTACAGGGTCCTGCAGTCGAAAGAATCTGCGTTGAGGCTAAGGATAGCGCGGAGAACGTTGGGGCATTGCTTCACCACCATGCTATACTGATATAATGAGTTAACGAGGCTCATTGCGCGACGATTCACGCGCCGAAAAGTAGTCAGTGTCGGCAAGTCTAGTGCAAGGAGTATTTCAGTGATAATTTCTAGCGGGAGCACATCTAGTTGGCCAACCGAATGCCGCGACTCAGTCGAGTGGTGTCGGCCATTATCGAGGGGGCATCGAGTTTCAAGATGGGCATCGTCCAGGGTAAAATCGCCGGTTCTTAGCCCTTCAGGCTTATACATATGATATCTAAGTATTTCCAACCTTGGGCCCGACGTTTGGGAAGCGAGGAGCGAAGACATGGGTTGATTCATTGCGTCAGATGATGAAGGCGGAAATTGACAAAGCGCCTGTGTTATATGTGAGTCTGATAGAATGGTGCAGTTCGGTGGAAGTAGGTATCGCATGACGGCTTATATATATAGCCATATTGCTCAGCCCCCAACTGAGAAATCTATCTATAAACGCTACGGCTTATTCCCTACTACTTATTGGAAACGCCGCTCGTCTGCATTCTGAGGTATGGTACCCAATCATCTTTGACCCGCGCTAGTCTCTCCCGTCCTATCACCTCGAGACCTTGTGGTTTGTTGGGTCTTGAAATGGAAGAAAGGTGTAGTTGTTGTATTAGTAGAAGCTATCTAGCTAGCTAGGAAAATAAGTATAATAAGGGTTGGGCGACCCTATAGCCCCACAATCGGCTAAATCTCTTAAGACATAAGCACCGTAAATATAATTAAAAAAAAGAAATTTTTTCTTTTTATCTTTAATAAAACTATTTTTATATACTATTAATTAATTACTTAGATTTTATTATTTTTTTATACTACGCTATAAAAAAATTATTTTTAGTTTTTAATTTTTTTTAAGTTTAAGCTAATTTTTTTATAAGTTAAATAATTTATAGTTAAATTATTTTTAACTTTTTTTAAATAATAGCTAACTTAACTAATATAAAACTTAAGCTTAATTTTTTAGTTTTTAAGTTTTAATTTTTTTTTAATAGTTATTTTTTTTTTTTTAATTAAATAATTAATATAGTAAATTTAGTTTGCTTTTAGTTTAAAAACTTTAATTAAGCAAAAAAATTTAATTATTTATTTTATTAAAAAAATATTTTTAAAAATTAATAAAAAAAACTTAAATAAAATTTATTTTATAAAATATTAAAATATTATTTTAGCTTTTTATTTTAAAGCTATTTATTTAAACTTATTTTATTATTTTTTTTTTATATGCTTATTTTTAAATTATTATTTATTATTAACTAATTTATTATATTACCTTTAAGTAGCGCGGTTTTTTTATAAATAATTATTTATAAGTAAAACTATATAAAAGCTAGGTAAAAACTTTATATATTATATTTTTTTTAACTTAGCTACTTTTTAATTATATATAAATTAGTTTTTATTAACTAGCTAGCTATAAAAAAGTATAATAAAATAAAAAAAATAAAACTAATAATTTTTTTTTTAAAGGCTATTATATTTTTTAGTCGCAAAAAACTTTTAGCAGAATTTTTTTAACCTTGCTGCGTGCTTTTTACTTTTTTTTTTTTTAACGCCTTTTATTTAAGCTATTTTATTATATATAATAATTTTATTAATATTTACTAGCTACCTTATAATAAGCTTTGCAAATATAAGTTTTTTAATAGCTATATATAAATTTTTATTATATAATAGCGTTTTATTTTTTAGCTTTTTAAATAAAGTTGCTTTTTTTTTAAAAAAAAGCTTATATTTAAATATTATATATTATAGCGTTGTTTTGCTTTTTACGCACTTATAAAAAAAAATTAAAAAATCTAATATTTTTTTTTATATAAAAAAGCTTTAAAGCTAATTTTTTTAGTTTATATTTAAATTATTATTATTATTTTATATTTTAACAAGCTTTAATATTTTATAAAAGTATTATTTTTATTTAATTTTTACTTAGCTAATATTAAATAATTATATTTTATTTTAATATATTTTTACTAGTTTTTTTATTTTTTTTAAAAAGCTTTTTTTAGTTTATACTTTTTTAATTATTTTTTTTACTAGCGGTTTATTATTTTATTTTAGTTTTTTTTTTAAATATTTTTTATTTTTTAAAAGCCTGCTTTTAATTTATATTTTACTTTTTTTTTTAATAGCGTATAATAATACTATTATTTTATTTATAGTTTAATTAATAATTTTTTTATATATTATATTATATATTTTATTTTTATTAGCTATAGTTTTATTATTAAAATATAAGTTAATTAATAAGATTTTTATTTTAGTTTTTAAATGTTTTATTAAAATTATTTTAAAAGCTTTTATTAGTTTTAAATTGTTTTAAAAGCGCTAGCTATTTTTTATATTTTGTTTTTTTTAATTAATTTATATTAAATTATAGCGCTATAAATTAAAATATTTTTAATTATAACTATATAAACTTGCTTTATTTTAACTACGCTATTATTTTAAATAACATTTTATAGTTTAATAATTATATATAATTAAATATTTAGTTTTTTTTTTAAACTTAGCTAAATATTTTTTTTATTTTATATTTTTATAAAACTAAACTTTTAAAAAATTTACGTTGTTTATTAAATAAATTATAACATTTAATAAATAAACTATTTAAATAAAAGCTATTTTATTATTAAAAAAATATATTAGTTTATTTTTTTATAATATAAATTTTATATTATATTTTATAGCCTAGCTTTTATAAATTTTTTATATTACTTTTAATATTTTATAGTTTTATTTTATTTTTAAATTAGCTATTAATAAATTAATATTATTAATTAAGCTAGCTATTACTAGCTTTAAATATATTATTAAATCTTTATATAATATTTATTAATTAAATTAAAAAAAAAAATATAATACGTTATAATATTATTTTATTAAAGCAAAGTTATATTATTTTATTTAATATAAATAAATAAATTTATAAAATAATTTAAAAAAAAAATATTTTTAATTATAAAATATATATTAGTTTTTTTTATTAATAATATTAAAAGCTTTTATAATATTAAATTATAATAATATAATAATACTTTTTTATTAATAGTTATTTTAATAGCTTTTATTATTAATTTAATTATTATATTAATTAATTTGTTTTTTTTATTATTTATTTAATTATTAAATAAAAAGTAAATATATAATTTAAACTTATAAAGGCTTTTTAATAAATTTATTTATAATTTTACAAGTTTATAAAATAGCTTTAAATAATTATATTTATTAAATTTAAAAAAAAACTATACTTAATAAAAAAGTTATATTTATATTATAAATAACAAGCGACGTAAAAATTTTATTAATAGTAGTAAATAATTTATTTCTTAAAAATATAATAAATATATAATTAAGACTTATTAATAATATAATTATAACTTAGCAGCGTTTTTATAAAAAACGCACTATTAAAAAACTTGTAGATTTAAAAAATGTTATAAATAAAATATTAAAACTTATATTATAGCTAGTATTAAATAATAAAATAAAAAAAAAACTTTTTTTTAAAAAAAATATAAAAAAAATATAGCTACTATATATAATTTAAAATATTTATATAAAATAAATTAAAAAAAAACACGCAGCAATTATTATAAAAATAATTAATAAAAAATAAATAGCTAAAATAATAAAAAACAATAAAAAAAACTAATTATTTATATATTGCGACTTAAATAAAGCTTTATAAAAAGCTTTTAAATAAGCGCTTATTTTAATAATAATAAATTTAATTAAAAGCTAGGCGTAAATAATAGCAGTTATTTAATTAGGTTATATTAATAAAGCTAGGCCTGCAAAAAATAATAAAAATTTTTTAATTAAAATAAATAATTAATTAAATAATTTAAAAAAAAAACATTAGTAAATATTATTAAAGCTATAAATATAGTTTTAATTAAAAATAATATAATAGTAGTTAAAAAGTTATAAAGCGGTAATATAATAATTATATTTAAAAATATAATATTTAAAAAAGCTAGTAATAAAAAATAAATTATTAAAGCTTTTAAAAAAAATATAAAATAATAAAGCAAAAAAGTTATAATAATAGTTAAAAAAATATTTATAAAGCAAATTTAAAAAATATATTTTAATAAAATATTATTATAGCTACTATATAATAAGCATTTAAAAATTATATAATATAAAAAAATAATGTTAAACAGGGTTAAAAATTAGTACTATTAATTTAGTATTTATTAATACTAATACTAATTAGTTTAGTATTTGCCGGTATTAATACTAATTTAGTTTAGTACAAGCCGGTACTAATACTAAGCTAGTTTAGTATTAGCCAATACTAAGACTAATATTAAAATATTAAAATACTAAGAAATACTAATACTAATACTAAAAAAATACTAATTTTAAATTTAAAAAAGCTAATTTCTTTAGGCCCGCTTTAAAAAAGCCTTATTAAAATAATAAAAAATATGTTTTATATATAATAAAACAAGGGCTATTTAATACTAATTTT